>JANFAE010000066.1:0-335566 GCA_024613145.1 Pisolithus marmoratus
GAGGTGGTTCATGTGCTTCCAATCTTTAAGGTATTTTAATTTCAGATCAGTGTGTTCTCGATCCATGCTTAGAGTGTCTAATTCCATTACCTAGGATATTCATTTTGAAGATGTTTTCGATATGGAAGCCTTGACTAACTACTATGGTGAAGAGGAAGGAAAAATACAGGAAGACGTGCTGCTGTAGTCGTTAGTGCAATAATGTAATGACATCTGCACATCTGCTGCGACTTGTGTTTGGTTCTGCGTGAAGCTCAGGACTTCATCATCATTCTCATTTGTTCCGTCGTGCTCTCGCCGTATGCTGCACACGACGAAAACAGTTTTTAGTGGCACCGACGGCGGTTTGGTCCTTCACAGGGATTTTTTTAGCTTCTCGAAGCACCCTAATCAATACAAGCGGGAGCCAAGAAAAGATTCCAGCAAGTGGTGAGCACATTCGATGATAGGCAGCTAGTCTTCTCGCTGACTAGCACTGCTTATGTGTGTGACGAAAGCCTGCCATCCAACTGCTCGACTACTTACACACATTCATCCAGCAGTCATCTACAGTGTTCTTCACCACTGACGCAACCAAGAAAGTACGACTGCGGAAAGCGTATCACCCATTTCCAAGCCGGACACAATGCAACAGGTCGAATGTATGGACCAGATGCTACTGACGTTAAATTTCCTTACCACAACCTCCATAGGTATCGATGCTTCCTTGGACTCCTATTGATGGAATGTGAGACCACTACCTATCTTCTTCGCCCCTGTCAATGCCACCAGCTAGTTCAGTTCAGATGACCCTGCTGATCCACACAGGATGACTCTCGTCCTGGGAAATGGCTCGGCAACTGCGGTGTGATCGAAACCAGGAAGACAAACATCTGCACTGGACTCGTCATCCTGGAGGGACTCCTACATGGTATTAAACCAGTCTTTTCTTCTCTGCATACGAATTGACTTCAGCTTGTAGCATGAGCGACTTGTTGCTCACAATTTATTGTCTCCCCATGAATCGCTTCCCCATGGAACGCTCCTCGATCGGGTGAAGCATTATTGCTACTTCAACACGGGTGAGGATCCAACAGCGTCTAGAGTGCATGGCATGATGCTGACATCTGCGAGTGGCTCATTATCCATGGGTGTATTGACAGAATGACGGCCCCCACACAAGAGACACGACGAGCTAGTGGACCTCATCAAGTCATCGATCCCAAGGCATGCTTATCTCGGATTTCCATCTATACTGACCTTGAATTGTCTTCGCAGATCCAGATATGCCAACTCGTCGGCGAAGAGTACTTCATCTCTCGTGTGACCTGACACTCAACTGTGTGCATACCTATGTGAGCAGACGAAACGATTATTAGTTGAGTTCAACTATCTGCACAAGCCAGCAATATTTTTGCCGAGATTTGAAGAGGACAATGACCCGCCTACCGACAACGGTATGTCTTAGCCCGCCCGAGTCACCTCAGCTACACGGAATTTTTTCTGGTACAGCTCCCTACTGTTTTACAGTTGGCTTTTACTTAGCACAAAAAATAGAGCCGGTACATCTAAGTCCTGCTATTCCTCAATCAATGAGCAGACATGTCAGAGGCTGAAAGCGGAGCAAGCCGAAGGCCCCCTGCTTGGGCGAAAGGCTATGAATGACCGATGGGTGGCGCCAGCGAGAACCTGAAGCATAGTGGTGAAGAGAGGAAGCAGACTGGAGAAAAGATGAAGTGTAAGGGCGAGCAACGATCTCCGACGTTGGGTGAGGGCTGAGTCCCTGATCACTGTTGGTTTATGATAAAACCTTCTTGTCAGTACAGGAACAAGGGGACCCATCTTGATTTGTAAAGCTGATATGAACTTTGGACATGTGCCGATCTCCACATGGAAAGGTGACCCTCTGGAACGAATTCACTCCGGTGAGCTTGGGTGGCACATCGAAACCTTTAACACCAATGCGCGTCGTAGATCTCAATCATCTATTTTCTTATGGATGTGACCAGCGCCCAATGTAATAAATTAATGGGCCTGTTAGGTCGTAGTTCCCGCTCATTGGATACAGGCTCAGCTATATACACAGCTACTCTATGGACGACACTTCCTGTTCTTCGCACGATACATCGCCATTGTCTTTCTGGTTACCCAGCTAGGCTCCCCACTCCCAGCTATTGAAAGATAGTAACCCGTGATGTAGGGATGTGACTGACCTTCCTGAACTGGCGTCCAACCAGATTCTCCCCACATCCAAGCTTGACATCCATGGTTGTGAGAGTGTATGAATAAATCACCATCCTGCAATGCATGGCTATAACAGTTGGGAGAGGACGACGGAGTCCCCATGGGCTCTGAATCCGCACTGGAGAACCACGAGATACAATCATCGCGGCTACAGATCGCCTTCTGATGCTTGCAAAATTCCTTCGCAGCGCATATGCGCATCGAGTTAGAGGGATGGTCATGTGGTAGGTGTTTTACTTTAGATGTAGCGGGTACAAAACCAGTCGCAGGGGCAGGTAGTGGCAGCAGTGTGCAAGGTAAAACATGTCCTGGGTTTGGCTCAGGGTTGAGACTGTCCACACCGAGCGAGACCTCAGTGCCCAAATAAAAATAACGAATATTTGAACTTACATTTTGCTTCATGGCATGGTAGGATAAACCTCAACAGGGAGTGCTCTAATGACTGAGTTACTTGTATGCATCTTGCTAGCATCTGTCCTAGCAGACCAGTCAATAAGTTACACGAACACTTGAGTTAGACTGGGAAGAGGCATACAGTGGCACACCTATCATCACAACAGACGTGTTACATGATGGATTTGTATCGTGTTCCTCGCCCCTGACATCACTATTTTTCGCCTGTATCAGATGATGACATACATTAAGGAGATTGGAGTGCAGGCTTAGTTTACCTTTCTCGAGCATCTTGAACAAGGCATCTGAACATTTGGTGGCGTACTGGGACATTCTGCAGCCGTAAGTTGGTTGGGATTGTCATAAATTAGGATAGAAGAAGACTCACATCACATTCCAACTCCAAGCCACCTGGTGGAGGTGAAAAAACTCTGAATATGACTGGATGGGTAGGCTCTATCATTGGGTCTGAAATATCCCTGGGAGAAAAGCTAGGAAGAACGTTAGCGTGGCTAGCAGCGAAGTTCGACAACCCATAAAGACAAAGGCTTCTGCTATTGCAAGTCTGCCATGCCCAAGCATTACTGAAAACTCACATGTGCCACCCAGTGGCGTGTTAGGTTCTAAAATTCCAGGCATTGGAGGATCGCGGTAAGCACCTCTTCACTCCCAAGCTTCACAGTAGCATTCTCTCATTTGTTCGGATGTAAGCTATCTACATCTTTAGCGACCCTCTATTCTAGTGGGAATGTGCGATATCAATGCATATAGTGGTAGTGGTAGGCTAACTGTCTAGCCTCACCTGCACAAAGGCTTCTTTCTGTGCAACGAACAAAGGTGAGCCTGCTTTGTGCTTCCGGTCGCTGATTTAAATAGACCCTCTCCCCGCTCATGCCTGCACCCTCACTCTACTTCCCTCCATCTCTGTACAATGCCTCCCATGACCCGCGGTATGGCTCACAAAGGTGTCAGGCATTATGCGCCATACAACCTGTGCTCTCGTGGTCCCAACCAAACATTGTTAGACCTTTCATCTCCACCGTCTACTCTGAGGACTCCGGTTCGTCTGCATAACGCTGTGGGTGCTCGTGGCGTTGTTCCTGCTCCTCACGTTCATGCAGCGGAAGGCAACCCCCTGGCAAGTGCAGTGAGGACGTAACACGTACCCTTTGAAGTGCCTGTTGACCACCGTTTACAGAATGATTTTATCTATCCCGACATTGGAAAGGCCATACGAGATGGTGTACCTCCGGTACTCCACATATATCATGTGTCTTTTTGCCTTCCATACTGAACCCTGACATAGGTGACTGTGGGTTTTGCAGTCAAGACTAGATTCATTCAAGATTGCTTGGAACTGGTGAAGGTCGTAGAAGAAGAGCAAAAGAAAATGTGAGCATTTTTGTGCATCACCATGATCCCTGGGCCTACTGACGTTCCTGATAGTCTTCGGGCTCTGGAGGCCAATGAGATTATCTCGCAGGAGAGACTGGTACGTATTTTCATTTTAGCCATTGTAATCTATGGTCATGCTCTTGTATATACAGGAAATGTTTGGACGACACGCTATCGACTACGTCGACAAATGCGCGGGGATAGCCATGGAAGCGCTGGCTAATGAGATAGAGAAGTACGGATTTTCAATAATTGACAAGGATTAACCACTCATATGTTTTGGCAGCTTGTTACCTGCTGATGCAGGCACGGTGCCGACCCCCAGGACTTGACCTGCAGGTCGAGCCCATTACTACTGTACGTTAGAGGATTTCGTTACAAATTTTCCTAGCTAATAGCTAGTAACTACTGATACCCACAACAATATGCTCCAATTATTTTGATTTACCTTCGTACACTGTGTCTGCCCACGTCGTCAACACTATGTACTTGTTTTGTCTATATTGATGCCTGATCTAAGTGGGCGCTGCACGTCAATATCATTCGTTCTCCAGCCTGCATAACTTCTCGAGTCCTCCTATTCACCTGCCAATGCATTGTGGTCTTCAGCTTGTGGATTATGGAAGTGCTAGATGATAAAGTTTTGGAGTGGTTAGTGAGGAGAATCTGGTGAGACCATTGTCCACCAGCCGGCGACGATTTCTACAATAAACAAGTTCAACTTTGACGCTCCCCTGACCTTGGTATTATGGCACCAGGAGTTCCTCCGCTTCGTCAAGCTGTTCTAGGTAATATGCATTCCATACCTCTTCACTTCTCTGGGCGTGGGCAAGTGGCAGTCAAGTAATCATGGTTCAGGGTTGCATTTTGTTATCAAGGAATGTGCTAGCCAAATGAGCAGCCCTCCAGGTGTCGGAAGTCAAGACGGTGCTGATGACTGTGGGCCTGTGATACAAGACTACATCTCCAGTAGGCCCGGTTTTGACGGTGGAACGCTCGCATCGTTCTCGGTATGTGCACACTTTGATCTTATATTATGTCGTGCCAACTCCTCCCATGGGTTTTGTCATCCAGACTACCGTGCTTATTGCCGGACATGGTGAGGATGGAAACAACACGAGCTTGGGGTGATATAGTGTGCCCAGTGTGGGGAATGAATTCCATCGCACCCTCTATGAATGGATCAGGCGCAGTGCGCACCTGGAGAACAGAGTAACGACCGGTAGATCATCACATCACGGCAAGACAAGCTGCATGCATCGAGCCTGTGAACTGTCCCTGTATACGGTACCAATACCGGCTTCGGACATGTCTGGCACTACCCTGACCTGACTTGTGTACCTTCAAAACATACTCTTTCATTCGGTCTCGGCAACCCTGGTACATTCGCAGAATGCTTCCGACTTGTTGGTGAGCTGGATGACTCGTTCCTTTTTCTGTAATATAACTAACAATGGTCACAGGGACAGGACGTGGCAAAGCCCTCCCTCAGATTGGAGAATGAGTATGTGTTGGCATTTTAGCAAGGCCCACCGCCTTACGATGAACGCTTACAAGATCATCTCTGACATTGTGTTTCACCATGAACCTTGTGTATTCTGAACGAGGTATGTATCAGCAGACGGCGGTGTGTCACTAACATTTCCCTCTTTAGTGATTCCATACAACATTGTTCACCTGAAAGAACAGATTTGGAATGGACCTACAACTTATCCAGGAACAGGACATGTCTGAGATACCGGAAGCAGCGCATTGACTTGCAGTGCAGCAGGCGTTTCCATGCATTTCTCGAAGATGGTTGGATTCAAAAATGGCATTTGGAGGTCAGAGAATCAGTTCTATTCTCGACTCGTTTCGTTCGAGACATGACGATGCATTCACAATTTCACTCTTTTCAGTCATCAGTCGAGTTAGTTTTGGATGGTGGTGAGCTATTCTAAGGTAGCTTTCTTCCTGGGGTCCTGCGGGTTGATGTGCCTGGGGTTGCAAAGGAAGCTTGGCGAAGAATATGCCTGCCTTATGCAGGACCATCGACATCTTGAAATCGGAAACAACGGAAGGTGTGTCTTGCATTGTCGTGCAGTGTGCGGTGACTCATGGGTTAGTCTTCTCTTACACGAAGTCAGACTGCAGCACCGAAAACTTGGGTATGACTCTCTCAAGGAGGATGCTATCGAAATAGGTGGGTACTACGTTCTCGTAGGCTCTATCTCGACATGGCTTACGGTATGGCTTCGTGCAGCTGACAATGGCTTAACCCTCTTTCCAGGCTTAATGTCACCAATCTGGGCATCCAAGTAGCATGGCCCGTCATACTCGATCCCAACCGTCGTTACTGAATGACAAGTCTGTTTCTAATCTCATGGCTCACTTTCGTGTTGGAGGGGTCACCTCCAAGTCCTGGCCTCTGATGTTCCCTCGGCAGTTCACTTTCGACTCGCACTCTTTGTCTCTTCCCCGAGGCCCCACGCCGCGTGGACAGCTCACGTACATCCATGTTCAGCTGACATCTGACAAAGTTGTCCCCCCTCTGCTGTATCGACTGTGATTTTATTCGAACTTTCGAACCCGAGAGCACCTTTGACCCAGATGCCCAAGGGCCGAAGTATGCCATACAATTCTCAGAAAGGTTATCCTTACACACCTGCCCTTCGGCGGCAGGATCTGAACTTGGCGGATAGTCAGGTACACACACATAACTCCGCCGCAAAGATAATTCCGACTGAGGGACAACTCCAACACAAGTGCAGCCCTAACGTCAATACTGTGTCTATAATCAAGGTACCGTGGGTGTGTATCATATCGGAGCACTGATAATACGAACTTCTTTGAAGCAGGTCAGAATGCGTTCTACCTTGTTTGGCAGATCTCTGGATGCCAGTGCGTTGCCAAGTTGCATGCTCATGAACTGCGGATCCTTTGTGCTCTCCAGTTCATTTATTACTTCGTCGCAGGTGCATCTCTTAAGGGATGTCAGTACTTTCATTTGCATGAACGGGTTCATTACAGGTATCACAATAGCGCAGTGCAGGCGCTCGTCCCAATACCGCCAGGGACGACGACCTCACCAACTCAAACAGCTCGAAGTGGCGCCGAAAACCGTTAGTCTCCAAATGACATGTCCACTTACTGCCGATCGCTTTGGAGATGTTGATGCTACAGTTCTGTGTAACGTCAATTACTCTTGTTCTCATAGCAGAGTCTCTCGGCATTGTGACAACGCTACTACTAGCATGACTCCTACATCTTGTAATCTGACCGGATTTGAGGCTCGATTCCTCACACAAACCTGACCATTATGTAGCGGATCCACCACAAATTGCTACTGGCGGCACATAGGAATAACTCCAGCATAGGGACTTGGACGATTCTGACTGACACAAGCACAACTCTGACACAAGTGCAACTCCGACACAAGTGCAACTCCGACACAAGTGCAATTCCGACACAAGTGCAACTCTGAGACGAGCGCAACTCCAACATAAGTGCAACCCCGACATAAGTGCAACCCCGACATAAGTGCAACCCCGACATAAGTGCAACCCTGACATAAGTGCAACCCCGACATAAGTGCAACACTACTTAGGATAGACGTCAAAGAGGCTGGATCGAAAGTATGGATGGACGACGGTGAGTGGTCGGTAGGCTCATCCTCCATTCATGGCCTTCCTGTTTCACACCTAACCACCTCACTGCAAGCATTTCACAATTTTTCATGCCAAAATATGCTGAAAAAATTGAAAAAAGAGATACTCTTTTATTTCAGCTGTTTTCAAAGAAAGAAGGTGAATATAATGTAATGTTTTCTTTGTCTTTTCTGCCAAAAAACATGAATTAATGGTAATGCCCATTAGGTTCTTCACTAATGGGTATTAGCATCAATCAATGTTTTTTAGACAATCATGCAAAGAAAACAAAGTGTTATTATTGCCTTTTCTCTTTGAAAACATGTGTCAAAAAAGAGTATCTCTTTCTTCAATTTTTTCAGCATGTTTTCTCAAGAAAAATTGTGAAATGCTTGCAGTGCCTGCTTCTCTCATCAGGATTCGTGCAAGACCAGAGAGCCGATCCTTCATATCGAGCTTTGGAGATGAGCGGATATCGTCCTTGTAGCATCCTGTTCAGCCAATACGCTGGCCAAGATTGCAGGTGGCCTCTGTGACAATCTTATCATGCGTCATCCTGGGCGTTGTGGGACCCACAATGCAATCTGATGTCACTGACCAACTTCCCTATTACATGCTTTGTCGCCGATGACGCCTACATACAAATTCCCAGCCATGAACACCCTCATGTACGAGCATCCTCTCACCGCCGAACATATTCTTTCTGAATGAACGCTTTTGACCCAGCCAGGCAGGTACCCCATGGGAGCACCGAGTCCCTTGCTAAAACATAAACTGACGGAGTTGAATGGCGCACACAGCTCCGACATAGCGATATTTGTCGTTGCGGTGGCATGCCACAATTGTGCACCGTCAAGATGCACCAGAATATTGTTTTCGTGCACGAATTTGGAATATCCACGATATCGCTCTGAGGAAAGATCAACCCATCCAGGGTGTTCTCCAGGCATGTCAGATGCGTCAGGGAACTTAGGCTGCCAGTGAGATATGTAGGTAACTGCGACTGATGTTCTTTCTCTCCTTTTTACCCTGTAAAATGTCTGTTGATGATGACCAATCATTCATGTCCATAATCGACCAGGTCAAGGTCGACGTCGTGTCACCCACGCATGACTTGGATAATGCCAGGCAGTTAGGGGCGGTCTCGAGGTGTTTTGCGAGTGAGTCATCTCTGTTCATCAGTGTCTCTGCTGATCCCGGGGTGCTGTGCAGCGGATACGATTACAGGCATGTATTCCTTGGTTACTGTGCGCAAAATCAGTAATAAACATCTCAAGTTCCTACCAAGGAAATGTATGAGTATGCCACCAGGGCATCGATCGGCGACGCTGTCCTGGCACAACCCATCAATGCAGGCCCCAGAGATGCACACCCCTCAGTTGACCAGAAAGGAGGCTGCCCTCGTTGCAAGTGGATCGATGACAAATCAGCTTGCGGTCCGCACTCATCTATGCCAGCCACCATTTTCCATTGTCTGTGATGGGCGATCCCATATTAATAAGTTGGGTAGGTCTCTGGATACCCATGCATTTGACTTTCCATTCATAGGTACGAATCCGGTGGAGCTGCACTGCATACCGGCGCACAACTCATCCCTTTGGCGCTGTCGTGTGTGATGTCGTCTGATATAATGTCATCAGACCCATAGAAAAAGAACCTGGCATGTGCTAACACAGGTATGTACGATCAACCGTGCTGACTCCCTCTCACTCTTGTTGCAAAGGACTTGGAGCTGTGACTGAATGGTGAGATATTGTCAAGATCGCTCCGCACAGTACTGACTCGATTATGCTCAACCCAGTGAACGTGTGCATAGAACATCATGTGTCGCAACGTCTGTCTGCTCAACACCATCCGTCAACCCGGGTCTGTTACGACCAATGGTTAGGATTTTTTTTTGTCTGTACTAGTGTGGCAAATTGTGCCATTTGTCCATTGGACATATCTGGCAATGGCCCATTCTCCACTTGGACCAATTACCCATTCTCCAATTGGACCAATCACCCATTTCCTATTGGGCAATCAGCCATTCCACCATTGACAGAATTGGTTGTTTGGAAAAATGAGGGTAGAAATATAGAATTTTCTGCATAATGTTTTGACTTGGGTAACATCCTATGTTCTGAAGGTACAAACTTTTAAATGTATTTTTTGAAATCATGGTTAGATCACCTGACAAAACAGTGAGAATATTTTTTCAATGATTTACCCTTTAATCATAAAGGTAAATATTTTGCATGTTTCTATGAAGAGCATTGAAAGTGACACTATTACATTTCCAGTTCCAGAACATTAGATCAGATCACATTATCCATTCAGGACCAATGTTTTATTCAAGAACATGTCATGAAAATAGTATCTGCTTAATTTAATGATTTTACTATGTTCAGACCTCAACCATTAGATAATGCCCCCAGTGAAAACTATCTTTTCATCAATGATTAGAAAGGCATTAAAAATTTTTGTGCCATGTCCCTCTCACTTTGACCCAAAAACAATGTCTTATATAGTAACTTGGTGGTCATATTTGCACCTACTCACATGCACACTCACTCTGGCTGCCCATCACCTAGGCTAGGCTAGCAGTTGGGTTTATTGACTGTGAATGGCATTGCATCCCATCAGCAGTGGCAACAAACCACCTTCCAGCAAAATCTCATTCTCTATGACTGAATGACAGTCTTCACCCAAACTGACAAGCATTTTTGTGCCTTCTTCGGAGCCTGTGGTTGTCAAGATCATAAACAGTTGTCAGTTGATGTTAGATTCCTTCCAGGGGCAGAGTGCAAAGCTGGGGAGTACTCTGCAGCATGTCACAATCATCTCAGACATACTAGGTGTCACACATTAGTAATCATTGTCACACTGCATGACACAATGCTACTGCATAATGCTCATAATGCATAGACTTTTCCCCCAGCCCGACCATATGCATTATGAGATAATCAACTGTATATTAGACAACAAGTACATGATTGTGCATTCCTAGAAGAGGTGGTAGTCACTGGCCTGTTGAAAGGAGAACATCACTGCATACAATGGACCATAATTGGAGGCTGCACCACACATGCATGGGCAAGTCTGTGACCTGCTCCATTCAAAGGAGGCATGTTTCAATATGAATCATGAATGTCACTGGTTTGGCCATGCCAAGGCTCTTCCTGCCCAGCCATATAGCATCTAATCCAATAAGTACTACTAGTGGTCTTAACCAAGCTACTGCCCAAAATAGCTACAAGCAGTCGAAATCTACCATTATCTTGAATTCTGTGTCAGCCTATAGCAAACCTCAAAAAACTTGGAGGACAGTGTGTGCAAATACCAAACCCAAGACATGATAAGAATACCTTCAGCTTCTTGTCATATTGCCAGGTGGGTACTGGGACAGTGATGCTGGGCATTGCATTGGGGGTAGGGGTGGCAAGAGTCAGTATCAGAGTTGCAGTTCAGGGGTGTGGGCAGGGAGCTGGAGCAACCACTGTTGGAGGTACCACAGCTGTGGGAGTGTGTTGACACATATGTAGGGTAGAGTATCCAGCAGCTTTGGCAACTTTGCAATGCCTGAAGGATACATGCAGGAAGTTAAAGGTGAGAGTAGATTGATACATGATCTCTCTGTCAGGCTTGGCAGGAAAGACAGAGGAGGACATCTGATATCCTATCGGATGGTGTCAGTGCTGCTAGTCTACAGTGAAATTTTCACCAAGAAACTTACTGCCAATTGTGTTTTCTGAGATGATACCATTAGTGTTAATCAATAGCTGTGCCTATGGAGTTTAAGAAGTTGCTTGCCACAACAAGTTGGGTCATTGCTTGACACAGCAGTCGGGTTGTATGTGAACAACACAGCAATGAGGAGTGCCAAGAATCTCACTGAATTTCAACTGAAAACTGCTTGTCATGTCAAGGGAAGGATGAGGACTGCAAAACTTGTCATCGAAAATGAATGGATGGGCTTATAATGGTACATATTACCATCATGGAAGGATGTCATACAATATGGACCTATCACAGGATATTCACCTCCAAATTGCTAAATGAGTATCAATCTTTAGGGTTAATAAGGTAATGTTGGCCCAGACTCACTCAGATGAGTCAGAATTGCATGCTCCACCAATCGAAAGTTACATTTGTGACACAATACTGAAAACGAGTGCCATGATATTGCTCGAGGGCGGTTTTTCACTTGGTGGTGCTGTCCATAATTCCAGATGGACACTTCCTACCACTTGGGTTGTGGTGTTCGTACTGGCGAGTTTCCCTTCGTCATTCATGCCCTTCGATCAAAAGAATTCCTCATCTGCGAGCATATCAAAGAGGGGAGATGGAGTGGCCAGGAGACACCCAGCATAAAACTTGATTGGTTTTTATTTTGTTGTTCATTCTCCACACCATTTTCATGGAACAAGGCATTTGTGATAGAAAATACCATAAGTGCATCTGCACGTGGATGTTCTAATGATGGTACATGAGCCAGTAAAACCCTGCTAACTGGGTCTCCAGCAACTACCACCTTCTCAGGTTGGGCACATTGCCTAAAAGCATGACCATGGCACAAGGCTCTATGTTCCCCTGAGTGATTTTATATGCGAAAGGTACAGTTGACCCACAGGATTCAACCTTGCCCACACTTCCATGACAACATACATTAGTGAGATGCTATAACTTGGATTGACAATCTACGATGAATGGAACTCCATGAACTATTAGCCTCCAAGCCTCCCTCTTGTCCAGCCAGTCAGAAGAAAAATTGGGCACATTGACAAGCATCGAGCAACATATGCATAGGCTATATTGCACAAGTACCTTAGACTGTGTCGAGTGAAAGTTCTTCAGTACTTACAATATGGAGCAAACATTATACAGTAGTGAAGGTGACCCTGGGTTCTATCGTCTCAACCCTAGAGGTATCTCCACAGTGCTTGGAGTTCTCTGTCGAGATCCATGCTTGCAAGAAGTTTTTTGGCAGGCTCAGAAGCAGGACCTCTCAGCAACTTGAAGAACATATCACACTTGTCCTTAATAGGGCACTCCAGGGGTTCGTCCACAGAAGCTGAGTCTGGAGGCTAGAGTGAAGATCAGCATAATCAAGGATGGTGACATGGAAACTCGTACCAATGTCTAATCCAGTTAACCTTTTTTTTCTGAACTTTTGTTGTGGTCGTCTTCATCATTGGAGGCAATTTGTTGTGGACCATTTCAAATTCCGAGTACTTTCTCGTGCTCTTCAAAGTCCAAGCCACCCCCACTCATGACCTCTTTCTGGTAGAATGGCTCAGTGAACACTGTATTTCTGCATGATGTGTCAGTATCATATTATTACTGTAATAAATCAGAGACACCATAGATCAGAAACATGGCAGGTTGTGATGTGGGACAACACTGCAGGTTGGATATGTATACCTAAAGATGGGCTTGTGACAACTAAGACAGAAATAAGAGGTGGCACAAGAGCAGATGAGACTCTCATGAGAGACATACATGTTGTGGTACCTGGTAATGACCCGGCTTCATTGAAGTGACATAGAGCTTAGTCAAATACGTTAAGAGTACTATAAAGCCCAATAGTACCAGAGGTACCATACTTATCGTCCAGCAATCCACAATTGAGGGGACTTGGTATGCAAAGTCTATTGCACTGCTACCACTATGTTACACACTACCCATGCATGTGAATACATACTACACAAGCACCTGTCATCCTCTTCAAGCTGAAGTCTTTTGTGATGAAAATGAACAGATAAGGCATGGAATAGAGAATGTAGGTAAAATGAAATGGTGACCAGCCCAGAAGAAAATGGACAGCAGCAGAGTAAACCCACTGCAGGAGTTCAGAGGGACAGCTAGAACAAGAGGAACAAGAAAAATGCTTTGGATACATATTTTGTTATGTTGGTCAAATTGACATGTGAGGAGACCAGAGGCCAAAGGACTTGTGATGGCAGAGAAGAAGAGATGTGAGAATATCATAGAGAAATTAGATCGAGAACAGAGAGCCTGAGCGAGAATGGAGCATCCACAATGTGAGAGAACAGGTGAAACCAGGACTATTAGGGGAGTAAATTCACCCCTACTCAGCAAGGCATAACATTGTGCTATGTGTCAGTATATAGCATGGTCACAGTTCATCGACATTCAGTGCTCATGCCCTAGAATATGGTCAATTTGTCAATCATGCCAGGGATGATAAAGAAGTGAGATTAAACCTACTGTCTGGTCGCCCCAGCCCTCTGTAATGCTTCCAGATCTTGCAGTAACTTTGCATTTGCCTCCTCTGCCACTTGTGCTCTCTCCTCTGCAACCTTTGCAGCATCCTCTGCAATCTGGCATTTCTTGCATTCTCTCTGTTTTTTGTCCTCCACTGCCTGGCATTTCTTGCATTCCCATTTTGCAGCTTCTTCCACAGCCTGACATTGTTCACATTCCCACTGCCTTTCATCTTCTTGCTGTTTAGGTTATTGTAAGTGCAAATGATAAACAAAAATGAGAGATGAATACAGAATTACCTGATGCTCAACTCTGCACTTCAGTTCAATCTCCTCAAGTAAAGCAGCCCAAGCTGCACAATACTTGGCACAGACTTCATCCAAGCTCTCCTTCATGCAGATCAGCAGCCCATTCCATCTGCCTCCTTGGTGGGTTGTGGTGTCCTGCTTGGCACCTGCAAATAGGGACTTGAGTGCTGCAAACACAGTTGCAACAAACCAGTAACATTGCATGTTGGTGAGGGTGTATGCTGGCTTGTGCTTTGAAGTTACATCAAGTAAGGTCGCCAGTTCATTTGCAGATGGCCCACCATTTTCAGAAAACTTTAGCCCACAGATGTGAGTAGCCTTGTTGCACATCTGCTCCAGCTCAGCGCTAGCTGCACTACCCAGGGTTGCATAACTAATGAGATTGTGGGCACCTCATGGAGAACTGGAAGAAATAGATGAAATTTGAGCTGAGGGCTTAGCCTTCTGTTTCATTTGTCAGTTGGTCTTAGTAGCCTTGCCCATATGAGGGCTGTGTTCATCATCACTGCTTGTGGCAGAGTCCCTGGTAACATCTAGTAAAGTGAATGGCACAGTGGTGGGACCTGTCATAGCATCTATTGGAGTGATAGTGGTATTGGCAGGTTGTGTAGCATCTACAGAACTGTCAGTGCATTGAGGAAATGAATTACTGGGAGAATGTGACTGGAAGGATCCCTGTTCACATTGCAAATACTGCCAGCCCTTTGGGCAATGATGATGGCGATATGCTTTTTGTTGGGGGAGAAGATGTTGAACCATAAAAATTCATGCTCCACTTCCATTCTGCTTCTTGTACCAGATAACTTCGACAACAATACAATGGCACGTGATGTGGTTGCAACAGATGCCATCATACCATGGCTCAATGCTGGAGGAGAGAAAGGCAAGCTGTTGATATCTGGTGAACAGACCTTTGATCATGGGATATTTGTTATGCACAGGAATATCTCACCAGCTGAAATCGACTAGTGTTGGCGATGAGGCAAAGTGCATCACCACTCTTGCAATATTGCCTGGGTTGACCTAGAGGGCTTGATAGTTTTACCCCTCCTATGGCCAGATGAGCAGTTCTGAGGTAGTGTTTGTCAGAGAGAAGCTAGCCTGGTTGTAAGGTAGCTAAAAGCTAAGGAATACATCCATGTCCCTACAGGTATATATACTACTCAAGTGTGTTTGGTGTCATGTGGTACACGGACATGGCACAAGATGCAAGATGTGTCGCTACATGCTACAAACATGGTAAGATGACTCGAGATGAGTAATGGGGCATAGGGTACTCCCTAAGAAAGGGAGAGAGTCCAAAGAAAGGGATATTGTTACACATCCATGTGAAGAACACGTCACATATATCCCATTGTAGTCCAAAAGGGGAAAGTGACTCAATGTGGGAAATATGGAATGATAGGCATCGAGTCATGTCGATCAGAGAAGGCTGATCGAGGGAAAGGGAAGCCATTTAAGAGATGGCGTATTGTAATCATCTCAAAGGGGAAACATAATTGAGTAAGTGTCATGAGACGTGTCTCAAGTACAAAGAAAAGAGAAAGAGAAAGGGAAAGATAATCTGCACATGTGGGAAACCAATTGGTTAGGCAACAAGATGAAGTGGCATATCATTACCCCCCTCTCAAGGTTGAAACACTGGAGAGATGAGTAAGAGTTGCCTGGGGAAGCTCAACTGTGATTGTCGTGGATGGAATTTAAAGGGGGCCCCCATGCCTAACTGAAGGGTTGATGGGGGAGCGATGATGACAATGAGGAGAGAGTTGAGGTAACATGGTTCCAGGGATTGTCCACTTGGAGCCTCAGCCTTGACAACACAGGAGGTGGCCACACCTTTGGCAATCGTAGCAACACATTTCCCAGAGGGGGTGACTCCAATCCAACTGCTTTTGTCCAGAGATGACTTTGGGGAGATTGTCATTGTATGGGAGGATGAGGAAGGAGGCGGCAGTGTGGGGAGCTGGGAAGGGGTTGTGTGCGTTTATTGCAAAGGGAAGATTGAGTGTGCGAGGTCCTGCATTAAAGTAGGCGGAGTGAAGGAAATTCCACCAGTCGTCATAGTGGACCTGACAGCCAATGGATTGTTCGGTAAGGAGAGAGGCGGTGTGGTCAAGGAGGACCTTGACACCTCGTTCTCTTGGGGAACCTGCCAAGTTGTCAGGGACCTCAATCGTCTCCTCACTGGTTGAAGTTGACTCAGAGCTTGAGTATTCCCTTTCAAGGCCATCTGCACTAGCATATCTAACTCATCTCGAGTCCAGTCCTCGCAGTTCACCACTGTCTGTCCCATCGAAAGTCTATGATGGTGGACAAAGTCTGCTGAAGACAGTAGCTTCCATTTGTTTTTCTTGGACAGGAGATTGAGCTCAAGAAGATTGTTGGCCCTTGCACTTATCACTGTTGAAAGCGAGTGCCAGGTCAATGGCCTGAGCAGAGTAGGGGCAAAAGTCTCGAAAGGACTGCCAAACTTCTTCTCCAAACATGGCGTGGACGAGGTTCACTGTAGCTTTCTGTATATCCACGACATCATTGATGTGGTCTCTGTTGTAAAGGTCCATGTCAGCCTTTCTGGCAACATTTCCCTGAATTCCCTGAGACACTTTGAAGACTTGGGGGATGTGGGAAGCTATGAATTCTGAACCTTGGTAGATCTGAGCCAACATCCATAGGCATTCATGATGTTCGCCTGCTTGCCAGCCAAGTGAGTCCCAGTGCTTGAAGTTTTCAAGCACCCACAGAACATGGTGGAGCTGTTCCAGCATGGGTACCAAGCTTGTCTTGGCCTCACTGGGGGAGTCAACCCTGTTTGCTGTCTGTTGCTTGGTGAGCTTCAGGGCGACATTTGCAGCAGGTGGGTCAGAGGTCAAGTGGGAAGAGGTTGTCTCTGGATCAGGGGTTTGGGAGATTGGGGAGGAGTCAGCAGGGGAGTTGCAGCTCCAATAGGCTCCAAGAGTGGGGGTCTTGCATGGGAGTAGAAGTGCAGAGGGGTAGGGGGAGGTTTTAAGGATTCTGGTTTTTCACTTATCCCTGGTGTTGGCAAGCAAACAGACCATGAACGAGGATCTGGGGTTCAGAACAGGTCCTGGGCTACCAGAGGTGACCCAGGACCAGTATTCCTGAAGACCCCTGAGCATTGGGTCTGTGGGTTCAGTGGATAGGGATGGTAGAGGGGTTTGGGATGGTGAATTGTCAAATTCATAGTCGTCTGAAAAGGCGACATGTTCATTCTCAGACATGAATATGGTGTAGTCATTGAAAGAGAAGTGTTCATGAGACATTGGAGAGTGGGAGACGATGCTGTTTCTGGTAGGAATGGAGGATATCCAGGGCATTATATAGGTTTTGCTCGGGTTCCCAGGTATTTGAGGAATGCCCATATCCAGTCCATTTCACCAGGTATTGGAATGTTTGTTGTTTGGCATTCATCGAGGGTGTAGAAATGTGTCCTTTTATGTGTCCCTTGCCTTTCCATCTCGTGCCCATGACTCGATGTTTGAGGATGTTCTCGACTTCCCACTCGGGCAGGTCATCGATCAGATCGGGGAGGGGTGGTGCTTTGGCTCTTCCATACTCATTGTTTTCTTCAAATGGGTAAATCCATGACATGTGAAATACCAGATGTATTTTCCACGTTTCAGGAAGTTTGAGCTGAACTGCCACTGGAGAGACTACTTTGGTAATCTCAAAGGGGCCAACACATCTGGGAGCCAGCTTCATGCTTGGGACATCCCTTTTTAAGGTAGCTGCGTCTAGCCAGACCAGCTGTCCTTCTTTGGGGATGGTGTAAGTTCCCTTGCTTCTATCTCGCATCACTTGCTGAGTGGCTTTGTGAGCAAGAATGGCTGAGTCTCAATTGGTGGCCAATTGTTGCATGCAGTCTTCAACAGCAGGCACATCAGATGTTTTGGGTGGTGAAGGGTAGGGCACTGGGTCATAGCCATAGATCAATGAATAAGGGGTTTGTTGATGTACAGAATGGACCCTGGAGTTGTGTGCAAACTCGTCTTGAGGTAAGTACCAAGCCCAGTCTTCTGGTTTGCCATCACAATATATCCAAAGGTAGGTCTCGACCTCTTGATTGACATGTTCACTTTCACCATTGGTTTGTGGGTGGTAGGCCATAGAGAGTTTTTGTTGTATGCCTAACGCCTCATAGAGTTTGGTGGTGAAAGCCGACATGAATTGTGGTCCCCTATCAGATATTACCACATCTGGGATGCCATGTCTGGGGTACATGTATTGGAGGAAGAGGTTTGCCAGTTCAAGGGAGTCGCATGTCTTCTTGCAGGGAACGAGGACCACTCCTTTGGTAAGTCCTTGATCCACAATGGTGAGGATTGAGTCATATCCTTCTGACTCGGGTAGATCAGTGACAAAGTCCATGGAGATTTGCTTGAATGGGAAGGGGTTCTTTGCCACATTGTTTGGCATAACTGGAGGTGTGAGAGGGTGAGTGATGACCTTATTGGCTTGACAACCAGGGCATCCTTTCATGTACTCTCTTACCTGCTTCCACATTCCAGGCCACCATACTTTGTCTTTCATTTTCCACATCATCGCTTTCACTCCAGGGTGTCCTGCAGCCACAAGATCATGATTATCCCAGAGGTACTCGCATTGGAGGGGAGGAGGAATGTAGAGTCAACCGTCATGTTGCTTGGTTTGATCATCCTCCTTGCATATAGTGTTGTTCTTTGTGAGCATCTCATCTTTTGGTGTCACTTCCTTTATTTTGTTGAAGAGGTTGGCAGACACTGCAAACACTCCTCTGTCCAATCGTTGTATGTTATTGGGCAACTTGTTGTTGAGGTTGGACATTTGGGTGGAAGGCGGTGAAGACAAGACGGTTTGGCTCTTCTTTTGAGCCAGGGGTTTCACAGGTGTAAGTGGGGCTTCTCTTTTCTTTCCATTTCCTTTCAGCTGAGGCGCAGTAGAAGTTGGTTTAGGAGGTGAGGGAGCAGGGAAAGGGGGCTTTTCTGCAGAAAATGGGAGTTTCACCCCCCCCTCGAGCCACAACAAATCAGGTAGTACCATGGTCATTGGGGAAGGGTCGGTGGAATAGTCAGGGCAGCAGGAGAGGGAGTCAGGAATAGTCATTAATTTTCCCGGCTTATGTGCAAGCTGAATAGGAAAGTCTTGAAGGAAAGTGGCCCATCGAGTCTGCCTTCGAGAGAGTTGCTGTGGTGACTGATAATAGGTGAGGTTTTGGTGATTGGTATACACCATTGTGGGAGCAACTGGGGAGACGAGATAGTGTCTCCACTCCTCGAAGGCCCTAACAATGGCCAAGAGTTCCAGGTCATACACCTGGTAGTTTTGTTCTGCACTGACTAATGACTTCGAGAGATAGGCACAGAGGTGGAGCTCTCCATCCTCAAACTGTTGACAGAGGACAGCTCCAGTTCCCACAGCCAAGCCATCAGTGCAGAGAGTGAATGGCTTTGAGAAGTCCGGTAGTCACAGAACTGGCTGGGAGCACAGTGCTTGTTTAAGCTGCATGAAGGTGTCAGCTTGCTCCAGGTCCCATTTGAAGGGGACATTTTTCTTCGAGAGGTGATGGAGAGGGCAAGCGACTTGAGAGAAGGAGGGGATAAACTGCCAATAGAAGTTGCAGAACCCCAAGAACTGGCATAGTTTGTGTAGGTTGTTAGGGGCTTTCCATTCTTGAATGGCTGCCAACTTTGTCTCGGAAGGTTTAATTTGTCCTTGACAGATAAGAAACCCCAGGAATTCGACCTCAGTAGTCTCGAAGGTATACTTCGAGATTTTCAGTCTCAGTTCCTCTTTGAGGGCGATCGTCAAGAATTCTTCTACTCTTTGATAGAGCTCATCCATTGTTTTGTGTGTATTGTGACGTCATCCATAAAGATGACAAGTTTCTTCATGTACATCATGTCAGCAAAGACTGTCTCCATATACCTTTGGAAGGTCAGAGGGGAATTACATTGCCCAAAGAACATGACTGTAGGCTCGAAAAGGCCATGGGGAGTGATGAAGGCTCCTTTCTATTCATCTCCTTCCTTTACCCAGATGTTGGTAAATCCCCAGCAAATATCAAATTTCATGAAGTATGTTGACTCAGCCAGTTGGTCAAGAAGGGATTTGACATCCAGCAAAGGATAGGAATCCTTCACAGTGTATTTGTTGAGTTCACAGTAGTCTTGTACTAGCTGCTTTTTGCCATCCTTCTTTCCAACGAAGAACACTGGGGATGCCTGGGGAGATTTGGATTTGCGAATCTTCCCAGCATTTAGGTTTTCCTCTAAGAACTCATTGAGAGACTGTAGCTCTTCTGGAGAGAGGGTATATTGGTGCCTTCTTCAGTTTGAAGTCATCAGTTAGGTGGATCTCATGATCCAGATAGGGTCATCGAGGTGGAAGCGGTGTGTCATCTTCCAAAAAGACCTTGGCAAATTTCTTGTAACGCAGGGGAAGTGTAACTTCTTCCTTCTGAAGAGCTGCTTCGAGTTGTGTCGAGATTGAAGTCTTCCAGAGCATAACAAAGTCTTCATCGTCATAGTCTTCCTTGTCGGATGATAGCTGTAATTCCAAGAGACAAGGGTCTCCAAAGCCTATCATTTTTCTCTTTTTCCAATCGAAGATGGGGTTGTACTCAGTCAAGAAGGGCATCCCTAACAGGACATCCTCATGAGATTTGAGTTCCATTCCAAAGGCATGAATCTTCACCAATTTGTGGAAGATTCGAGCATTGAAGGTGCAGATATGGGTGACCTTCTGTTGGCTCGGTCCTTTGAAACTTCTTGCCATCCAAGGATGCTTGACACGAGCTCATTTGAGTCCATACCATTCCACAATACAGGGGTGAATGACATTGACCTCGGTGCCACTGTCAATCACTGCTTTAAGTGCTGCATCTTCTCTGTCAACTAGGAACAGGGACCCAAACAATGAGGTGGTCGAAACAGATCTCAATTGCTCAAAGTCCATGGCTACAGAAGTAGTCCTATTAGTCCATGTCCTAGTTGCTGAAGAGATTTGAAAGTTCTTAGCTCTGCCCTGTGCAGTCACAGGAGAGCTTTTTAAAAATCCTCTGGGGCTCGGGGATCATTGTGTGAGACGATGTGCTCGGTTGTCTTGACTGCAATTGTCTTGGCTTCTTCTTCATCTTGAAGTTCTTGTAGAAGTTGGCAGATCTTCTTCTGCTGATCTTCTTGATTTGGAGTATGTCCTTCTTTTGGACATTCTGATCTTTGGTGACCAACTTCATTGCATCCCCAGCATGTGATCTCTCTGACCCGAGATCGCTGATTGCCTTTCTGGTTCCAGGACTTCTTCAGAGGTCCACCAGAATTTTGCTGGCGATCAATGTCCATTGCATAAGGGTCTCGATCAGGTGCTCGGTTGAAATGGGACTTCGTGATGTTCTGTCCCAGGATGCATTGGTCCTCTTTCGTTTGGCGACCTGTGAATAGGCGAAGTTGAGAGAGAGCAGTTTGGGCAGCTGATGCAGCTGCAATCCATTCTGCCAGTGTCATTGGGCAGGTGTTGGTTTTCAGGATCCACTCATTCAGCTCGGGTTTGAGGCCTCTTCCAAAGAAGACTCCGGCCTCTGGGCTTTGTCTCAGATAACTTTGCCTTGTTCAAAGCGTTGAGGAAGTCCATGATGTACTCTTCGAGGGTTCTAGACCCTTGTTGGATCAAAGAGAGTTTGAGTAGTGCCATCTATGAGACATCCCCAACCTTGAACATAAGGTCGAGTTTGGCAAGGAATTGTGACCATGAATCCGTGATCCAGATTGTGTCAAGGAGAAGATTCTTCTTGGCATAGTTTTCTGCCCAAGCCTGGGCTGAACCCTTTGTCATGAAGGACAAAGTGAAGCCAATCTTCTGCTCTGCTGATCAATACACGTGAGAGCTGATACCCAGATAGGTTTTGATGGATGGCAACCATGCATCATAGGTAGCATGATTTCCATCATACTCTCGTGGTCAATTCAGGTTCAGTTCCTTGTGCCCTGCTCCAGAGTTAGAGTCATGTCCCTGTCCTTTCTCCTTGGGACCTCCTCCAGAGCCTCCAGGGTCTTTGGGTTTGGTAGGGATTGTGAAGTCCACTTTGCTTTTGTACTGGTCGTGGTACCATGTTACCAATTGCATAATGGGTATGTCTGCCTGACCTGCAAATGGATCTTCTCCCATTTCAATGTCTTGATATGAGGGGTGGATTTCTTGATGAGAATCCAGAAAGTCACCTCCAAGCGAAGAGTTCTCCTCTTCCTTTTCAGGAGCGATTTGTGGTTCTTGTTCTGCAAGTTGAGTTCCCAATCCCAAGGCAGTCATGAAGACTCCGTAAGGATTTTCCAGGAAAGAAGGTGTGCCTCATTGAGTAGTGCCGCTAGCCTTTCTTGTAAGGGCTATGGCCTCCGCTACTGGTGAGGTTTGTTTTGGGGAAGTAGGGGATGCCTTGGCAGCATAGGGGTGATATCAGGATGAGGAGGAAGGTTCTTGGTGAAGGGGTAAGGCAGACATTCCAGAGGGTTTCTCCTTCTGCCTTTGTTCCCTTTTGCTAGGAACTGGGGGTCAGTATTTGGAAGTGGTTGATCCTGTAACAGAGGGTGGTCTCTGAGGATCAGGTGGGTTACCGCTTGGGTGTGAAGACACTTTGGCGGTGTAGAAGGTAAATGTTGGGTGTGGTGGACAATGGCTGGGGTAGTTCCCACAGGTGTTCCGAGTGTCCGGTGTTGAAGTCTTCTAGAGGGCCAGTGGGACTGCCACAAGGATGTTCCTTGTAGAAGATGAAGGGTAGTTGATCGATCTACACTTCCAGGATGATAAACTCAAGACTTCACTAGGGACGATTGTCAACCTAGGAAGACTTTGAAGGATCTTCAAAGTTCTCAAGGATTGCATTAAAGTCACTAGACTAGCTTTTAGCTTTTGTTACACACAGGAATATCTCACCAGCCAAAATCAACTAGTGTTGGTGATGAGGCAAAGTGCATCACATCACCACTCTTGCGATATTGCCTGGGTTGACCTAGAGGGCTTAATAGTTTTACCCCTCCTATGGCCAGATGAGCAGTTCTGAGGTAGTGTTTGTCAGAGAGAAGCTAGCCTGGTTGCAAGGTAGCTAAAAGCTAAGGAATCCATCCATGTCCCTATGGGTATATATACTACTCAAGTGTGTTTGGTGTCGTGTGGTACATGGACATGGTGCAAGATGCAAGATGCATTGCTATGCACTACAAACATGGTAAGATGACTCGAGATGAGTAATGGGGCATAGGGTACTCCCTAAGAAAGGGAGAGAGTCCAAAGAAAGGGATGTTGTTATGTGTCCATGTGAAGAACACGTTGTGTATATCCCATTGTAGTCCAAAAGGGGAAAGTGACTTGACGCAGGAAATATGAAATGATAGGCATCGAGTCGTGTTGATTGGAGAAGGCCGATCGAGGGAAAGGGAAGCCATTTAAGAGATGGCATATAGTAATTGTCTAAAAGGGGAAACATAATTGAGTAAGTGTCACAAGATGTGTCTCAAGTACAAAGAAAAGAGAAAGAGAAAGGGAAAGATAATCTGCACGTGTGGGAAACCAATCAGTTAGGTGAAAAGATGAAGTGGCATATCAATATTCATGAGCCATTCCAAGCATGTGAAGGAGTCTTTGGAAATACCAGGATAACTTTTTGATCATGGTCAGCTTCTGAAACCCAGGAGCATCACCTAGTGGAATGACATATGACCTATGTGACAAGTATTCCCAATAAGTCAGTTTATTCTAGAAAATGTGCAGGTGGTGGTGTGTGTGACCACAAACCTGTGAGTCAGCTTTGTGCCACAGCAGCCAGGCGATGACAGTGGGGACAGCCATGCAGACATGGCTGGTGAGGTCTGATGGCATCGGCATCATCAATCATGCCTTGGAAGCAAACATGCCATACATACTATCATTGGACCAGTGTTGCAAAATCTTGGAAAGATTTCTGAATAGCTCATTGAAGACCACTGATATAAACAAGAAAAACATACAATCCTGTAGGAAATTGAATGTAGAACAAGCTCCAAAAGAGAAAGAAGAGAAAGATCTTGAGTTGATGTTGCCAGAGTGATGCTGGTGTAAAAAGTGAAAAATGGGACAGTGTTGCAAAATTTCTCACAGGCATATGGGAGCATTGTCACACCATGTCACACCTGCAAATACAACTCCGACACCATCACTGCAGCGAGGACACTTGACACGTTTCTCCCCAAGCACTCTAATATATAAACTCCACTCAAATTTGTCACACTTTGAGAGTCCGAGAGCTGCAACAAATGCATGGCTCATGATGATAATATTTCTCTTGTCATTGACTTGTATAAGTATGCCAAGGCTGGGGAAGAGTGGATCACATCTCCTGAAAAAATTACAAATTTTTTGGTGGTGATTTCATTCATGCCCTGAGTGATTTGTGTCAGAAAGGGGGGTTAGCCTGGTAGACTCAAAGCTGGGTGGTGTTTAAGAGTTCTTTTTATTTTTTTTAAATATAGTGCTATCCATCTACTATATATCTTTGTACATGCAACAGCATGAGGTCATAACAGTGTTGTGTTGTGTGCTACAATGGATTTTGCAACACTGTCCCATTTTGCAACACTGGTCCAATGATGGTATCTGTTAGTAGTATGTGGGGCATGACATGGCAGCAGGTGGGAAGGTGAGTGACATCCATGGCTTATGTTTGGATCATTGTTGGTTATTGCTTAGACCTTCAACAGCTCTGGCATAGTACTAACTATGTATGACCTGCAATATGCATCATGACTTGGTTATTTGTGTGGCTGGAGGTCTTCCAGTTGTGTGCCAGAAACCACAAACAGATGCCTTTCATGCCTAGATGACTGAGATAGCTCATTCAGTCCCTTTCTGGCCTTCAAGCCAATCTCAGTCAGTGAGGCAGCCATGCCATCACCTGTTAGCAGTGTTGACACATTGACAGCTGTCATTAACATCTAAATTGGTCTGTACGAAGTGTACATAACATACAGTACAGTTGACATTCTCATTTTGCATCAGTTTGGCCCACTTCCCATATTGGTTAAGGGTAAAATTGCATATCACATAATGCATACTAATCTAGGTGGGATTATGCATTATTGGAATGCTGGAAGGTGCATGTCAGCCAAATGTCTGATATAGTTTAGTATCTTAAGTGTCAGAGGGTAGAAAAAAAGCACCACATGTTGACACTGGAAAATGGAAATTTTTTTGCATAGGAGAAATCTAACTATCTTCCTTGTGTTACCAATGCCTGCTGACCATAGAAACTCTCCTGAGCACAAGTGCAAGCCCCATGCCCATCATGCTCCCTACAAACCTTGCCAGCCAAAATGCACTCAAGACAGGAATTCACCCAGGACATCAGCTCACAGTACTGAACCACTCAAGCAAGTCAACCTCACCCTCCATGACTGGTTGACAGTGTTCTCCTACATTGATGAACATCCTGGTATTTCACAGGATGCCATTGTTCAGCATTTTAAGACCCTTCCCAACAGGGCTCTCATTTTTGACCAGTCAACCCTTTCACAAAAGCTCTGAGACTGCCAGAAGCTTGAAGCATGCAGTCATGAGTATCCAAATGCACTGTCATCCAGATGGGTTTGTGTTGTCACAAGCCCCATTGTAGACTGTTCCCTGTTCCTTTGGATCAAATGTATGGAGGCAAAAGGAGAGCACATCATGGGTGCCATGCTTGTAGCCAAGTGAGCAAAGTTTGAAGAAAAATTCAACATCCCTAAGGATGAATGGTTAAAGGGTGATGGCTGGCTTGCAAATTTCAAAAGAGCATATGGGATAAAAGAGTTTTGATGGCATGGTGAGGCTGGGTCTGTTGACCTCACTGCTGTTGAGGCTGAGAAAACACACCTCAAAACCATCCTGGCAAGTATGCACCAAAAGATATCTTTAACTTTGATGAGACAAATCTTTTCCCTCTGTGAGCCCCTTCTGTCACTCAAAAAATGCTGCCCATAATGTTAAGATATCATTAGTGCACCACCCAACCATGGACTTGCACCCCAACAGATGAGTGGAAAGAAAAAGGACAAATTTCACATCACAATTAGACTTGCCTGCAATGCAGATGGAAGCAAGAAGCTTCCCCTACTCTCTATTGGGAAGTCTGCAAAGCCTCAATGCTTCAAGGGCTGCACACAAAGGCTCTTGGCTTCAACTATCACAACAATAAAAAAGCATGGCTGACAATGACAATATTTGAGGAGTGCAGACTTTACTTACACTTGAGAGATTCCACTGACTTCAAGATTCTATGCTTATAGGTGGATCAAGTCTTTGGACCTCAGGATGCAGTCTCAGAATGGGCACACCTGTACTTGATGAGGCAGGAGCCCAAGAAATCTACAAGATTGACTTACTGGAAGCAATGTGAATGATTACTGCAGCTTGGAGTGCAGTCATTCCATCCACCACTGTGAATTGCTGGTGCCATACAGGAATTCAGCCAGCCACTACTCCAAGCACTGGAATACCAAATGCACACAGTGCATCAACTGCCAGTGTTGCTGCAGAACCACTGAGGGAACCCATGGCTTGGGATGTTATATACAAGTTTGCAACATCAGAAATGCACTACCAGAAGCAGAGGACAACCTTCAGATAGTCCTTGGAAACTGCTATGCCATTAACGAGTGGACCCCCATCCTGAAAATTGTTATGGATGCTGAAGATGACACCACAGCAGCTCTTGAAGGACTAGACAAAGTAATGAATCATATCTTTGGTTGCCAAATTGCACAAATCAATAATTCAATAACACAACATCAGAAATCTACCACTGCAGTGCAGCCCACCCTTCCACAACTCTCCAAAGCTGAACAGGACTTAATAGATGCTGTTGAGGAACTTAAACAGCACAAATGGGTCATTGGGATGGCACTAACTTTGGAAGAAATGTTGAATCCTGTTGAAGAGAAAGAGATTGGAGAATCAGTGTACCAATTCAAGGGTGGAGATGATGAAATTGTGGAACAGGTAAACCATGAAATGGCCATGAAGCAGGGAGAGGTTGTAGAGGTTGAGTCAGATGAAGAAGCAGGTGATGATGCTGATAGTGGAGCTGAGATGGGGCTTGGAGAGATGATCCATCTTTGTGAACAAATGGAAAAGGTATGTATTGTGCATGGGACTGGAGAAACATCCTTAGATCTGTCACAATGCCTTCAGCAGTTCAGGATTGAGTTGCAGCACCAGGAGCAGGTGACACTGTGGCAGACAATGCTGGGAAGGTGGTTTGGTAGCAACAAAGAGTGATATCAGTCACATTTGTCACACCTGTCACACCAATCTCGAAATGCATCTTTTTAATAATGCATCACTACAAGGGCCTTCCCAATGTTATGCACTATGAGCACTTCAACTGTATGTATCAAGTGCTTGCCAACTGGCCTGTCAAGAACAACAGACACTATGCATTGTAAGCCATTGTGAGCATGGCCATTAATGTTAATATTTCCTTCATGTACTGTGGATGGGCTGAGAGGCTACTTGGCAGAGAATCATTCATACTGAATGTCTGTGCCAGTAGTGATGTGAGTTGGCTGTATGAGTATGACATGGTACCCTGAGGGCCTGAGCCTGCTACCATAATGACTAGCAGCCACCCACACAAACTCAATGACTGCACCTTGAATCCCATTCCTCTGGACAAACTAGGGATGGGAGATGCACCAGAGGGTCTGGTGTGCAGGTAAGATTATTAGTCTGTGCTTATTGTTTGTGTTGTTGATGTTGGATTGTTTCCCCTACCTATTAGAACCTACAAGTTCCGGAGATTCGTGGAAATGGGCGCATAGTCAATGCAGCATTTGGCAGACTTGAGACCATGCAAGACTTCCAACTCAACACGATTTGCACGATGGCATTGATGTAATGATATCACTAGAATCCTAATTTTATGCCAAGGTAATATATTCATCTGGCAATAAGCATAATGTACTAAAAATGTGTAAAATGTCATATATAGCATTATAATGCTTTAAGCCTTGTGTCAAAACTATATTGGATATGGCATGTTGCTGCTCAAATCAAAAAGATAGATCTGGCAACATCAAACACCAAATGTTTAGTTATTCCATCACATAATAATCTCAATAATCTGTATATGGTGCAGTCTTGTCTGTCAGACACAAAAGATGACACCAATAGTTTTATTGACCACATAATAATAATTTGTTTAACTACTATTTACTTATCAACAACTATATATAGATTACTCTAGGACGGAACTCGTAGAGCCTCACAGCTCTTGCCCTGCTTAGGGCATGCCTGACACTGCAAGTAGGTTTTCCACGATAACTGTACTTATCCATGATCCAATGGAAATGACAAAGATGTACCAGATTTAGACATACACAATAAAGCTTACCTAACTTAGGCATATCTCATTCAGACTTACCTTTAAGTTCATGGACCCTGACTCTAACTCAGAGGATCGAAGTCAGAGGCAAGAGTGAAGAACTCAAAAAGGCTCCTCCAGCAGGGATTATATATATTGTATGTACTGTACAGTTATTAGTGATTATTTTCCATGCTTTGACCATTTCCACAAATGGACGAGTACAAAATATTCATTAAATGACATGTGGTTACATTATGCTTGTCTTGGTAACCCAGATATATTACATATATATTGGTATATCATTTGGCTCAATGTGTGCTACATATGACCAATCAATCACCTTGAGTTACCCATGATATAGCCTTTATATAATTATATTTTGCAATATATTATGATAACTAACTGATATATTTTGGGAGCAACCACATCATCATACCACGCTTCAAGGTTTCCTGTGATAGAAGTACGAGGATATTAACACTGTGGTGTACAAGATATTAGAGGAATATGGGAAGATGGACAATGTCGTGAATAATATGAGTGAGCTGTCTATATGTACGTATTGCTGTCGCTTCGTTCTTCCGTCGGGTCATTGCACGTACGCTCCAGGAGTAGGTAGCTGATGGCCAATGCATATCTAATACTTCATATGCGCGTGACCGTAGAGATTGCGGGTTCCAGTCAAAATTCAAGAGAGAAGCAGAGGGTCGGCCAGCAAAATAACTGAGCAGTACCCAAAAGCGAGTATCATCTTCCCTGCGGACATAAGCAGCTGCAGCAAAATTGTTGTCGCTCGAGAGTGTGACTGAGCCATCCTTCACCTCTATGCTACCAGGGTAGACGTGATCCAGAACAAAGCTATTGTGGGAAAGTGCCTGGTCCTGCAATTCAAAGGTGAACGTAGAGGGATACTTGGTTCCTTTATAAGGAAGGAAATGTTGTTTGAATTCCTTCTTCCCAGGGTCTCCTGGACATGGAATATCGCCGAATATTCTGAAACAGGTGGAACCGCAAATCACCAGGAGTATGGTTGTCAAATCCTCAGGGTGTGAGTCGCAACACGCCAGCGTGACCTCGGTATACGGACCGAAGGTTGTAGTGGGTAGCCATATTTGTATGCCGTCGTTGGTCACTGTGAACGTACGAAGCTGTTCTTGCGTGGACTTGCTGAGTGCATCATCTGCCATGCCATGTTCTCTGAGCTCGCTGGTGAACCATTTGGGGTCCATTGCAACGACCTCGTCGCAATCCCGGAAGCAACTCGGGTCATCCGCCAGGATACTGTCAGACCACCCGAACTCCCTTTCACAGCCCCACGCAAAGACGCTCTGGTCGTTGGACGTGCGAATGATTTCTAGCTGCAAACGACGAAATGCATTCTTCCCTTCCCCATACAACATTGGCATGTGCACGCCGAGGAGACCCAATAGAGAATACGCCCGGTCCTCCTCGCATGTCGTTGTACGGTCAGCAGCCCAGGACATAATCTGGGCTACGCTGGGACGCTCGAAATCGTCTGTGCTGCTCAACGCCTTCTGCAATCCTTCCTTCAACACCTTCCATGGGATTCGCGTGATTTCGTTGAGGGCGCCAGCAAGGCTTGCTTTGTTGCCTATCCATTCCCACTTCTGATCAAAGAAGTGAATATTCTTGGGCGCGATGAGTTCTTGGAGTGTCCAACCTCGCGAAAACCACTTTGCAGTGGCCCTCGACTTTTCTCGGTTCGTCCAAGAGTTCCCAAGGGTGTCGTGGAGGTACACGTAACATAGTTTCGCATTTGCGTACCACTTGTGCATTGAGTTGATCGCTTCTGATAGTTCCGCGCTACTTTCTTTATTGATGCAGCAAGTGTCGATCCACACCCACTCCAGCCCATCTTTCTGTGCTTGTCTGCAAGTGTCAACGATCTTCTCGTACCCAGTGCGCCTTCTGATTTCCTTCCTCTCCTCGTCGCTCACAGTCAGCAGCTGTTTCATATCCTCAAATAACACCTCCTCCTCGCCTTCCTTTTCCACACCCCAGCAATGTGACAATATAGCATATTCTTTCTCTGCGAGATTGGGGCCATAAAACTCCTTAAGAACTTTGGTCGTACGAGGAACGTTCTTCTCTTCATCGAGACTTGTCTCAAGGTTGAGCATGGTGGCAACGTCAAGAAGTCGCATCGTGTCGCTGTAATTGATGAGCTTGTCCGTCCCGCAAGAATGAATACCTCATACACTTAGCAACACGTCTTGGAGCCTACGACGGCAAGGTAGACCTAGGACAACGAGAGGATACTCTGTTGACCGACAACTGGTCAAATATCTCGAGTGGACGGGGGGTTAAGGGCACAGGGGAACAGCGAGTCTCAATGTGTAGGTAATGGTGCAAGGAACACGCGTGTTCTCATCGCCCATGTGAGTGCGCAGTTGGTAAGCTTTCCTCATGTTTGTTCACATGGTCTGCAGGAAATCTGCGCAGCTATTGAGATGGATTGTTAGTCGGAAGAATCGAGCAGCTTATGTGCAGAAAGGGAGCCAGCACGGACACTGGACACCACCTTGAGACATCTGTTATTTGCCACCATCCGGGTTGCATGCGAGGACCTGGCTTCAACCCATGACGGAATGTTAAATTGTGGTCCCCCAGGCACGAGGCTGCAAGCCACATCGAATAATTCAGCACCCAAGGTGGTCTTCATGACGGATGTATGATGGATTTCATCTGTACGTCCGTGTCGAGGGTTTGTGTTGTTGGCTTATCCGGTTTGACCGACGCATTTCCTGGGGGTTCTTGGCCTTGCGCTGGCGCTTTAGGACCTGATCTGGTTGTTCCCACCATCCAATAGAATACACCGGCTCTTAGACTCGAGACCATGCGAGGCTTTCAACGTGATACTTTCCGCAGAGTAGCGTTAGGCGTCACCGAGAACGATGGTATTGCATTGTGGCACAGAAGATATTGGAGGAATATAGGAAGATTGGATGTTGTCGCGAATAATGTGAGTTGGCTGTCATTTCCTTCTTTTGTTGGGCCGTTGCACGTATGCTCGAAGAGCAAGTAGCTGGCACAATGCACGTGCAATGCCTCAGATCCGGGTACCGAAATGGCGATCAAGATTCAAGCAACTCTGAAGCGCACTTGAACTTGACACTTTTTCCGCTCTCCACGTCACCAACGAAATTACCGTGAGGGTCACAATATCAATATCGGATCTATTGTAGCATAAGTCTCCTCCCACGACACAGCCAACACCAGAAAGTCGCAACTGATAACAACACCAACGATACTAAAACGACGCCATGGAATGCTCGTACTGCACTGCCATGACTGCATTACACCACATTACCGAAGACCTTACTTTCACCATTTGGTATCAAAGCGATGCTCGTCCCGCTCGGCAGCACAAATCCAACATCTTTAGAAACCAAGCTCTCACATTCAAATTTCTCCCGATCTCACATTATGTCGAGTACAAAGAGCGGCTAATCCAGAGGATGAACCTGGCTCCGAAAAAAAAGATAACATGCCTAGGGGTCGTAGCGAACGATTGGCGGCATGCTCACCTTCGTCCATGTCTTTCGGGCGGGATACATGGAAGGTATATATGTATCTCGCAGTCGCTGCGAAGGCAGTACGTCCTGGGAAAGATGCATAAGGTGATGATGTGGAAGAACAAGTCAGCATGATGCGTTGATTCCAAACGGGGACCTTGTGGTTTATGTAGTGACGGAACGAGTATCATACGAACGATACCGTCAGTGTAGGGTATACCGATAAGATATCCGAATGAATTCACGACCCACCCTTCGATACCTTTTTTTTCAAGCGGAGATCATAGCCACGCCTCCCTCCTCAACCAGTTCCAAAATCTCACCTCGGGTGGTCCCATCGGAATACTTTGCATACTCCATGTGCGCCTCTCGAAACGCATGTAGGGCGATCCACGTCTTGAAGCATGCAAACATATCTGCCCGTGTCGCCGTCTTTCACATGGGAAACTGAGAACTGAGAATGGTTCGACTCCGCGAAGGTCCTAGGAAATATGAACCAGATCATCTAACCCTCCAGTCGGAAGGCATGGTATGGGAAGCGAAGGGTGAAGTGAGGCTGCTGAGTAATCACAGACCTGTCAAATATACGTATACCCTGTCCGATGGCTCGAATACCCCCCCGTGCTCCAGTGGTAGCGAGAATGGAACTGGGCTCAGGTACATCCAAGAGATGCGTCAATAACATGTTCCGACCGGGTCGTTGCCAATATTGACCAGTGGCTGATGTAGTGTCATGTGATTCAGAAAAGCGTAAAATAAGTGGAGTGAGATGAGGGTAGGTGGACAGAATTCGGAGTAGAGTTGTGCTCACGTTATGTTATAACAGGTTGAGTGACCGGTAGCCGATGTCAAAGGAAGGACACACACAAGCTACAGCAGCCCACCTTTACAAAGTGTCCTTGAGAATTGAGGCCATGTCCCAGACCAATCGAACCAGTGACATGAGTGGGCTACGCGAAGAAACCATGATGCGACACACATTATTAATTAGCAGATCGGGAAGTAACGAGGAAAAAAGAATAGAGGACGGAGACAAGGGAGGGATACATATCTGCAATGACGAGATCGACTCTCTCGTTTGAAATAGAATCGAGTGAATCAGCAGGGGATTGAACGAGTTCGACTGTTTGTCTTTGGCTCTGACATGGAGGCCAGAACTGACGACAGATGCATCATCAACATGCTGCAGTAGTTCCCTAGAGCTTCGTGTGATTGGACTATGCTCTCGCTGGAATCGACACCGAGAACATGTAGATCAGTTCAAATGTTGCCTGACCTGACCATCCATGATGGTAGAGTCCCGGCTGACAGCCCCACTCTGGGGGTCAGAGAAAAGAACAAAATGTACCCATTCCACAACCAAATCCACTGCTCGCTCCCACCTTCCATCTGTTCTCAGGTATTGTGATGAGTGCCGATGTCGATCTCGATAAAAGTTGAAGACATACTGGCACGAAGGGCAGGGCTATGCTGTGCATCTCAGATGATGTCTGTCATCAGCAAAAGTGGCCAAACCTAGCTAGATCTAGTAAGCCTCAGAGGAACCTGGTGATTCTAGCAACACCTAGCTAGTCATTGCAACATTGTGCTAGATCTAGTAGAATTGAATGAGAGTTGAACACACATCATGCTAGATCATGCAAGGTCTAACAAGAAAGTGATGGGTCTAGCAAGATCGTGTTGCCACAACTCTGACTAGTAGCTGACTCAAGTTGGAGTCAAGTACTCAGCTTAGTCACACCTTCCAAAGTTGGTCAATGGTTCATTCTCTGACTTGACCCAGCTCAGTTAGTCACAACTTCTGACTTCAAGTCGACCAATTGTAACTTGTAAGCATATATACAGTGACTCAAAAAACTGTCTGGATGTTTGCCACTTTTTCAAAGATTGGCCTGTAACTCTGTCCATACTTATCTATAAATCATGAAAAAATAGGGGTAGATAGCCATTGGTCAGGTGATCATGGATGCCAAATATGGTTATGATCATGTGACCCAATCTGTTACAATTAAATCCACAATGGCAAGTACTCATCCTGACAGTTTTTTTGCAGGGTATCCAAATGACAATGGGTATAATATATCTAGTACTTTGTGTATCCACCCTTAGCCTTAAGCACTGCTGCAACCCTTCTAGGCATACTGTTGATCAAATTAAGGCACACATCCCTGGGAATTTCCTTCCATTCCTGTTCAATCCTCTTCCACAACTCCTCTATGCCCTTGGGGGGTACTGGGTAGGTTCCCAGCCTTTTCTTCAGGTGATTCCAAAGGTGTTCAATGGGATTGAGATCTGGTGACTGTGCAGGCCAGTCTAGAAGCTCAACACCATGATCACTGAACCATTTTTTGGCCAATTTTGATGTATGCTTGGGATCTCCATCTTGTTGAAAGATGAAGTTATTGGAATCCATCCCATGTTGCTCCACAGATTGGAACAGATGGTCCCCCATAATTTTGGTATAGAGTGCTGCATCCATCCTCCCATTAATCCTGCACATTTGACCCACTCCATGCACTGTCATGCAGCCCCAAATCATCAAACTCCCCCCACCAAACTTGACAGTACCTTGAACATGTTGGTTTGTAAGAGGAGCCCCTGGCTTTTTCCACACCCAAAGCCTCCCATCTGAGCCCAGACAATTGATTTTGGTCTCATCAGACCAAACAACCCTTTCCCAGTCTTCTTCAGTCCAGTGTTGGTACTTCTGTGCAAATGCATAGTGCTGTCACACATGCTGAGGCTGAAGTTGAGGCTTTTTTGCTTTCACAACAGCCTTCAGGTTCTCCTTCTTGAAATGATTCCTGATGGTCTGGGTACTGACATCAAGCCCACCAAGTTTCTTGACTTGGGTGGCAGTATCTGCTTGCCCAGAGGTGATTAGGTGAGCAAGATGACGACGATCATGGTTGGTAAGTTTAGAGGGACAACCACCAGCATTGATGGGAAGGGGTGAGATGGCCTTAGAATGAAGTTCATGGAGTTTGGTAGCAATTTGATGACAAGATTGGCCATCTTGAAGCATAGACAGCACAGCTAGCTGAGTCTCAGGGGAGATGGGCTTCATGGGGGATAGGGAGCATAATGTCCAGAGGTTGCACCTGATTTATGTATATTCATAACAGAGTTATATTAATTTGTTGAAATTCAGCACAGCCACACCATAATTCAACACAGCCACAGCCATCTCCACACTTCCAACTACCTGCAAAAAAACTGTCTGGATGAGTACTTGCCATTGTGGATTTAATTGTAACAGATTGGGTCACATGATCATAACCATATTTGGCATCCATGATAACCTGACCAATGGCTATCTACCCCTATTTTGTCATGATTTATAGATAAGTATGGACAGAGTTACAGGCCAATCTTTGAAAAAGTGGCAAACATCTGGACAGTTTTTTGAGTCACTGTATATGTCTTTATAAAGGTCCCTGTCATTGAGATGAGAATCAGACCTAGCCATAGTAATGTATGCATAGTCCTTTGTATGCCATAGCTGATTTTGTAGAAAAGGACTGTAGGCAGCCTCAGTAGTGACTCAACTACTATATATATTGATGTACCTGTAGGCAGCTACAAGGTATCAGTAAGTAGTCTAATATGAAGTATATGTAGGCTTACCCTCAGTAGTGACTCAACTACTGAGGGATTAGTACCAAAAGTGTAGTACTAAGTGCGCTCTAAGTGCTTATGTAATCACATGAAACTCGCACCAAATTAAGGTATCACACAGGGGTGATTCAAACTCCAACAGATTTCACTATGGTGTCATATTTGCAGCTATCCCTTGCTATCCCATAATTTTCCATAGATTCACATAACCGTTCTATGCTAGAGTATACTTTCAATGTAGTCCCATATTATGAGAAGTAGCTATGTGCTGATATGTACATATACACATCATGATTGCCTGTCCATTTCTGCTTTCTGCCTGCCTCCCACTCCCCTCCCAGCTCCCACTCACTGCTATGAGCCTGCAACTGGGTAAAAAAAAGACCACAAGCCCGTCACTGGGCAAATGAAAATGAATCCATGATGCCAAACAAAAGACCATGAGACTGCGACAATGAAAGGCCATGAATCCATGATGGCAAACAATTCCCCTGGTTTGAGAGGGTCGGTGCCCACACCAAGCTCTTTAAGCTAGGTGATCGCATTCATGCTTACCATAGAGTGGGTTAAGCTCCAGAAGACATGTCAGTGCACGGGAAAGGACCTACTTGAATGCATTCGCAGCAGCTTGCCATTCTCTTCTGACTTCCACTCTGATCTTGACTGACAGCCTGGATTCATGGCCAGCAGTCAACAACCTCAAGTGGTTTATCACATGCGATCTCAAAGACCACAACCCTCCTCTCCACATTGGGCACTTCACTGATCATGCTGGCCTAAGCCTTGCAGCCCAAAACACTCTCAACTCCAGCGAACTTGCATTTAAATCTAAAGTCATCTCTCATGCCCGTGTAGAGATTCATTTGGAAAACAGAAAGTTTTTCATCCATGATACCAAGGCTTTGTCTAGAACATTTCTGGGCTTGAAGCAAAGGGTGCAATGGGAGTTGCGGTGGGGGAAGAGTTGGATATGGTAGGTTGGGAAAAGGTTACCAGATGGAGTGGTTGAAAGGCTGTGGTTGACCTGGGGCATGTGGGACAGGCTGGTGTCAGTGGTGGACGTTGTGGTACATATGTGGGGTTCATGGGTCCCCATCACTTTACATTCTACATTCAACCAAGATACTTGATCCACTGTTTACTAATTAACACAACCAGGTCCAGGGAAAATGAACCTCAATGAGTGCTCACCCTGACACTCCCTTGGTTCAGAATGCTCCACATTGGATTTAGAAATTTGTGGAAAAACTGGGTCAGACAGGCACCTGGACATTGGAAGACAGATCGTTTCCTTCTTGATAACAGCCCTGTGGCCCTTACCATGCACTATGGACAGAACCAAGACCTTCACAAAGTGCCAAATGCCACACACACACAGAGAGAGAATTGGAACAAGGATCATGATTATTCTAACATCATGCTCTTTTCATTTTCTCTTGCAAGTCACATCAAGTGAGGATGTGGCACACTCATTATATCACCATTAGTAACTGACAAACCATATAATCATCTTTTCAGCTTCTCCCTGGTAGATCAATGGGCAAATGTCCCCCCTGAAGTTATTCTTGCCTGGGAGGGTCAGGTCTTTACAGCGCCCCCTGGACATCTTGGATGACAGGAGATTGATGACCTTCAAAACTATAACCTCTTGGATGAAGATGGAAAGGAGATTCCAATATATATGGCTGATGGTTACACAGTCTTAAGACATGCACCTCCAAATGATGGCTCCATGCCAGGTGGTGCATTTCTAGATCTCACCAAAGTTCCAAACTTGTTCATTCCAGAAGATGAAGAAGAGGATTTCAACATCTGTGCTGTTCCTTGTTATCTCTACCCTTTGGCCTTTACAAAGACACTTGGTAACATGCAGGCTGATGGTCTCATCCACAGCTTCCAACAGCAGCTTCCCATGATCAATGGGCATCTGAGCACCCATATTGCTGGCCATGATGAGGATGACAATGACTCTCTCTTTGGGGACATTGTGGATAATCACAATCCAATCCATGGTGATCCTATCCTCTGTGGTCTTTGATGCCAGGCCTACAATGCTCTCTCTCACCATGTGCAGGACAAAAGCAAATTCCACAGTGTACAGCTTGGAAGGATCACAGCTGCTGTAGCTGGTTGCACTGCAACAGGAGCACATTCTGTTACCAAGTGGAGATGGTGTTTTGCAGACTGTGAATTCATGTTGCCTCATGAACAGTTCCATGTGAAGGTCACTGGGGGAGAACAACCTCAGTCAATGTGATTTCAGAACACCTATATGCTGGAGGTATCTGCTATGGCACCAGAGGATAAAAATGGCAGGTAAGTTACATGGGCCTATGAATATCTTCATTTTTCCCTAATTTGTCAAAAATAGTGTTATACATATATGACAAGGTCATCACCCCATTGCTCAGGACCTGGTCACATCCAGATGTCCAGAGAAGTGTAAGGGCAGCTCTTGTACCTTTGGCAGCAGATGTGAGTCATTGCTCTTGATACAGGGTGCCTTCCACACCTGACTCCTATGTGTCATAGGTTGTACCTGGCATATTTGAATGGACAACATGTCCAATCACATGTTTCCTGGAACTGTCATGGAACAATCTTCTCCCCCAGTTGCAACAACCTGATGTTGCCATTGACCCCCATGTCATTGAGATGATATCAGTGTTTGAGTGTGTGCTGAACTATGCACACACTGGAGCAGCTCGTGTTCTTACTCGTGCACTCATGGGCTGTACCTGGACATCCCTTGGCCTGATGTTTGATGGGTTCCCCTGTGTTTGGGGTCATTTTGTAAACCATGATGAACTGGAGAAGAAGAACATCCAGGTGTACTCAAAACAGTGGCCTATCGATGAATTCACTCAATGCCCCATGTCATCATCCTGCCATGTTCAAGAATTAACATATGGCAACAAACACTATGAGGTAAGCTCAGCATGATTCTTCATCCTTCAGAATGTGCAATGCTGCACCTTGTAATTTGTGCAGAATATTCCAACCAGTCAGCTGGTGCACCCACTGTCTCTCACAAGAGACTTCCAATTCTGTGCAAACATGCATCCTGAAATTATGCTTGAAAGAATGGCCTTTCTGACACTGTTTCCTAGTCATACATCGCCCATTTCACAATCCTTCATGCTATGAAGAATCTACCTCAACATGTATATGTTGAAGTTGGTGATCCTAGCAAATGCCTCACATGTTTTGCTGCAGAGGTTGGACTGCAGGTCTACATCGCTGATGTTAAATACCTGGTGTTTGATGCTGTTTCCAATGAGCTCCATGAATTCAGGGATGTGGATGACCATATCCATGCTGAGCTTGTTAATAGCAGGCATCTGGCACTTCAGAGGTGGAGTGATTCCCAGAATCCCCTCTCCTATACAGAGTCCACTCTCATGGATCTGATCCGTGCTGTATCTGATCATCGGGACGAAGACCCTCACCTGCAGGACCCTGCAGTTGGAACCCAGACTCTCTCTTTCTTTGTGGACAAGATCATTGCTGCCTGCAAGAAGGGGAACTCCTGTCATCAACCTCCATTCATCCAGGATGGAAAGGCACTTCCAGTCTTGAAGATAACTGTCTCTGAGATTGAGTGTGCAGCTATCAGTGCAAGGGTCCCTGCTGAATCAATGGCTTCTTTCATCTCCCAGGCCTTCATTTTAGCTTGCTGGAAACTGAAGATCAACCACATCCCATGGGTTCCTGCTCGGGATGGTGGGCCTGGTGCACCTACTACCCACATCTCTCACAAGGTGTGGTTGAGCATTGGGGCTGCAGAACCACCTCCTGTTGCTGATTCCCTTGGTTATCGCACACCAGAGGAGACTTCAAGGGCTTTGGTTTGAAAGTCTTCCCAATGCCTTATAGCTGGTGACCCCAGTGGTGCATGGTCTGCACTACAAGTCAAGTTGGTCAAATTCCATACAGTCCTGCACAAGGCTGTGCTTCCCACAGAATGTACCATGGCCAATGTCACCATCCCCAAGAGCAGCCCTGCTTACATCTCTGACATGTATCAATGGGTTCTACAGAACTTTGACATGGCTAAGCCTATCCATTTCCTGGCACTCTTTGCTAGCACTGCATTTGCTGGCCTTGTTCCTGCAAACCACTCTTCCAGTGGATGTTCATTTCCTGGAGACCATTCAGAGGAGTCATGGATGCAATATATTCAATCCTTGCCTTGGATTGAAAAGGATAGAAAGGGTTCCACATACCCCACCCCTTTCATTTTCATGTTTACAGCCTACATCCTGGGATTCTATGAGCCATCATCCCCAGTGGGTCAAAGGATTCACAATGGTGAATGTCTCAGGAAATGGCTGGAGAAGAACAGTGAGTAATTGACACTTGTTGTATGTTATTCCAATGTACAATTCTTGATCAGCTGCAAAAGGCATGACCTTGTTGACACTATGTTGCTTTGGTCTTGCTTCTCCCAGGAGCAATGGTGTGTTTCATGCTGGAGAATGGGGAAAAGATGTCATTGCATTGTCAGACTCCACACTTGTGGGGAAACATGATGCTGTGGTCAAGTATCTGCATTCCAGCTCTGAGTATGGTGCTTTTGATGCCATACAATATCTGGCAGGTACAACCACTGCAGTGAGTTTAGGGAAGAATGGTAATGGACATGTCAAGGCAAGGCCAATGGCTCAAGCTCGAGGTTCAAGTTCATCAAGCAAGTGTACAATCAACCTCTACTCTGAAGATGACAGCATCAGCATCACTGCTGATTCAACTACTTCTACATATGCACAACCCAACAAGCATCCTCACCTATGATATATTTGTTTACTGTAGACATACCTACTCACTCAGTGTTATATCACTCTGCATATGGGCCAGGAATATCTGATTCATTGTTACCAGCTACTATCTGTGGCTTCACCATGGGGCATAATGACCACTGGCTGGGTTGAGACCTTTTTGTGATTGGCATGAACATATTGACCTATACTTCCTGATTATTAAGCCTTATTAGCCATGTTCCAACACAGCTTCATCATGCCTAATTAGGCTTCTCAACTTGCTTTTCCCAACACCAGCAATACCTCCTGCCCCAAATACCAACTACCTTCATAGAACTGGATGACTACCAAGTACAATGGCTGGCAGGCACTGCTTGGCTATGTGCTGTCTTGCCAACCCACCTTTTGGCTTCTCATGCCCCTCCTGAAGTCCACAATGCCCTCTGTTGCAAATGCAACACCTCGAAGGGGGAGATCAGTCATCCCACACATTGCATAAAGCATGGTTTCGACACCAGTCCACAACTCCAGATTATGGAGCTAGAAATATAGTGATAAATAATAGATAGCAAGGGAGGAGGGGTAGGGGGAGACCAACATACCTTGTTCTCAACCACCTTCAGTATGTGGGTGATATCATTAATTTTTGACTTTGTTGTGACAAGCCCTTCAGGCTCACGGCTCCTTCACAGCCTGCCAGGACATGCTTCATCCCAGTTTGCTGACACAGGCTGCATCCCAGCTCCAAGAGACAGGCTTCAACCCAACTTAGTATCCCTCATGGTATGGTAATGACTTTGTACACATATATCTTTGCACATCTATGGTATGGTATAGTACATTCATACATTGAATCCATGGTATAGTATTACATTCATACATCCATCCCTCTGAAAACTTCACTGAATACTACATTCATGGTTGTGTTTGTTTGCTGTCCTGGCCCACTGTGCAGCACCTTGATGTTCCTTGGGTGAGTACATCTGGAGAGAGCAACATATAGTTGCCCATGAGAGAATACAGATGTCCTCAGGTCAAGGCCCACATGCTGCACTGTCTGACCTTGTGATTTGTTGATGGTCATTGCATAGGCCAGACAGATTGGGAATTGCAGACAGTGCAGAGGTACTGGAAAGTCATCTGGGTTGGTATCCAAAGCCATGCAAGGTATCAGCACCACATCATTAGTGGCATCTCCATCCCTTCCCTGCAGTACATGACACTCCAATATATGATGGGTGGATCTGACCAAGACCAGCCTAGTACCATTGTAGAGGCCATGGATGGGATCCAGGTTGTGAAGAAGCATGAGGGGAGCACCAGGCTTCAACTCCAGCTCATGAAGAGGAAACCCTGATGGCTCAAATGTGTTCAGAACCTCCTTTGGAATGTACTCATACTGGTTGTCAGTGACAGAGTCCACACTCCCATACACAACCTTCTCTCCAGCAACCTTTCCCAGAATGGTAGCATTGATTTCATGGACTTCAGTGTTCCTGGCAGATAGAATGGTGCGATCCAAGAAGTACTGGTCCTGTGGAGGCTGGTTGGGAGGAGGGTGTAGCAAGTCTGCATACATAGAATTGATCAGGGAGTCCAAGTCACCACCACAGGACATGTGCTGTGGAAGTTCTATCTCCCCATCTGTCACCCCAATGTGCAAGAGCTGCTGTGCCCACTGGTCACACTCAGGATCCCTTCCAAGTTGTGTATTTTGGTGGAGATGATGAACTTGAAGTCTGCCCCAGAGGTTGGAGTGACAAAGAGTAGCACCCACTATCTGTAGAAAAGGGCTGTAGGCAGCCTCAGTAGTGACTCAACTACTATGTATATTAGATGTACCTGTAGGCAGCTACAGGGAATCAGTAAGTAGTCTACTATAAGGAATGTATGTGCTTACCCTCAGTAGTGACTCAACTACTGAGGATACAGTACCAAAATGTACTACAAAGTGCGCTCTAAGTGCTTATGTAAGCAAGTAATAACTCGCACCAAAAAGGGTTATCACACAGAGGTGATTCAATCTCCAACACACCCCCTGAAGCTCCACTGTGTGATAAGTAGAAATGCAGAAATATAACTCAAGTGAATGTATACCCAAAAAATAATTCAATAAACGAGTGTAGCTTCTGCAATGAGTGAGCTTCGAGTCCGGGTGGTATACGAGTGGTGTTTGGTCGTATTTGGCGCGCGATGTGGCAACTTCCCGTTTCGGAAATGCATGGTAGTGTGCGCGCTCCTGCCTTGTACTGTGATCGTAAGGCCGCCGTTTTGACTGTCGGAAGGATCGCCGTCGCTCCGAGTTCGTCTGGGAGGCACCCCCTGCCGATGATAAGTGTCTGGAACACCCCAGGGGGGTTTCCGGCGTTTCCTGGGTCCGCGAGATGGCTGTATGGTAGCACAACCTTGTGTGGGCTCACCAGGGTGCGTATGCCCTCTCGTTTGGACGGTTCTGGCGCCGCTGACTTCGTTGTAGCGAACGCTTAGTGTCGTGGATCCCCCCGCAACGATTTTGAATGGATTGGTTGGCGTCGAGATGAGCCGCAGTGGCCATATGGCGACCACAAGTGTACGGTAGGCACTGGGCCTCGTACGAACGATGCTGACGTTTTCAGCTTCTGTTTTGATCCTTCCTCGTCGGTGATGGTCCCTGAGGGTCCTAGGAGTGTGTGTGAGGCCGTCGGGAGGCCGTTTATGTGGCGCAGGTGAGTGTATGCTGGTATGCGTGTCATCTCCCCTCTTACCGCTGCTGCGAGGCAGCTGTTTGGCCATAGGAAGACTTCTTGGCCGTTTCGCGTCGTTCTGCATCGATCCAGGAGGTTCCCACTGCCGCCAGTAGGTGTTGGCGATGTTCCAGAGTCGCTTTGAAGGACTGGAGAGCGCTTGGGGTAGCTGCATGTAAATGCCAGCTGTTCGGTGCGTGTGCCCTCTCGTTTGGGCAATTCTGGCGTCGCTGACCTCGTTATCGCGAACAGCTAGTATAGAGGGCCCCCCTGCAACAATTTTGGATCGTTTGGTGGGCTTCGAGAGCAGCCGCAGTGGCTGCATGGGGGCCGCATGGGCGCGATGGGCGCTTCGCCTTGTATGAACATTACTGACGGTTTCAGCACTCGTTTTGAGTCTTCCACGTCGATGGGGGTCCCTGAGTGTCCCAGGAGGGTGCGCGAGGCTGTCCGGAGGTGGTTCAGGCAGTGCAGGTAAGCCGTCCTGCCGTTTTGCTTCGCGTTCAGTGTCCTGACCCTTGCTGTCAGCCATTGGTCCCATGTCTTGCTGTGTATTGAAATCGGGCGGCCATGTCCAGTATGACAAGTTGGATGGTGTCGAGAGTGGGCGTGTTCGTACAGATAGCTGCTGTTTGCCCTGTCGCGATGCGTGTTGCCCCCTCATGCACAGAAACCGGAGTTCTGTGCTTGTAGCACTATGGTCTCGTGTCGACGACTTGTCCTGTAACATAGAACATTCGACGTATGGAGTGGGGCATTCGGCATGCATCCCCGGGGGATCAGGTATATTGGCGATCGTCTCGCCATTTGCCTTGACATGCTCAATGCATTCAACAGGCGTTTGTGATCCATTGTCAATAGAACGTTTTCTGGCCCACTTGGTAGTGTCACCTGCGGTCTTGTGAGCCTTAGAGCTCAACTCAGGCGAGTCTCGGCTTGCCACAGCCTTGTCCATGTGCCGACTATCCTCGTCAGGCGCTTTGAGCGTGTTCGTGCATTTGTCTGGCTGTTCTGCATCCGAAGTCCCGGTCTCAACCACTGGTAGGTTGTCCTCCATGTGCCGCACATCTACGACCTCAAACTCGGGTGTCAGGTGCCCAGTTTTGGTCTCGGCGCAGTCGTTTGGGCCGTCTGAAGAGCTCTCCTCCTCTGTGAGGGTATTGGGCTCATCATGGCTGTCGCCGGCGCACTGAGCGGTTTCACCAGCCACGCTCAGCTCGTGCTGTGTTTTGCACTGTCGCATGGCTTCCTCAGCTGCTAGCCAGCTGTCAGGTCTCGGAATCGAACCGAAGCGCTGTTCAAGGTAGTCCCACTTTTCAAGTGGCGACTTCAAGTGTAGCATGAGGCCGAAAATGGTATCTGGAATACCACAAATGATTGTGTAGTTTACTGTCGCGTTCCATTGTGTCCACAACTGGTCGGCGGTTTGCCAAGCTGTGACTGCATCTCGTTCGTCGTCGGTCTGGGGTGTCCAACCCTCACTGCGACCTTCGAGCTCTGCTGGATGTATGGGTCGTGTTTCAGACCCGACTAGGAACCCCATCAAGCCTTCGGCAGTAATGGCACATAGGACCGAACTTGCATAAGTTGTCCAGTTGTGCCCATTGTGTGCAAGCTCGGGAAGGTAGTCCATCGGTCGTTATCCAATAGCTTCGAGAGAGTAATGACAGTAATTAGTTGGCTTGTTGAGTAGTTACTTGTGTTCGAGTCGACTGCAAGTTCTCCTACAATAAATTTTCCTTCTGCGCTATGCGGGGCTCATAACCTGTAGAAAAGGGCTGTAGGCAGCCTCAGTAGTGACTCAACTACTAATATTATATTAGATGTACCTGTAGGCAGCTACAGGGAATCAGTAAGTAGTCTACTGTAAGGAATGTATATGCTTACCCTCAGTAGTGACTCAACTACTGAGGATACAGTACCAAAAATGTACTACAAAGTGCGCTCTAAGCACTTATGTAAGTGAGTAATAACTCGCACCAAAAAGGGTTATCACACAGAGGTGATTCAATCTCCAACACTATCTGCTCTCTGGATCCATGAGGAACAACAGGGAGGGTTTGCCTAAAGTCTCCCCCAAAGAGAGTGGTGACTCCTCCAAATGGCTGGCCCTCCTGCAGGAGATCTCTGAGGGTACGATCCACACACTCCACCACATGGCAATGCTGAGTTGGCACTTCATCCCAAATGATCAGAGCAGTTTCTTTGAGCAGCTGGTGGTTAAGGTCATCCTTCTTGATGTTGCAAGAGCTACCCTCATGACAGGGAATGGGGATCTTGAAGTGAGAATGTGCAGTGCAACCACCAGGGAGAAGGAGAGAGGCAAGGCCTGTAGATGCAACACAGAGGACAATCTTGTTGTCAGCACAAACTGAGGCAGTGATGAGTTTGGCCAGGTAAGTCTTCTCACACCCTCCTCCACTATGCACAAAGAATGAGCCCCCAGCTGCCTGCTCCACTGAAGCCATGACTGCATCATATAGTGCCCTCTGCTCCTCATTGAGGGTGGGTAGGCCTGCCTGCACAAAGTTATGCAGCACTTCCTGGTCATATGCTCTCTGCTCAGCAATGAGCCTATTTCCCTCATAAATCGCCCATTGCCGTTGTGGTCTAGGCATGGTAGGGAAGTCATCCATGGATCTCCCATTCCTCCTAAGATCTTCAGCAATGAGATGAAGGCCATAATCAAAGACCTGCTCCTCAGAAGGGTCTTCAATGTGGAGGTGGCAGATGAGATAGTGATGTAAGTCATCACAGAGGTTGGCCCTGGACTCTTCCCACAACACATGGGGGTCCACTGGATGACAGTGGACCAGGATGGTGACAAAGAGATGATGCAGTTGAAAGCCAGTACAAAAATGGGCAGCCTCCTGCAAACATTGCAACCACTCCCTGTCATCCTGCAACAGAGCCAGAGCACAGCAAGCCTCCTTGAAATTCTGGTGGAGATGACCATTCACAGTGCAAAGATCCTCATAGGAAGTGGCACCTAAGAAATAGTGGTCAGCAAAAGTCATGGCAGAGATCTGTGGATGAGAGCACACACACCTTTGACAGCAATGAGCAGCAGTCACAAATAAAAGCATTCACCAGCAGTGGGGGGAATGGCATACATCCTTCCAATGGCCTTGTACCTCTGATGGACCTTCCACTTCCTCTGAGGCTTCATCCACACAAAGTGCTTGGGGAAATCCTGGTAGAGGTGGTCTCTGGCTCCAGCAGCAATGAGCTCAGGATCTGCATTGGCCTTAAACCATCCAAGAAGAGGTGAATCCCTTGCATTCTCAATGACATCACCAAGCTGATCTTCAGGGTGGAATGCAACAACCTGGTGGTCTGGGAGATGAACAGGGAGATGGAATATGGCTGGCCACTCCTGGTGCATGGGGAACTCAAAGATGTTATGGCAGGCTTCATTTGCAGAGATATATCTGGCATCCAGATAGGAATGGACCTCATCACGACCCTGGGTCTGCAAGGTGGCATGGTCTGGACCCTTGTAGATGTACTTGTGGATGTACTTGACAGCCTTGATGGATCCACAGACCACCCTTGCCACCTGAGTGTCCAGGATGCCTGACCCGCAATTCCAATGCAGTGTGAAAATTTGACATTCTTCATGATCTAAGTGTCACTAGTCACTAGTCAATTCTTGCTAATGCTATGAAAGTTGACCCATGTGGCTGCAGGATGCCCAACCAACCATGTAAGAATGCAGATGTGGGAAATATTTTTGATGTAGGCTTAGCTGCTGTGGGCTCTTGGATGCCTGGCTGCACACATGAGTTTGTGACTTCGGAAAATCTTTCTCAAGTACACATGAGAAAGAAACTCTTGTAAACTACATTAACTTGTGTCACTAGTCTACATTCCCTAATCAAATTATTCTGTAGGGGGTTTAGCTAGGGGTTGTTCTTAAATAAATTGTGATACTACAATTTGACACATGACCACCCCAGACACCACCCGATTGTTTACTGGTTGTGGTTGGGGTTGTTCAGAATGACTAAGTGGGTGTCAGAGGTGATACAGTGAAGTGTTGGGGAGGCCAAAAACATAAATGTCTACTGCTAGTGCTATTTAATGTGAATGCTGAGTGGGTTCAGGCATCCCAGATGGGCCCATGCTGTGGTGATCAGCCACATGACCCACATGCTCATGTTGTTAGTTGTGCACCGGGTATCCTGGATGCTGGTGACAGCTATATAAACATAGATAGTGTAAATGTATCAGAGTACCACATTGCACACACCTGCAGGCATCCAGGCTGCTCGTGCCTGCATAACTTTATCACTTTATCTCCTTCAAACTACCTGTTCTCCACTGTGACTTCTGGTACCTCACCCACCTCTGAAATACAGAGTATGCAAGGGTCGGGATTACCTAATTAGGCAAGTCCAATGATGGGCTGACATAATAGGGACTAGGCTGATGCAATACTCTGCAGGCCAATGGATCTCTGACTGGCAGAGTGGAGCAGGGGGACAGAAGAGGGTGTCGGGTTCAGCTCATGTGCTGCCCCCTTGTATAAGCTCAGCATATTTCAGAGGCAAACAAAGTATTGGAACTTAGAGGGAGGCTCAGAGGAGGTATCTTAGTGGATATTCATACTGGAGAATACAAGACTGTACTGTACAAGCATTTATAGGCCACAGCAAAGTTGGGGCAGTACATTATTGGAAAGTCAGAACTAACATATGGAGGTATAGAAGTATTCCAGGAGAACAGATGTTAGATAACCTCAGATATACTGACAGCAGAGAATGAAAGGGAACAAAAATATTATCTACAAATGGAAAGTCAATCATGCACTCGAAGCAGAGTGCTCACCAGCAACCAATCAGTAGCCAAGCCGAATCCTAAAAAAAAAAATGCTCAACCTTCGGGGTGACTGACTGTGCAGGCACCTAACACTGGGGTCACATGTCCCATACAGCACTGGCCCGACAAGAGCCGAGAGTAGTCACATGACATGTCTGACAGTGGCCCACAATGAAGAACATATACATTGGTCGGCTGAGTGATCTGCAGGCTTACTAAGCATCGGACTTGGTCGGGAATGGATTGGAAGGTGTCTGTGGGGTGGATAGGTGTGATTGAGGCATGGCCATGACACAGTTCCATGTCTCCAACAATTTTGTGAATCACTAACAATAACAATATGTAAAATATGTTGTGTAATCACACCCTGCAACCTTTCATATCATACTTTGGATGTACACTCATTCCCAAGTTCGGTCATACCTAGCTGATGCTTTCACAGGTCAGGGAGAGTGGAGCCAATGTAGGGCTTTCAAGGGCTGACACAGGCTGATGTTGGGCCAACATATTACACTGCAAGCATTTCATAATTTTTCCTCCCAAAATATGCTGAAAAAAATGAAGAAAGAGATACTCTTTTATTTTGGCTGTTTTCAAAGAAAAAAGGTGAATATAATGTAATGATTTCTTTGTCTTTTCTGCCAAAAAATATCGATTAATGGTAATGCCCATTAGGTTCTACACTAATGGGTATTAGCATCAACCAATGTTTTTTTAGTAAATCATGCAAAGAAAACACAGCATGATTATTGCCTTTTCTCTTTGAAAACATGTGTCAAAAAAGAGTATCTCTTTCTTCAATTTTTTCAGCATTTTTTCTCAAAAAAAATTGTGAAATGCTTGCAGTGTTAGGAGCAGAGCCGACACACAGAACAGGGCTGAAAGTGGCCAGTGAATCTCTGATTAACACAGCAGAGGCATGGAGGATGGCATTGGCACAGCTCATGCATTGCTGCCTTGTACATTTGATGTAATTGGTTCACAAGTACTGTTTTCCCTTCAGACAGGCCTCTACACATAGACATGTCCTGGATGCCTGGCCACCTGCACCAGTTTGAGACCATGGCAAATCTTTCTAAAGTACACCAATGCCACCATAGGTGTCTAGGATGCCTGACTGATAATGCAGACCAGGTCATGAGAAAAACTCTCCTACACTGCATGTCTACTTCCCCAGTCCAACACCACCCAACTGTTGTTCTAGTGGTGGTGGGCAGGTTGATGTTGGCCTATGTCGGCCCCCTCTTACCCTGTCAGAGTGGTACTGGCCATTGGTGGCAATGGGTCGGGGGTGGGGTGTCAGGAATGACTGAGGGTGTATCAGAGATCATATAGTCATTGTCAAGCCCATGAACATTAACATTAAATATTCACTGTCTAATATGAACACTACCTCATGGGGCTCAGATACCCACATGGCATGCAGTGTCTAGGTCCCATGATCCAGGTGGGCATCCAGGATCCTGCCCATGCCAACATTAAGAGTGCAGGTGTGGGTTATGGGTGAAATGACACAGAAACCCTGCCTTGTGGGGTGGGCATCTGGGACACCTGACCTGCAACTTAGATGGGCAATCAGAAATTTTTGCAACAGAACCTAGTGTGTTGCAGCAGGTGTCCTGGATGCCTGACCAAGAAAACCATCACCAGTTAATTCTTGCTGATGTGCATTAAGACTCACCAAACTTGGTAGTACCAATATTGTTGTGGAAGTTGACCCATGTGGCTGTGGGTGTCCTGGATGCCCAACCAATGATGCAAGAGTGCAACTGTGGGAAATATTTTTGCTGTAGGCTTTTTGCCACCGTGGGCATCTTGGATGCCTGGTCATGCACATGAGTGTTTGTGATTGTGGGAAAATATTTCTCAAGTACACCCATGCAACCATGGGCATCCAGGATGCCTAGTGCATGTGGGCATCCAGGATGCCTAGTGCATGTGGGCATCCAGGATGCCTAGTGCATGTGGGCATCCAGGATGCCTAGTGCATGTGGGCATCCAGGATGCCTAGTGCATGTGGGCATCCAGGATGCCTAGTGCATGTGGGCATCCAGGATGCCTGAGAACACTGAGCAAATCCACATTAGAGAGCACTAGCACAAAGCACAAAATATTGATGTTTGCAGCCTCCCCAACACTCACTGTTTGACCACTGACACCCGCTTAGTCATCCCTGACAATCCCAACCCATTGCCACCCATGTCCGATACTAAGTGTCCACAGCACACTTTGTGTACTGCATGGCCACCCTGGACATCCAACAGCAAGGCAAGGCAATAGGTGTGTGACCCATTGACCTGCACTGCCAGTGTGGCCATGGGCATCCTGGATGCCCTACCCCATCATGGCAGTGTTGTGACCCAACCCAACACACCACATGCTGTGTGGGCTCATGTGGATACCCAGCCCCACAAGGTAGTAGTATGTACATTATAGATAGTACTAAATATTAATGTTTATGAGCTGTATGACTATCAGACATCTACCACCTGCTCAGTCATTCCCAACACTCCCAGTCCATTGCTGCCAATGGCTTTGCCATCTCCAACAAGGTAAAGATGGGACTGACACTGGCTGACATAAACCTGTACTTGGGGGGCGTCCAGGATGCCTGCATGCATGGTAGGTCTGTGATCAGTATGCTGTTGGTTTGGAGTCATGTGACCAATCCCCCATTGTGCTGTGCAGGTGTCCTGGACACCTGCACCACAACCTTGCAATACAATTGCTGAAATACAATTGAGAAATCGAATAGCAGTTTGTCCATAATGGAAACCCCAGCGTCAAAAATAGGAAATGGCTAGGGTTTATTTTTTCCCTAGGGAACCAGCAAAACAAGTCCCATAACCTAAGGCGACCAGTGTGGGACACTACTTCCAGGGAAGAGTGTACAGGAAAAATAGAGGGGGCTGAAGGAATGAATTCCTAGGTCTGTCCCAAGGGGTGCTGAGTAGGGAAAGGGATGCACAAAGAGTAAAAGAGAATTGGTGGGGGAAAATTCCATAGGAATAGGTTGTTAACGCTAGAACAGGCCATGGGCTTGTAGATGTGGGGCTCTGTACAGTGACTCCGAAAACCCTTTCCATGTTTGCCCTATTTTCAGTGCATGCAGTGTACTGCCAGACACATGGAGAATCACACTAAGCTTTGGTGGAGTCATAAATAGTACCTAGTCCTGGCTGCAATTTGGCTCCTAGGTCATGTGATTTCATTCACATGGTCTGGAGATATGGCCATTTTAAAACAGCATGTCCATGGAAAGGGTTTTTTTCACTTTTGAATTGGTAACTAAGATCTTATTCAAAACATCCAATAATTGCTATTGTTTGGTGATACAAACAAAGATACATGTGTAAACAATATGTCTGAGTTTAAAAAATTCAAATACCTCTTTGTTCCCAACCACCATTATGGTCAGACCCCTTTCTCTTACTCAGCAAAGCACCATTCTCTCGTTGCTTGACTCTGGCCATTCTGGTGAAGCTATTGCCAAGCAAATTGGTGTCAGCCCCTCTACTATATCCAAACTTCATTCTAAGAGGCATTCTAGCCTTCCTAAGGCCCTTGGAGGCCGTCCTTCTAAGCTTTCCCCTGCCAATATTCGCCATGCTCAACATCTTATTACCTCTGGCAAGGCTGAAAATGCAGTTCAAGTCACCAAAGCCCTTGGAAACATCATCAACCAGCCTCTCTCTGCTAATACTGTTCGTCATCACTTGAAAAAATCTGGTATGAAGTCTGTAGTCAAGACCAAACGTCCTATTCTCTCAGCCAGACATCGCAAGGCTCGCTTGGATTTTGCTTATACCCACAAGGACTGGACTATAGAGGACTGGAAGAGGGTTGTATGGTCTGATGAGACCAAAATTAATCGCCTAGGGTCAGATGGACGCAAGTGGGCTTGGAAAAAGGTTGGGGAGGGACTTAATGATAGGCTGGTACAAGGAACTCTCAAGTTTGGAGGGGGTTCCTTGATGATGTGGGGGTGTATGACTTGGGATGGTGTTGGCTATGCTACAAAGATTGATGGTAGGATGGATGGGGACCTTTACCTTCAGATTTTGAAGGATGAGCTTCAACAAACATTGGAGCATTATGGTCTCAATCCATCTGATACAATCTTTCAGCAAGACAATGATCCCAAGCATACTTGCAAAAAGGTTAGAGATTGGCTAGAAGAGCAGGAGTTTGGGACCATGGTATGGCCTGCACAGTCTCCTGACCTCAATCCCATTGAACATCTCTGGGGTTGCCTGAAAAGAAGGCTTGCAGGGTATGAAACCCCCCCTAATGGGATTCATGAGCTATGGGAGAGAGTTCAGGTGGAGTGGGAGGGGATTTCAGTGGAGGAGTGTCAGAAACTAATTGAAAGCATGCCTAGAAGGGTTGAGGCAGTGCTTAGAGCAAAAGGTGGATATACTAAGTACTGATAATATCTAAATACCCTTGTAAATTCAAAAGTGAAAAAACCCTTTCCATGGACATGCTGTTTTAAAATGGCCATATCTCCAGACCATGTGAATGAAATCACATGACCTAGGAGCCAAATTGCAGCCAGGACTAGGTACTATTTATGACTCCACCAAAGCTTAGTGTGATTCTCCATGTGTCTGGCAGTACACTGCATGCACTGAAAATAGGGCAAACATGGAAAGGGTTTTCGGAGTCACTGTATGTGATTTTTCTGATACTGAAGAAGCTGGTAGACTCAATGACAATGCTGGGGACACAGGGAAAACTCAAAAGACTCAATGCTAGGGACTCGAAGACTCTTCAATCACTCAGAAAATGACTCTAAAAGGTGGATATCTTATTCTGACGCTTGGCCAGAATACTTATGGTGTACAGGAAGTGACTACAGGTACAGAAAATTTTTAGAAGGAGCAATGAATGGAAAAAAGGATGACACCTGTCAAATGTACAGTATGTACAACTCTGCATGTGTGAGTAAGTAGGGACCATGCAGACGAACCACAGAAGGACAAGAAGGGAAATTGTGGCAGTACCAAAATCGACAAACCAGAATAAATGAACATCAGAAAAACCTCTCTCATGTGTGCAGCTTGGGACCTCGGAGGTGGAGTGGATCATGGAGGAAGCAGCAGCAGTGGCTGTGCAGTGGCTACAGTGGCAGCAACATGACAGGTGATGGGCACTTGGAACCTGTACAGGGTTGGAGCATGGCATATTGTGACTGGCTGAACTGGACCAAGGCCTAGACCCTTAGCTCGAGTCTGTATGATCAGCTTTGGAATTTCGGGGAGAAGACAGTGAGGCAATCAGGGAGTCAGCATGATGTGGAGCAGGTGATGAAATTCCTGTATGGGATTCTTTGAACACAAGGATGGGTGGGAAGGCACGAGGCAAGACCAGAGAAACACCAAGCTCGAGCAGGAATGGCTATGAGTAGAGACATAGTGTGCAGAATGTTACTTGTACACTCAGAGAATTCCTATTCTCTACACCAGTCACTTGTTTGTTGGTGGGACCAAATCCTTTCTCCTGTAGGCAAAATTTTTAATTTTCTGCCAATCCATATCCACATGTCCATTGATCAAACTCACCTCCATGACTGGTGCTTGTCTCCTTCCCTTTTCCCTTGTCCCTTTTCTCTGATTGGCCTTGGTGGCAAGTACTGGATTGGAGGACTTCCTGCAACATTCCTTTCAATGCAGGCATGAGTTTCTCCATAACCTTGGCAGCAATGTCATCTGTGGATGGCAGTCTTTTGACAACTGCATCTGCCACCCTGTCCACCTCCTCTGCTGGCATGGAATAAGCAACCAGTTGCTTATTTGGCTGCTCTCTCTGCTCAGGGATTGGTGCTTGTGGTAGTGGTGGTGGTGGTGGTGGTGGTGTCAAACAGGCCTTCTTGTATAATGTTGACTGACCACCAAGGGGTACCTGACAGTGTCTTTGCCATTCCATGCTGGCATTCAGATAGGCTGGTAGGATGTCCTCTGCATCTCCAGCCAAAGCTTCCATGCTGATCCCATACACTCGGTTTTCAGTAGAGTGACTGTGGCCTGCCTGTAAAGCTTCCACATTGTCTTCAGTGTCCATTTCTATGATGTCCTCTACAGCACACCCTAGCTTGCACTTCCATGCAGTCTGGATGTGTTGCCATGACCTGATAGTCAGTCCAAAGTGCAGGCTGGGAAGGCTGTACTTGGTGAGGATGGTGGACAAGTCTTTGGAGTCAAAGAGTCAATTGTAGTTGACAAAGACATGGTTTCGATAGAGGTCCACCACCTCTGGCTTGTCTGGGAAGCATGCTCTGGCTGCCAACTCTGCAAAGGGCCTTGCCAAGGCCAGGTCCCACACTAGGATGTTGCTGGTGATGCCATCCAGGGCATGGGGGATCAGCTTGTCTTTGCCTGTCAGTGTACTTGTCTTGAGATATTGACAGAGCAGGGAGATGTGCTTGCCCAACACTGCCAGGTTTCTAGTGGGCCATGTCTGTGTATTGTGATAAGTCATGGCAGTCAGTTCTGTACCATGACATGGGGCACCACTGAGCATCTGTGCTCAAAACAGAAGTAAGCTCTGAAGCTCTGCATAGCTTTTCAGCCATGCTTGTAGTGTACTCCAGTTCCAAACAATGCTTCCCTCCCTTATCATGGCAAAGTGGGCAAAGGTGGCCTCATCTTGGAGAAACTTCTTCACCAGTTGATCCTGACGAGTGAGTTGAGGGTTTCTGGCATCTGAAAGGAAGGAGTAGCCCATGTCCTTGTTGATCAGGTCATCAGCAATCTTGTCATACTCCACTCTGATGTCATGGCCCATCAAGATGCCCTCCTCCCAGATCTGGACCAGCTTTGCCTCTGTCTCTTTAAAGACCTTGCAGAGGTCAGCAAAGTGGATCTCATCTCCCCTGTAAAGCATGCTCTTCCATGTCTTGGTGTCAGTCCACCAAACATCAGGGAGGCTCATGGTGTCATAGGCCAGGGAGCTTGCTCGGTGTTGAGGGGACTGTAATCAGGAGAATGTGTACCATGTCTTCTCCACAAAGAAGTTTTCCAGAGCCAGGCAATGTTCCAGCTCATTGCTCTGAGGGTCTGCCTGTATGCAATGGTGGATCTCTTGCAAGAAGGTGAGGCACATGCAGTACTTAAACTTGGCTATGATGCCTGTGACATCATGTGGCTCTTTGAAGGACCCATCTTGTCTGAGTGTCAGTAGGGCTAGACACCTTTCAGTGGGATCTACGATTTCCCTGTCCTCTTGAGGTGTCCATGCTGTGGTCCACACCTCAAACAACACCTCATGTATCAGAGGCAATGCATCCCTGCCTTCTGAGCCATCGATGCGAAGCACTGCCAGTAGGTCCATGAGCTTGTTGTTGGACCCAGAGAATGGCCTTCCAGTATACTCCTGTCTGATCAACATGGCCAGCAGAGCCACCACTGGGAGGATATACTTTTTCATGGTTGACTTGTACAGGTGCTTGTGGAAGGGAGTGTTGGAAATGCCACTGGATGGAAATAAGCGACTGGTCACCTATTTTTTTTTTTGGATTGAGCAGGTGCTTACCTCTTGATGGGGTCAGGAGAATTTAATCTTTGTAAGACCAGCTCCCCTGTCCTGTCTAGCAGAGGGATGGCCTCTTCATAGTATGCCTCAACTACATCCTTCAGTCCAGGAATGTCCCCATCATCATTCTTGGGCAAGGCCACCAAGCTACACAGTTGTTTGATGTCCTTGCCAGCCACCTGCTCATGCCATTGTGTTGTCAACAACCAAGGACTGACCATGTGACCATCCAGTGGAGTTTGGATGACTTGGAGTGTGGGTTCCAGTTCCTTGAGAAGAGAGTCCACCAAGGACTGATGCAATGAAGAACTGCCTTCATCTTGTACAATCTCCACCTCCCACAATGCTTGTATATCTCCTGCCCCCCTCCTCAGTTGCTGTACCTTGCAGGGTCTCCAGGAACTGGGCTTTGGCATGGTGGGATGGTGCTTTGAATGATGCTGTCATAGCCATTCCCCTGACCTAGATATAAACAAGCATTGATTGCATGCCAGTCCATCTTTGACTTTCAGTCCATGTACCATTGGCCTAGGCCCAGTGATATGGGAAGGAAGGTCTGTAGCCACTTTCAATGCTGAAATGGCCAGCTTGAACTGATGATCATTGTATCTGGACTGTGTCCCATGCAATTTTGTTAGGTGGTGTTTGACTTCACCTGGAGCCACAGCTGCCTGACATATCTGACAAGTCAGGAAGTGAAACTCTGCATTTACTGCCAGGTTCAGTGAGTCCAGGTAGGTGTGATGGAGCAATTCAATGGTATGGCTGGCAGGGGTGGTACTGGTTGATGTTGAGGGCAGCTGATTGCCCTGAGTGGTAGATGCTGAATGAGAATGCATCACTGACTGTAGCAATGTGAGTGAAATAGTTGTGAGCAGCATGAGGGTGGTGGTGACTGACCAGCAGTGATGGTAATGGTGGTGGCAATTGCTGAGGAGGGGCTGACTTGTCAGACATGGGTGAGCCCATGTTCACATCATCTTGTGTAAGCTATTGCATGAAATAAGTGACCAGTCACTTATTTTTGGGGTGATTTCATGCTCACCATGTTAGACCACATCGATGGTGATGCTGCCTGGGGGGTGACTGTTGGGGTGGTTGGTGGCTTAGTCAGTGTAGGTGAACACATGATTTCATCTTGGGGGGGCATTGGATTTGAAGGTGTAGCTTCTTCTGATGTCTGTTGTCATGGTTAGTGCTGCATGGCAAAGATGCACCATCTACTGACTGAGGTTCCAGTGGAGTGATCTGATGACTGGTGGTGCTGAAATCAGCATCATGCCCTCACCATGGGTAGCTATTATGGTGCTCACTTGGTCTATATCACTGTCACTCTCCAGTGCCTATATAACATTGTTGGTGTAAAATAAGTGACCAGTTGCCTATTTTTTATGCCAGTGAGGCCCTCACCAAATCCATGCTGGCCCTGCTGGGATTGGCTCCCACTTCTGCTCCAGGGAACTGTGATGGGCAGAATAAGTGACCAGTCACTTATTTCTGTGGTCAAGGAGGCTACTCACAGTGTGAAATGCTTGCAGCTCTCTGCCTGCACCAGGTGTTGATCCCTTGCTATGGGTGGTCTGTGATGGACAGAAATAAGTGACCAGTAGCCTATTTTCTGGCAGTAAGGCACTCACCAAGTCCATTTTTGGCCTGCTAGGACCAGCTGCCACTGCTGTTCCAGGTACCTGTGATGGGCAGAATAAGCGACCAGTCACTTATTTTTTTGCCAGTCAAATGAGCCCACTCACCAAGTCAACTTGTTCCAAGGTTGGATCACCCTAGTCATAAAAGTGTCAGAGATATTACCAAATAAGGAAATGATTTCCCACAACTCACCTTGATCCCTGGTCCAGTCCATCTGGACCCAGCCTTCTGCATGTGAGTCTTGAGACTCTGAGCATATTTGAATGGCCTGGGACAACCCTTGTCAGTACAATGGCAAATGAACTTCCCCTCCTCATTCCTCTCCAGAACTATGTTTTGATTGGTGGTAGGAAGGTAAATGGTGGCCTGGGAAGAGCACTTCTTGCTGTGATTGATGTAGGTATTCTTGTTGGTGAAGCTCTGGTCACAGGAGGAACAGACAAATGTAGGCATGGCTGAGATGGTGGTGGTAAGAGAGAGAGAAGCAAAAGGGAAAAGTTCCCACAGTAAAAACTATATATATAAATACTGGCAAACAGTCCAGATGCAGTACCATCCCCATTTGGATTTCCCCATTAGGAAATATTATCAGAAATGGTGCACTCAGAACAAGCAACTGGTCACCTATTTCCCTGAGGGAGAGTTGGCTGGTTGCATGTGGTGTCATTGCTCAGAGGGATGACAAGTTTACAGGGTGGTATATGGTCAGCTTTGTGGTACTTGCCTGGTTATGGTCTAGTCCAGATAAGCAACCGGTTGCTTATATTCCTCAGAGAGGCAGAAAAGTGACCAGTCCATAGGTTGCATGCATGCAACTTCCTTTTTTGGAAGGTGACTGCAACCTTGTTGTCCATCTTCACACAGAGTGAGACTTCACTGATGGGGGAGGTTGCATGTGGGGAACTTGCAACTGCTGTCTGCTAGTCCAGGACAAGCAACCAGTTGCTTATTCTGCTGCTAGTCATAGTTTCCACACCATACCTCAGTACCATCAGCTTCCAACTAAAAACCCTTGTACTCATGCTTCTTGCTAGTCCTTTGCTCATCACTCAGATATAAGCAACCGGTGTAGGGAGAGAGTACTCCCTAGTAGGATATTGAGTGGTAAGAGAGTGGTAGAGGGTTTGTTTGATTTTTCTAAGGGGCTTGATCCCCATTTTGTACCTTGGGTTGGGACTTAGGTGCGAGGCGAGTGGCTGATTAGTAAGCAAGGTTGGACTTGGACTCGAGTTTGTACTAGCTACAAAAACAATCACCACTATAGAGGCTGGAGAGCACAGGCTGGTGTGACCAGCCTGTGGCAGTCTTTTCTGTTTTCTGCCTTTGAGAGTGAAGTCAGGACAGCTCTAGGGGAGTCCTAGAGTGGTGGGATTGAGCAGAGTCTGTGTTAGGTTTTCAGCTGAGTGTTTCCAGTTTCTTTTCATATTTTCTCTACTAGTTCTCCTCTACAGCAGGGTCCCTATTGGTCTAACTAGCCTTTAGATCCATTTCCCTACTCATTTATTAGTTATCTCTACACCGGTCACCTATTTTCTGCCACTTGCCTGCAGTGTGCTCATGTGGTATCAGGGTATTGCAGCTGCTATGTTTCACAGACAGGTGACTGGTCCACCTATTCCCTTGCTACTAGGTTGCATGCATGCAACTTGCTTTTTTGGAATGTCAATGCAACCTCAGTCTCCATTGTTGCTGAGAAATAAGCAACTGATCACCTATTTCCTTGGTGATAGGTTGCATGCGAAGTCAAGCTTGACTTTGGCATTAAGATTATTAGGTCATGACCTGTGGCTGTGTTGGTCATGACTTGTGGCTGTGTTGGTCATGACCAGTGGCTGTCCAGTCATGACTTGTGGCTGTGTTGGTCATGACTTGTGGCTGTGTTGGTCATGACCTGTGGCTGTCCAGTCATGACTTGTGGCTGTGTTGGTCATGACCTGTGGCTGTCTGGTCATGACCAGTCATGACCTGGAAGGATGCCCCATCCTTCCTGGACCAGAAGGATAGGGAAAATGGTACTAAACTACTGGGGATGCCTACAGAGGGGCACAAAAGTGGGAGGAAAGGAAGCAAGAAACAATTGTGTTTGCTCACAGCACTGAGTTCAGCTGAGTTTGAAAGCCACATGCTTTTTGAGCTTACCCAAAATACCTGAAGTTGCCAAAGCAAGCACTGGGAAAGACTGAATCATGCCCCCATGCAACAGCATTCTCCCTTAATTATATGATGGTACTTTTTTTGCATGTTCAGGCTGCAGTGTCATGCTGGGCTGAGCTGTGAACATGGCCTAGCTTCAGATTGTTATGCCCAGTGCACCAGAAAGCCCAAGACAGGCAAAGGTGAGCTAAATGGAACTATGTGAAGACAAACCTGAAACAGGGAGGCTTTGTAAAAATATGCACACTAAGACAGCCAATAAGAAATATGGCTGGGTCAAAGAGTAGATTCAAACTGAGAATACATCATACTCTAGTCAAGTCCTATATACTGTCAGTGTGGATTTAAGATGTTCATAACCCAACACAAGATCTGAGATACTCAAGGGAAGTGGTGATTGTCCACAGCTGCTTGTCTGCAGAGATGACTAAAGTACATTCAGAAAATGAAAATAAATGAGTCACATGGAGGTTAAGCCCAGCCACTGGCTGTGGTGCAGAGCCTATATTTAGGCTGCATTACTGCCAGGTGCTTGGCATGAATAACAACAACTTAATTTGACCATCAAAGTGGAATAGGCTTCGCATTTTTGACTACTGGATAAGTGTAGTGTTTATTCGAGTTTGATTACATTTTGTACTTTTGATTACCAAAAGTGTAGTATAATTTGCATTTTTGACTACTAACTAAGTGTAATGTTTATTAGAGTTTGATTAGTGAAATGCTGTGTACACTTTGATTACCAACAGTGTAGTTTAGTTCACATTTTTGACTACCTAATGAGTGTAGTGTTTATTAGTGTTTGATTAGTGAAGTGTTGTATACACTTTTGATCATGACAAGTGGAGTTTAGTTTACATTTTTGACTACCAAACAAGTGTAGTGTTTATTTGAGTTTGATTAGCGAAGTGCTGTTTACATTTTTGATTACCAAAAGTGTAGTAAATTCCACTTTTTTAACTACCAAGTAAGTGTAGTGGTGATTAGTTGACTAGTGAACTAGTAAGCTTGATTAACAAAAAAGTGTGTTTTCATTGGGTTTTGTGTAATAGACACAGCCACTGTTGTGTCAAAATTCTGCAAAGTCCTGAAAATAGGCCAATGTGTGATACAGTGGGCACTGGGTCCCACACCTCTCACACAAGCTGCCAAAGCTCACCAAATAATGGCCTTTTCCTACTAAGGGGGACCTTGTGTTATTCATTCAGTTTACTATGTAGGTTAGTTGATTATGGAAAAAGTGTAGTGTTGATGGTATTGAACAAAAGCCTAGCTACATTAGCAACAAAGCACAGTAGTTGTGTTCTGTAGTATCAGAGCATAGTAGTATTAGCTTAATGGTATTATGGTTGTTGGATGGTATGGAGTGTAGTAGTAATTAGCACATGAGGGTAGTAGTAGTGGAGATTAGTAAAAGTGTAGCAGTATTAGGATTTGAATATATGAAATTGTCTAATCTCTTGCTTTTGGAGTGATGCTGAGTGTGTAATAAGTTGGCAATGGAATACTTGGCTTATGGTAGTAATTAGTCAGTACTACTAACTAGAGAAAATGTTGTATGGAGGACTATTAGGGCACAGTGAACTGTACATTACATTGTGAAGTATGGTTGCTATAATTGGCTTTTTATTGCACTATTATGCTATTTATCATCCAATTGCACTATGGGTCACTATTTTTCAATATATTTAAGGGGGGATGGTTGTGGTGCCATAGGCCCACTAGTTGTCAATGTTGCATCTTTACTGATTATTAGCACTAAATAGCAATATACAGTGATAAATGGCAGTGTCAGTTTTTCCTGCTGTATGTCTACTGAGCACACAATCTGACATGGTATACTTGCACTACAAATATCTTGTATTTACCTATGGGAGACCAATACTCCCTGAATCCACAAGCATGGCCACTACTGAGGTTACCCCCAGATTGCTTTCAATAGGGCCAGCACTATGACCAGTTAGGTTTTTCAAAGTCTACAAGTCATGCCACTCTGGCTGACACTATTGACAAATATTTTCTTGCAGGGTCTGCTAGGAGCATGAGGGAAATAAGGTTATGTAGGGTTCAAAATTCAAACACTTCCTTGGAATACATACACCAAGAGCCAGAATATGCCCTCACACTCACCACAACCCCATCATTGTCATGTATATTAGCACTCATCTAAATCATCCCTGCCTCAATGCCTATGGAAAGCACCTGACAGAAGGAGTCAGAAGAACATGATACACCATGTCAGTGACAAGTCCTCATGTAATGGACAATAGATGTGGCATAGGTCCATATGCACCTTTGCAGCAGTTATGTTTGTCAAGTGCCCATGTTAAATGTATGAAAGATGCAACCACCTTCTTGGTTCAGCCCTTAAAAAGTAGTTACCAGCTATTCATACCACCATAGGCACTTGATGGTTAAAGTATGTTGTATACACTTGAAATAATTTACATGCCATTTCCCATTACAGCCCCTAGGATTAAATACCCAGGAGGTGTTTTCCAAATTATGGCATAGGGAGAAGATCATGTAATCATACCTCAGCCACAGTGTTCCACACTCACAGACAGAATTATTCTAAATATGACACTGATTATCACTGATTATGTTGGACAGCAACAAATGACACATGCATTGGGCACATTAACAATAGGAGTCATAAAAGTGGTCAATTTGTTGATCTCAAGTTCTATCATACCTGAGAAATATGTGCATGACACCTGTACTGGTAGGCTCCAAGCTTGGTAACAGTGCTGTGTTGTGCATCAGCAAACCACTGTTTAGGGCCAGTGGTCACAATATACCAAAGGAGTGTGCTTCATTGGTGATCTCTTAGCTACATATTATACAGTATATGCACACTGGTGGCAACACCAATGTTTAGTAAATAAAACATTGAAAAAGCAGATACTATGTTTCAAAACACAAAGAGAACATGGTAAATATATTTAATCTTCTTAAACAAAGTATCTCTTTCTTTCATGTTCTTTTACTGTTTGTGGCTCAAGTATGGGATAATGCCTCCAGTGTACAAGCATTTAAAATATAGTATGGTATGTTGACTCAATCTAGGGCCTCAATGGTGAATATCCTCTACATACAAGTCCCTCCACCCCAACATCACAACTTTGCAAGGTGCAGATTTGCATGAATCTGGCCTTATATTTGAACAACTTGTAGGAGTAGGGTTTATGTGAGTGAATATGATGTTTGTGGTACACTGTTCAGAATTATGTATGATGTTCAGTTTTCTGGGATGCAATGCAGTTGATTCAACAGTCCCAGTATGACTTGCACAACTTTGCAAGGTGCAGACTTGCATGATATTGGAGATCTCATTTTAATAGCCTATGTATAGGGGTCAGGGTTTAGAATTGTGTACAAGCTGGTGCTGACTGCAGTGCAGAGGGATTGTTTCCACATTCACTCCCCAAATTGCACAACTTTGCAAGGTGCAGAGTTGCATGATATTCAGGGTATGGCTCAAAATGTCATCCTGAACCCTAACCTGGCATGAAGGGGATTAACAAAAGTGGGTTAGAATAAGGAAGTTGCATGCATGCAACTTCCATATATGGACAGGTTGCATGCAGAGTCAAGCTTGACTCCAGTGTTAAGATTATTAGTTGGACTATGGTTGACTGAACTATGTGGAAAACCTGTATGCAAGTTGTGCAACAACACATCCATCTCCTAGAACAGTAGCAGTGTGGAAGCAGGGGGCCTCCTTCCCTGAACTTCAACTAGGGTTAGGCCCTCTGCACAGGGTGGAGGTTATTAAAATTAGTGTATGTTATCATGGACATGACTCAAAGCCATCTTAAGTGGCAACATATAGGTAGAATTAAGAAACCAGAAGTTTACTGGAGTAACACGCAATGATCATAATTCCCCGCTTGGTTCGCTCCCCACCAAGATGGAAACAGGTGAGTATGTCCTGCTGCACCGAATACCGCAAACGACAAGATAAATACCATGACCTGTGTACCTCCATCTAGGGCTAGGGTGACATGAGCCACAGACCCACATGTGTGTAAGCGGAAACATACCAGCTGCGACAATGTAATTGTGGTCTGGAACCAGCGCGGGCGCCGGGTACGCAACCACCACTGAGAGGTGAAGCCTACAATCAAAAAAGACAAGGCAGAAGCATTGATTCCAGCGGCAAGCGTCCCAATAAATCCACTGAAAGCAAAGAACGTGTTAGGCTGTTTCAGGTAGCCAAACATCTACTATATACTTACCAAACGAGAGGCGTGTACATAAAATCAGCTCGAAGTTTTGGCCAGTACCGGTGAACTAGCCAGAATGGAATGGGCACAAACAAACCAATGACATACGACAACGGTACCCAGTGGTACCTGGAACTGATGGAAAATAGTTCGTTACTCAGCCCTCCCCACGCAATGGCTTGTGAATTGTACTGCTGAACCTGCTGCCCAGACCAAACATTTGACCCTTGGACGGACAATAATATATCGCGCCGATTATTGATGATGGAGTTCATCAAAACTGTTATGGGATGTCAGCTAGAGCCCGAGCGGAAAGGGAAGTATTCCTTGTACCAAAGTTTACAACGGCACCGAATAGGGTACCAATAACCTGAGCCGCAAACGCAGCACGAGGGGGTAGTTTAACATCTGTCAGAGGGGTGAACATATGGGTCAATATAACTCCGATGAGAAGAACCTACATTGAGCTACTTTGAGATCGCGTAGAAGCAGTTGAGCTTGATTCATAGTATCTAGCAAATGGTAAGTTTGTCGAGCCAACCTACCGGCAGTATGAGAATTTCGTTTGACCTACTGTAGCTGTAAAGCACAAAGTACATATTCGCCATTGGCTTTCCTCGATGTAAGTATCCTGCTACCATCTGCACAAATGTTTCTACACGTGCCTGTTAGCAATATTTACATAAAACCCAGTAGGACACGACTCACGAATGGATAGGGGAACACCTGTCATGGCGTATAAAGCCACGACAAAAAGAATAAAAACGGTAGCTAACAGAAGGGCAACAACCAGGCCCCACCAAGGAAGTGTAGAATCGCTCTTGTAAATGACAACAAGCGCAATAATTAGCGAAAGCACCGCAGTGAGACCATACCAGCTGTTTGGAGCATCAGGGTACTGTGACACTGCTTAGCTCTCTATCCATATGTCGCAAAGTTTCTTCACCTTTAGCATTTGCGCATAGTGTGGGTCAAGGTCATCCGCAATCTTGGCTTCTTCATCCCGGCCATCATATTTCCAGAACCTCCCATCGAATTCCTTCCACGTAAGCCAAAGTGATGCGGGGCTCAACCATGTCCAAGCGGCACGCAAATCGTCATAAATCCATAGCAATAAGTGCACGATGGTGGCCCCGAGAGCGAGGTTAGTGGCTGTAAGATAAACGACCCAGGTTGAAGCGTAGTACGGTAAACCTTGCTCTGCGACGAGTTGAGGATCCACTTGATAGTTCGCATCCATGATCAAGGACTGGTCATACAACGTTCCGTTCTCATAGAAGAGAACTTGAGAGAGCTATATAAGCTGAGTCGGTCAATGGAAATACGTTGAGTGGACCCCAACATACGAAGGGGAAGTTCCGCGCTTTCCAAACATTTCCATAAAAGACGGCCATGAAGACAGCGCTACCACATGAAATTAGAGGCTTGACGCGTTGCGAGACAGTTTTATTCTTGCTTACATGCAAAGGATGTATCCGAATAATGCAGAGCTCTTTGATGACAGTAAGTTAAAGAGCACCGATGTTAATTTAAGCATGCACGCTCGCTCACTAAAGCCTTGAGAGGAACAGTAAAGGGGTTGAGAGCACTGATATACTGGAGAGCGAGGTTTAATACGACCAAAGGAAAGACCACAACTTCCTTACCTGCCAATCGAAGCAAATCGATAATAACCCAAGACCTTCGTTACCGTTGCTTCCACCAAAAAGGCGTGACACAGCAGGGCTGTTGGGCGCGGCGAGGCAAAATATAGAAAATCCCGTGAGTAGAGGAAATATCCACTCTGGAAAGAGCTCCCAAACAAAGATACTATAAGCAACAGATCGGCCTTTGAGAGCAGTCGGGGCTGGTGGAACAACTTACATGCTGAAAACAGCCCAAAATACTTGAATTTTGCGTTGTGCAGCTGTCCCGTCTTGGAAGAGCGCATCGAACATCGAAACGAGGGGAAGGATGCTGGGATAGAACATCTTAGAAGGATAGAGTAAAACAGCTGGTAGATCGGTCAGTGGAAGGGGGAAAAGACAATGTCGTGGTACAAACTCACATCTCATCAAACCACCGATACCGTAGCCAAGTAACTGGCTCGAAAACAACAAGAAGATAGAAGTAGCTGTGTTCGGATTAACGTTGTAATACATGCGTTGAACTGCGAGGACCTCGGTCGCCAGAGCCGCATTTGCAGCGGCACTAGCCATGATAATCACAAACGCGTTCTCTTTTTTGTTGAATGGATGCTTTCGAAAGCGTCTAAGTACACTTAATTTGTGCTGCATCCGAGATAACTCACGGGGTTTAACCAACGGAATATCCCCCGTCGAGGAATCAAGGTCTCCATCGCCGTACCGATGATGTACGATATAATAGCAAGGAACATTAACGACACGGTGAGAGTTTGCTGTGGGAACTGTTGAGATGAATTCATGATGAAAATTTGGGATCCTCGCACCGGTTTGAAGTAGTATATCTCGGCTATTAATTTAAAAAATCAGTAAACAAGTAGCAACCGTAAAATCAGAATGCAATACCAAGTGCACTGCCAAAGGCAGATAACCCAACACCAATGAAAAACGAACGGAATGTCCAAGGGTTGAGAGATGGGTCATCGTCCGTCGAAATAACGTGTGACACGAGTTCGCGTTCGTCGTTGAACACTACGTTGTTACCCACGCCGTGTGACTCTGGATCTGGCTTGGCGTCCCACGAAAATTGGGTGATCCTTTCGGGACTGGGTTTGCCAGTGGACACACCATCTGATCTTGTAACGGCGCGAGCGAGATTGTTGGGGGGGCCTTGTGCCATAGGTTCGTACCGTGAAAATCGACGATGTACCTCCGTTTTCTCCTTCCTTAAGTACTCACGAGACAGCCAAGAGTTTCTGTTGAAGGCGCAAAGAGCCCCAAACAACGATAGAAATTTCATCAAATTATCGGACTCTTTCATGCTGGCGAAGATTGGACACGTTGCTATCTGCAAACCTCCGCAAGTCATTACGAACAGTAATGACCACGTGTTGTTAGTAACAGCACTTCTTGAACACTGAAAGAACTCTAAAACTGTAGGAAGCGTACTCTGTAATTCGGCCGTCTTGCAGATATGTAGGAAGTAGATGACGGGTCAGGCCGCGGTGATAGCGTATTAGACTTAAGAACCATACTTGGTAATCGCCTAATTTGTTGAATTGGCATGCTGGAAGACAACCTGCAGTCACGTGGGAGTGAGTGAATGCCGTGTCGCTCCGTGGACTGGAGATACCCGTTATAATTATCTGATTTAAAATATTTACCCTCACAGTCATCCTTAAGGGCGAATCAATATGTATCGATTAGCAGTGAGCTGGCAATTTCCTTAAGTGGGTGAACAGATTAGTGCGATCACCATCACCCGCATCCCCTCGGGATGTGTGCCGGGGGGAACATACCGTCTAAGGTAGGGATGCGATTGTCATCGAGAATAATTTGTTATCCCGCAAGGAATAGGCATCGCCTAGCTAAAATGACGTTGTGCCCACTTCTCTCAAAGGGTGAACAGCTTGACTCTGCACGCGTGAATTTCATCCCTAACAGGAACGTCATCGTAGGACCTGCTAAATCCAGGACGCCAGACTTTCTCTGCCATCAGCGTGGAGGTACGTGTACTGGGACTTGATGATTACTCACAAACGCTGGAATAGGGTCAGGCATATTTACCACATGAGGGCATACAAATTCTCATCGATTCCAAGCCTGGCGGTTGTCGTGGCCACAAACTCTTCGATCAGATCACCATTCAAGGTACGCTCTGCCTTTATCCGAGCTCGGAGCTCCGTAGACCGGTTAGAAACGAAGGAAACCTGAAGCTACTGCAACCCCGCCTGTGGTTGGGATGGGAGTATACATTGTAGGGAACCCGTTGTGGATCCTCATGTGAGCATCGACCTAAGTTATCCCTTAGGCTTTTCAAGTAATAGAAGGTTTATCGGCGAATAGCCTACTATGGTTCGCCATGGAGCAGTCGAATGATCAATTACGATTGGCAGATCATTTTATCCTCCTGAGTTTTCCGTGGCAAACCCCATAGATAACGTCCCACGCTTTAAACTCGCGAAACGTGGGGGAAAGTAGAACTATGTACAATGTCATCGCAGTTGATGAGCGCGAGCTTCCACCGAATATCGTGCGTACTAGTGCGGAGGAGCGGTGGTCGGGGTCCAGACAGCCAGTCTTCTTTTGAGTCCGACGACGCCATCATCAAGGTTGCACCCACGGCTTATAAACTTGGCACACACCGCCAGCGAATCGATCTGCGTGGTGAACTGGACACACAAAGTAATTGATATCTTTGGCTCATCGCAGTAGGTGGAACCATGGCGACCTTTGTAACACAACCGTACTCGATGCCGCAGACATCTGGCGCCCTATCTCGGCGGGAGCCAGAACAACAGTTCGCACCAGACGACGACGCAGGAAAGAAGAAGAAGTCGAAGAGGAGAAAAGTCAACCACGCATGTCTATACTGCCGTCGAAGCCATATGACGTGCGACGAAGGCAGGCCTTGCCAACGATGGTGAGCGTGGTTTTACATCACACACTCTAGAGATTTAGTTTACCATGCAGTATCAAACGTGAGATTGGCCATCTATGCCACGACGAACAGCGCCCACCCAAACCAACCGTGAAACCTGAAGCGGCGACACCTACCAGCACAGAACCATCACACCCTCTTCCTCGTGCGATTCCTACTGTTTTACAGTTGACGTGTGCTCAGCACGATTGACAGAGTCAGTATACCCAAATCCTGCTATCCCTCAACCAACGAGCACGCCCTGGTCTATCAGTGTTCCTCAAACTACCTTTCTTTACCAACCAGAGACTCTCGGCAACGAGTTCTCCGTCCTCACGTCCGTATTCTGCATTTTATATCGTATTCTTGTCATATGATGCTTCTAGGGACTTTTTGGAAACACTCGACGACGGATCGTTCTTCACTCCACCGTCACAGACTGTCACTCCGTCTCTCGTGTCCGCGTCATCCTTCGCCAACACGTCGCCGGAGACCATGAGCGATACATACGTCACTGCAGCTCCACCTCCAGTAGATAATGCAACCAATCCGGCACCTCCCCCTGATCCACCGAAAGAAGAGCCAGCACCCCCTTTACTCCCGTCTGCGACCAAAGCGGAGAAATTCCTTCTCACTGCTGCCGATCAGGAACCGGGAACTAGAGATGAGCGCTTGAACCGCGTCATTCAAAGCAAGTATGAAGCAGGTCTGCTCAAGCCGTACGATTATGTCAAGGGCTATGCGCGCCTATCACGGTGGATGGACAGGAAGTAAGGATCATCCGTCGACTGTTGACACCAGCATTTTACATTAATATTCCTCAAGCGTATCGAAACAGTCTAAACAGCAGATATTACAGCCTCTATCGGTTCTTCGTCCCAAGTTCAGGGTAGGTCGTCAGACTCTGCGCGTTCCACTGTCCGTGACTTTCCTCCTAGGCCGTAGCACAATCTCTACGAGATATCGTAGGTTCTAAACTATTTACCTATCCTAAGTGATATGGAGTCATTTGTCAGGACCTTGTTTTCATCGAAGAAGCCTTCGAGCGATTGTTATTAGACTATGACCGCGTTTTCTCCGCAATGGGTGTTCCAGCTTGCCTATGGCGTCGTACAGGCGAAATATACAAGGGAAACCGCGAATTTTCTGAACTTGTCGGTGTAGATGGCTACATGATGCGCGATGTACGCAGGTTGCTGCATTCACTTCATTCTTACTGATGGTCGACAGGGCCGACTTTGCATTTACGAACTTATGGCGGAGGAATCCGCGGTCAATTATTGGGAGGTAAGTATTTGAGGACATATGAGCTATTTCCTGGGATGGTTACCTAATACGGCTCAGAAATATGGACATATCGCCTTTGACACCAGCCAGAAGGCAGTGCTTACCTCGTGCGTGTTACGGTATAAACCCGTTATAAACACCCATCTCTCCGAGCGCAAGAAGAATGATGAGGACGGCCCCAGCGAAGAGGGATTCGTCAATTGCTGTTTTTCGTTTACTATTCGGAGGGATAAGTGGGGAATCCCTACGATGATCGTCGGTAACTTTATCAAGTGCTAACAACTCACGAACCCGTGTCCGTACCTTTCGAGGATAGGAGGACGGAGCAGATATTATTCTGTAGAGAAGTAAATTTCGCAGACCTTGTCGCGACCAAGATGCGAAGATTATTATTGGTTTATGTAACTTTGTGGTTCTGGACCACGTGTCGCATCATGGTGTTGCAGTAATTCCGATCCCTAGTAAAGCTCTGTATATATGTATGCTATGCAGATAGGCATCGACTCTGTTCGTCGGACATTCAAGTGCATGTTGTCAATTACCCCTCCATTTCTTCTGGGGGCGGCCCTTGTGGTTCCCGATCACGATCCTTCCGGGTGGCCTGGACGACGTCATCTACCCTAAGTAGCATTCGAGCCGCCTGGGAGAGACGTCATATATCATGCAAGACGCCTGATCTGCGAATGGCTCACCTCGATGGCCGTTTTAAGAGTTTGGACCTTGACGCTAGCACTTTCGTATAGCCCATACTCCTTCATGTCCACAATTTTTCCTGTTTCACCATCGATACCCCATGAATGCTCTCCAATCGCATGCTTTGCTCTCAATTCCGTCAGCACCCTAATCGCGTTTCCACCCGCATTCTGCACGAGGGTACGTGGGATGACCTCCATGGCATCAGCGACGGCGCGGAACGGCCATCCTTCGACACCAGTTACACTGCGCGCCTTGGCATGCAGGCCGACCGAAATAGCCATCTCAGTTGCACCCCCGCCGGGTGCGAGCGTGGGCTCAAAGTAAACGTTGCGTGCGACCGAGAGAGCATCGGCGAGGTTGCGATCGATTTCATTGAGAATGTCTTTGGAGGGACCACGCAGGAGGATAGTGCATGCCTTTGGGTTCTTGCATTCAGTAAGAAAGGTGAAGTATCTGAAGAATGAATATCAGTTTTCAATCTACTTTTCTGCGACTTTATACCGGATGCGACTCACTCGTCACCTATTTTTTCGATGTGAAACAGTCCACATTCCATTCCAACGTCAGACTCGCGGAGGTCCTCTACGCGGTTGACTATGGTAGCACCGACAACCAAAGCGATACGATTGTTGTCCGACTTGCGGACGCGACGAATAGCAGAGACATTGGCACGCTCGAAGACGTGTTGTGCGATGTCTGATAAGGTGCATGTTGGATGTACCTCGAGGGAAAAGCTCGGAAAAATCTCACCTGAGATACCCTTCTCCGTGATGACAAGGTCAGGTTTGAACTCCAGTATCCGCTTGCACTGTGCGATGACCTGCTCTTCCTCAATCTCTTGCGCACGGGCCCAGTCCGTCTCCTTTGAAAATTCCATATTGGTCTGGCTCTCTCCCTTCTTGTACTCCAATGGACAGTCAAGAAGGACGACGCGCGGATTCTTTGTCCGTCGACGCATGTTGGGGTGCGTGATATCCTTGTTGAGCATGACGCCATCCAACACTCTGGATTCCTCGATGGACCCTCCTGGAATCTTCTCTACGCGAGCGTATCGCTTGATATCGACAGTTTTATGTCCATTTTCTTCAGCTGCGACAGTGCGAACGGCTTGCAACGCTAGGCGGCACATGAGGTCAGACCAACGCGCGACAAATTTCGTCCCAATTGACGTCTTAATGAGGGACAGCATTTCCTCCTCGTCGTTCGTGTTAATAGGGATCGAGATACGTTTGACGATCTCCAGTGCTTCCTTGAGTGCCTTGTTATATGCGGAGATGATCACGACGGGGTGGATGTCACGTTCCAGCTGCGCGAGCGACTGCGCCAGAATCTCGCCGGCTGACCTCACACTAAGCCAGGGTTTTTAGAAAACAAGATGGTGAAGATACGTTACCTAGAATGATGACACTGGTGGTACCATCACCGCATTCCTCGTCCTGAGTCCTACTCAGTTCGATCATGTTTTTTGCTGCGGGATGTGCGACGTCGATCTCACGCAGGATAGCGTTTCCATCGTTTGTAAGTCTAGTTTGAGGATGCGTAAATGAATTGACTGTTCCACGAGTCATCAACATGGACGTCTTACAAGATACCGCCCATAGGATCTAAGATCATCTTGAGCATGGCTTTCGGTCCCAAACATGTTCGTATGACATCGGCAATAGTCTATGTTGAAGAAAGTGGGACGTCACGTTTAATATGCATCGAAAAGAAAATAAGAAAAGTGCACACCGCACCTTGGCCGCCGTGATATTCGAGATCTGTGCCTTTCTCCCCGACTGCCTCTCGGGGGCAGTATCTATTGTGTTCGCATGAGCATAGACGCATGACACACGCGGAATTAAAAGCTCGTACTCATCACAAACACGGGTGTCTGTCCACCTGCCTGCATACTGACCGTTTGAGTCGTTGTGGATAAGTTAACCAAGCTCAGCAAATATCTCAGCACAGCCACATTTCTGGATGAATAGGCCTCCTCCCCTATTATATTCAGTCGTTGTGGGTAGAACACATGAGATGTAATGCAAGTCCGATGGGTAAAGGAACGAGAGTAGAGTAAATATCACTAATGAATGAAAAAGAAAACATTCGACGAGAATGTCCTATGCTAGGGAAGGGACAAAGAAAGACGATAAAAACGATCAGCAACCAGTCAAGGTCGAGTGTCAGGGCCAGCGATGATGAGGTGAGGGTGAGTCAGGGAATCACGAGACTGTCCGCAAATAATCCAAATAATCCAGTCTACATCGTCCATTCATTGTAAAAACCAGGTAAAGGGATTAATGTCATCACGATTGATTTTCGAGGAGGGTCCGATCGATAGCAGCATTGATGGTTGCTTTACGCGCCGTCAAATCCGCCCCAAACTGCTCCTCGAGTTGACGTCGAATCTCCCGTTTCGTAACAGTATTCAGATCTGCAGTTCGCAAGATATTCTGAACGGCATGTTCCAGCTCAACATCGCTTGGGGCCATAGGTCCAAAGTCCATCTCCTGTGTCATTGGTATCTGCATGTCCAAATAAGTCGTGGGGGGCCTTGAGAACGTCGCCTGAGGTAGCATCCCGACTTCACTCATAGGACGCATATGCGACATCGCCATCGACAGTGGGGTGTTGCGGCCTGACTGCATGCCAGTAGGTAGTACGCCAAACTGCGAGGGAACAGGTGATTGACTACGGGGCTCGTAAAAGGTTTCCTGGCCGTAGAGGGATACAGTACGAGACTCTGCGTATCCTTCCTTGCGGAGCTGGGTAGGAGGTACCCAGGAGCCGATGCTATGATTGGATTCTCGGTCCCACAACTCGTTTTCCTGGAAAGCTGTTTAGCCTTCACATCTTCAAAATAAAAACCGTGGGAAAAACGCACATAATCGTTCCACGTCTTGAGGGGAATAGAGCGAGGATCAAACTTGCCTTCATCCTATACGCGCGCAAGAAGCGCCATCAGCGACACGATACATTTCGATACACGAAACCACCCACATGAACGATAATCTTCTTGCCAGATTCTCCCAATACGACACGTGTAGCACCCCATGAGAAATCGTCCATACGCCAAAACGAGTAGATCGGAAGCATGAACGAGAAAATTGGGATGGCCAAGATATAGAATACCATCCACCCAACCATGTCCCACTTACGACGCAGAACGAACACCAAAGCTTGCAAGCCGTACACAGCAGCAATCATGATAAGCGAAATGAGCGGAACCGTATTGTGCTCGTAGGTGACCGACACGATCAAGTAGACGATCTGTAATCGCTCCATCAGCGAAACGACGCTCCAGGGACGATGACGAATCGACGACGTACATATGCCACAGTGACGGGCTGAATCAGCGTCGATACCAGATCCATCATGACAACGAAACGCATGGAGAAACAACAGAAACCACAAAGTTGGTCCAAGAACATGAGTTCTCCAAGATTATGAATAGTCGAGTTGATCCAACGGCGACGTTGTGAGAGCAGAACCTTCCAATCGTCCGGAGCGACCGTCTCAGCATGAGCATCCCTGATAAATTGTGTCTTGTACATCGGGAAGTGTTTGAGCAACAGCGTTGTCAAATAACGATCTTCTCCCAGATGTAAGAGGTTTTTCATGTGGAGGGTATCGACACGGTTCTGGGAATAATCCTGGATAATTTGGTTGGCGACGAGAAGGGGTTTGTGCGTGTCTGGCGTGCGCAGGCGGAACAAGGTGAAACACCCAGGTAAACAAGTGACCGAGCCGAACAGACTTTCGAACGCCTTAGCCATGTGATGGGAGATGAAGTACTCGTACACCTAACGGGGCCGCCCTCAGTCCAAGCAGAGATACCACGAGGCCCATATCACGCACCTGCATCATCGTGACAACTGACTGTTTAGCATTGGCAAGGGACGTCTCGCCACACACACCAAGGACCTTCTTGTCGTGAATCATCCTATGATCGCTCAGCTTCGACAAGATTCCCGAGCTGTACAACACGACTTACGCAGAAATGAGGCGGTTGAGGGCATACGGCTCCGCAGTTGTATCTGCGTCAACGGTGAACAGGTACTCGTAAAATGTCGGGTTGACACCAATGACATTCTTGATCTGGTGGTACATCTCGAGCTCAAGGGGATTCATCGGGGTATTGTAATGCACCTAAAATAAAAAAACTGTTATCGACGCTCAAAACCCCACGTAAACGTGAACCAACATACCTTGTTCAAGAAATGCATAACCGTCATCTGTGAGTCACGCTTACCACGATTCCCGGGACGTGACCTCTCCGTCGGTTTTCCAACCTTGACAACCACAATGTACGGCACGACGTGTCCAGCACACTCGTACAGACCCGAATACACTTTGGCCATATTATGCTGTCGCGCGCCTTCGCCGATCGATACGAAGCTCAGCGGTTCAGGGTCCAAATTCGGATCGGCACCCAGAATATCAAGTACGATGCGTGGTGTCGGACGATCGTTGCCAGATCCGACGATGTTCCCGTCGCACACGATGAGAATCAATTTGCGCTTATCGTCGTACTTGAGCACAGCCAGCGAATTGATCGTACGCCGAAGCGACGCCTCGCCTTCAGTGTAACACGGGACCTGGCAAATGACGAACTTATCATGGTCCTCGGGTGCACGAAGAGCTCCAAAATTGATCGACGCGATGAACTTGAACCCGATGATGCAGACCATGAGAACCGAAAGCACGAGCAAGATATACTGCGAGAATAAACACTGAGGCGAATTCCGGTTGTCGACTGCACCAATCACGAACAGATTCCGAAGACATGTCCTCTGCCTTGACAGCGTCGCGGAATCGAGTCCGAGACCATTGTTGAACTGTTTCGTGAAATCCTGCCCAGAGCTGATCTTGAACAAATCGACGATGGTGGAACTCATGAATTGAGTATCGACGCTTCCGCCCGCTTGGGTACCCGAGGGCGTGATCACGGCAGGCGGATAATTGATATACGACGTCAAATCGTACACCAACCCATCAAGAATCCCGACCGATGACCCGCTATTGGCCATATCCTTGATCTCCGAAGGCGTATATCCGACGTACCCGACACGGTTATTCCACCGCATGATGGTCATGCTCTCGAAATACCAGTCCGGGCGAGAGTCGTTGGTAAATGCACGGAAGTCGTGGTACTGAGCATTGGGGTCGGTGTTGTTGGCGGAATTAAGCGTCACCCAGGGGCTCACGGTTCCTGAGACACCGTTACATAGGGCGCTCACCTGTATTTCCATATAAGAGAGGAGACCCCAATACGGTACACCAACCCACGTACCTGGACAGGGAAAATCGCATCCGCAGCCATACCGCCATACTGGAGGACCGACTTGGTCGACACGACGCTGACGATACGCTGATGTGTCGCCGCCACAGCCGACAAATCAAACACCTCTCCCCGAATCGACGTGTACACATTATTCGGATTATTCTGATAAGAGTGCGAGGCCAGCTCAGACGTGCTGAACACGTGCTGCGTAGGGCAAATGATCAGCCCCAGCACGGCAATCACGAATACCGCACAGGCACATATGAGCCAGATGATCATGTTCAAAGCCAGCTTTTCCCTCCACGCTTGTCGCACGTCTTCGCGTTTCATGCGTCCGAACCACTTCAGGAAAGGAGAAGGAATCCACCAGGTTAACATCCAGCAAAGGAGTACCCATCGTCTCCGCGCAGACGTCTCCTTGACGATTTCAGTGGTCTCGCCCTCCAAGATTTCTCCGGGCAGCGCCTCCTTCTGCATCAATCCCTCCTTGTCCGCGTTATGGAACATATTGCGAGAGGGCGCATACGACTCGGTGCCATAATTCGAATTGGAATCGTCCCGGTCGCTTGTCAACCGACTCCTCCCGTCGAACTCGTCACTCCGTACCGTCTTGGCTTCATCATACTCTTCGTCGTATTCTCTATGGAAAGACGAGCCTCGACCGACAAGTGGAGCCTGATCGCCGTATGCACCTGCGTACGCGGATTCGTCGACGCCAACTGTGGACGGAGACAAGTAGGGTGCGTAGGGATCGCCACTAGGTCGTGCATCGAGACCGGCTTCGACCTCTGCCTCGCGCATCCGGTTACGTTTCTGTTCCTCGACGTCGGCGGCGCGTAGGTAATCTTCCATTGCATGGAAAGCGGCTTGTGAAAGGAAGACCTGCGCATATAACATTGAGCTTGCTTCTGACGGACAAGTAAGAGTCTCACCTTGTGCTGTCCCAACACCACATCAGTCTCTTCAAGACCCAACGCCACTCTCATCCTCTCAACGCATTCTGCTGGAGCCCCATCTCCACCACCAAGGAGGACCTTGCTCATCGGATCCTTGTACCGCTGACAAAATTCTTCTGGAGTCATCCCGACCTCAAACACGCACGCATTCCGCTTGGCAACCTCGACCAGCCCCGCACTGCGCACCTGTCCCTTGACCGATCGCCCCTCGAGCTGGTTCGGGAGTTGGGAGTCGTTCGGGTTGATACAGAATACGAACCAGTTCTGTGTCTCTCCCAATGTGTCGAAGAGCGTGTCGAGGGCGGCGCAGAATTCACCTGCGACGCAGGGTGTACCCGTATGCTGCGACGTGGCGACATCCTCGTCGTCGCGTTCTTCTTCGACGATGGTGGGAGTCGTGCCAGCGGCAGCGTTATCGCGCGGCATACGACGAACGGTATTTTTCCGCCGTGTAGAAGGCGCCCGCATAGGTTTGACGGGTTGTTGAGCCGCAACGATCATGTCCTCGCTTTTCGGATGTGCCTGTGTGGCGATGGCTTTTCCTGAGAAGAGACCTTTGACGAAGGGGTTGATAGATCCTGCTCCTTCCCCTCCATCCCCAACGCCGGCGCCAGCTGGTGTGCCACGAAGAAGGGCTACGAAATCGGGGTTGAGAGCGTCGAGGTTGCGCTCTAAGAATGCCTCCGACGAATAGGTCACCGGTCCATTGAAATGGCAAATTGTGAATGGCGTGTAACCGGATCTATCCAAGCCACCTCCCAACTTAAAGGAAGAATGGTTGCCCCATCGTTTAGCGAATGCTTCCACCATCGTGTGGTCTGTCTTCTTGTGGGACCGGCGAGCTTGGTCATCCATGATATGAATGAGACCGCCAGGCTTGTTCTGGAACAGTCGGATGCACTCGGAGTTGTCAAAGTAGGAAATGGGGGGAACGTATTTGGATATACCCTCGGATTGGTACTCGTCGACGTGTGATTCAAAGAGACGCTGTTGGATGAAGTGGTGCAATCGTTCGTTGGCAAAGTTGATGCAGAACTGGTCGAGTGAGTTGGCTCTGCCTGTCATGTTCTGTGGGCCAGGCAGATCGAACAAGCCGATGAAGGAGTCAAAGTCGTCTCGGCAGAGACGTTGGTTGATGTGCTCGTTGAGCCATGCGAAAAGGAGGGAGTAGAGTGTTTTGGCGAGGTCGTCCCGGTTGTCAGATGCGCCGTCCTGGTCGAGGAAGACGGTGCAGAGTTCCTTCTTGACCAATTTGGTCTTGTAAGACAATGCATTCTCGAGTGCAGAAGGTTGGACGCCGAGAAACTCTGCTACGAGAGCAAGGGTATCGACGTTACGTACGACTGCGGCGTCGACATCCCTGGAGCGATCGATTGTGAATTCGAGGTTGCCAAGGTGGAGGATGGCAGCGATGAGTTGGCATGTCTGTGCGACGTGTCGTTTGGAGAGACCGACGGTTTTCAACGCCACTTTGAGTTGTTCGAATCGGTGTGCGTCGTCGTCCCTGACGGCATTGGGACGAGCGCCTGCGCTGCGCTGTCCGAGGTATCTATAATGTACCTTGTCTTGCAGATGAAGGTGCTGTCTTTCTTCGAGAGATGCGCCTGCGACGAGGTAGTAAAAGATGTGAAAGTTGCGCTCGCCCGAAGGGATGGCAGCGACTCTGTTTCTTTCGAGATAATAGTCGAGGGTCTTGATGCCACACAGGCGACCTCTGTCGGTGAACTGCAACTCGGTGTATTTTCCAAACCGGGAAGCGTTCGGGTTGAAGAGGGTGCGGGCATTTCCGAATGATTCGATGACGAACTCGGCGGCGGGGACTTGGTGCACGAGTTTTGCGCCCTTCTTGCCGGGGTTTGAGACGGAGAGTTCAAGGAGGGTTTTTATGCTGAGACGTCTGTTTTCAGACTTTCCGCTTGCGGTTTCTCCGCTGTGATTTTTGTGAGCAGGCTGTATTCAAGTCAAGACAATGCGCACCTGAAAAGAATGGACTGGTCCTGTGCGGTGCGTCGCATGTGGTAATAAGCATTGTTGGCGAGTTGGAATATATGCGGGGGCAGACGAGACTTTGAAGGGGAGGTGTCCCGGTACTCTGCTGCATACTTGTGGAGGACGGAGTCAGCGTTGGAGGGGACGTACTTGTGTGGGTTGAGGACGACGAGGGCGGATGGACCGACGGCGGTGTAGACGGAGTCTGCCATGAAGCGTTCACGGAGACATGCGACGATGGCATCGTCTGCGATGGGCGACAGGGTGGACAGGTCGTCGACACCCTCGAGTCGATGCAGACTCATCGCAGCGACGGACGTCGGCCTGTTCATTGGAGGGTAATAAAAAAGAGAAGACACAAGCAAGAGACACTAAATAAAACGTCTTTCCCACGACAACTAACGAGTTCGCATCCTCTTACCCGCCTCACGGCCGTCCTCCTCTCTCTTCCTCTTCCTCTGCCTCGTAATCTCCCTCGCAAGCTGGGGTGGAACACCGCCCCGGGGTGGACGCATATACCCATCGGAATGAGTCCCTGTCACGTATGGCCGGCGATACCACTCCGTGCGACCCGAGGTATCTCGATTTAGGGGATATCAAGGTGGGTTTATATGGATTCATCGACGAAATCCTACCTCTGGATCGGACTACTCCACCTTCGACGACGACATTCTCCGCGTTTCCTCGACACGAGCAAGCATACGTCTGGGAGACCCCGTCAAACAACAGTCCAAGACCAATCCCACTCTCTCGCTTCTCCCCCACTCCCTCGTTGTAGTCGTCGTCGTCCGGGTACCGGAGTATATCGTCGAAATCTAGCACAGGTACCTCATCGAAACCCGAAACGACGCGACTTTCATCGACATTCAAAGATACGGCAGATGAAAAGCATGGCGAAAATTCGATGTCCTCGAATCGGAATAGGTCGTACATTGTAGCGCGTAAGATAAGGCAAGCAAATAGAGCAACGAGTGAATCGACCGATGAGCAGATCGGTGTTACGATGAAGATGGGGAAAGAAAGAAAGAAATGCTGGTGGCAGAACAGCACAACACGAAAGTCAGCCGTATCTCATGTCGCAGCTACAGTAAGCAGCACTAGCATCGAGTATCCAGGGGTCATGGTGTCAGCCCATCCAACGATATTCCCATCCGAAGTTCAAACAGCAAGGCCTTGTAGTCTAGAGGTACGATACTTGCTTTGGGCCCTCTCAATTGCAAGTGGCCTGGGTTCGATTCCCAGCAAGGCCCACTTTTTTTCTTTATGTCGATCTGTTACCAATCCTAGCAGACCACCACCGAGAGGCTGTTCTTCGCTATCACCGCCCTGGCCCATTGCATCTTATTGTTAATTCCCGGTTCCAATCGGTACGTTTCTTCCACGGTTAACATTACCTTCCAGTCAAGCTCCAAACCGCCGATGCGCACCAAACATTTGGGGACGGGCACGAGGCTGGCCAAAAAACCCTAAACCCCTCACATATGTACTACTCGTGTTACCGGCGTGATGAGCAGCAAGTTTCCCTCATAGTTCTCCAGGATGGCCCATGAAACACCGGACTCTAAAGAGCATCTCGAGCCGTGGTTTGACGATGGAAACATCGTCCTTGTAGCAGGGGGGAAATCATTCAAGGTTTATCGGGGAACCTTGTCCTGGAATTCACCGATCTTCAAAGACATGTTCTCATGTCCCCAACCTGCCGATCAGGAGGAAACGATCGATGGATGCGCCGTCGTTCACCTCCAGGATTCCGCCATCGAACTTCAACATGTCCTCAGAGCACTATTTCATGGCGAGTGCCAGGCTCCTACACAGCCCTTCCGCTGGGAGTGTAAGGGCATATTCTGAGTGCTGGGGTATTCCGAGGCAATGTCCGAGTTTCAAACTCAGTACAACTTTATTTCCCTAACACTCCCAGCGGGGGCTGCAAGAAAACATTTGTAAACAGCGTCAGCCACAGTGGCACAACCTGCGGACTCGGAAAAAAAATACAGAACACCGAAACTAGGGTTACATTTATTGTTAGATTTGTGCAGCAATATATGTCACACCTAACCATTCATGATGTTGTCCCTATTGAAAGCAATCTGGGGGTAACCTTATCAGTGTTCGGGATTCTGGGAGTATTGGTCTCCCTGTAGGTAACTACAAGATATCAGTATAGAAAGTATACCATGGCAGAGTGTGTGCTCAGTAAGTCTTAGTGAACAAAATGTACCACTACTGTAAGCTCTAAGTGCTTATGTAAGCAATATAACCTCGCACCTAATTCAAGTAAAGCATGGGGGGGAGGGGGGATTTAATTGCCCATACATTTCCTCAAACATGTGATCATATAGAGGTACATAAATTAAGGCTCGTTTGTGTTGGATACCACAATGAAACAAGTGCTGCCTTTCTGCAAATGTAGCTTTGAGTCCATGGGATTGTGTGATTGTGTGTTATATGGTGATTCCCATTTTGGCAATACCTACAGTGCATGCATGTTTCTGTCCTGTACCATTGTTGCGAGGCCTGCCATGGACCACTGAGAGTTTGTCATCACAAAAAATTGGTGTTGGAGGCACTCCATTCCTCCAGTAAGTACAGGTTATGTTTCTTAGAGGTTTCAAGCATGCCAAGACTTGTTGAAGTGGCCATATGGTGGCACTGATATGTCTATGATCACCATAGTTCATGTACCTGCTTTGTTGAGTTTGCCTGGAACTCCTGACCTCTCCATAGTGTACCCTCATTGTATTCACTGCATCCATACCCCCCCAAGCTTTACTTGAATTAGGTGCGAGGTTATATTGCTTACATAAGCACTTAGAGCGTACAGTAGTGGTACATTTTGTTCACTAAGACTTACTGAGCACACACTCTGCCATGGTATACTTTCTATACTGATATCTTGTAGTTACCTACAGGGAGACCAATACTCCCAGAATCCCGAACACTGATAAGGTTACCCCCAGATTGCTTTCAATAGGGACAACATCATGAATGGTTAGGTGTGACATATATTGCTGCACAAATCTAACAATAAATGTAACCCTAGTTTCGGTGTTCTGTATTTTTTTTCTGAGTCCGCAGGTTGTGCCACTGTGGCTGACGCTGTTTACAAATGTTTTCTTGCAGCCCCCGCTGGGAGTGTTAGGGAAATAAAGTTGTACTGAGTTTGAAACTCGGACATTGCCTCGGAATACCCCAGCACTCAGAATATGCCCTTACACTCCCAGCGGAAGGGCTGTGTAGGAGCCTGGGCGAGTGCGTGACACATGGGAAATTTCAATATTTTGATCTGAGCAGAATATAATTCTAAAGGTAAATGCAGAATGTTTGCCCAAATATACCATTATGTGAACAATTAAGACATCCTCAAAATGGAAATGAAAATTATATATTTTGTTATTGTCTAAATGTTTGACAGTAAATTATATTCTGTGGGAAATTTGAACTCTGACAAAAAATTATATTTTGATTGCTGTAACAGTGCACAATATTATATTTGATCAATCACAAGCCATCAAAATATAATTTTTTGTCAGGGTTCAAATTTCCTACAAAATATAATTTACTGTCAAACATTTAGACAACAGCAAAATATATAATTTTCTTTTCCATTTTGAGGATGTCTTAATTGTTCACATAATGATATATTTGGGCAAACATTCTGCATTTACCTTTAGAATTATATTCTGCTCAGATCAAAATATTGAAATTCCTCATGTGTGATTGCACGTCTTCGCTGACATTATGTAATCTGAGATCTACCCAGATACACGAATTCATCTCAGTCTATTCCTATGAGCGTTGCTATAGCACTGCTCCGCTTGGGCAAGAAGTACGAAATTAAGCTGCTCTTCGACTCCGTATCGACCAGAGTGAAGGAGTGCTATCCCCGAGAATTGCTTTCGAGTTCCGGACCAGCGCGCTTCGAAGGAACCCTCACCGGGCGTGACCCCCTCGATTTCCAATTAATCAACATAATTCGCGAAGTTGGATTGCTCACGGTCCTTCCCATTGCACTTTATGCCTGTGCTTTCTCAACAGAAATCGAGAAACTTCTGGACGGGTATGAGTGGAACGGGGTCCGCTACTCGCTGTCTCCTGTCAATCAAAGAGCATGTATCATCGCGAGAGATAAGCGCTCCGAACTCACGAGACGCATATTCACAAAGTTCTTTCCGAGGCCGGAAGAACGTCATTTTTTGGAGAGTACGACCTGTCTGCTATGCCGCTCGCGATGTTGCTCCACATCCCTTTCCACTGACCCCTTTGCTGTATGGGATCCGGATTGGAATAGCAGGTTCTGCAAAGCCTGTGTCGCAGACTTCAAGGCGCGGTACAATAGGTACAGGAAGGATGCGTTTCTCTTCCTTCCGTGGATGTTCGATGTGGGATCGAATTGGGATCAGGTCCAAAAAGACGAGACGAGTCTATGAGTAGCAGCAGTGACTACGTATTCCGAGATCGGTTGTACTTACATATGGTATTCGAAATGGCCCATTGTACTTCATCTGTAGGTGGCTCAGCCCCGACACTTGGTCGACATGCCTAGATCTTAAAATCTTCCGAAGATCCCCTGCGGACATGTGCTTATCGTGCAATTCATACCAAAAGCAAGACCATCATGGATGAATGGGCAACGAGGCCAGTACTGGCTATGTATCACATACAAGTCTTAACAAGTGCCAACGCTGCCAACAACCGTCCGTAGTCGAGCCATCTTTTGCTAGCACTCTTGTCTTATCCATCCACCTCTCTACGTCCACGATGTGCTCTGCAGCTCCAGACATCCAGGCCGCCTCACAACAGAGCGCATGAAGCGCAAGAAAGGCCGGGAGGGGAAGAGCATATTCAGTTTCTGTGGAGAAAATCACCGTATCGGAATGCCGTTTGCCCTCTTCATTCCTTGCCGAGCTTCGCATATACGATACGTATCTCGTAGACCCTGTTGACAGGTATTAAGGAGTATACGAGGAGAAAGATCTGATGAACGCACCTCCACAGGCTTGAGTCACAAAACAAGCTCATCGAAGGCTCGGTGGCAAGTGATGTCCATCGACATGATGTTCTCGAGCCGATGGATTCGGTTGCCCGCCAACTCCTCAATGGTATTGACATCGGTGAACATCGTCCAGACACCCGCAGCGTGAAACGGCTATACGTGGTGCTTGACATTGGCAGAAGATGTCACAAATACCGACCTCCCCATCCTCTTCTCTGATACGTATATTAATATTTTCTGGGATGATGTGCGCGGCTTCCACATTTGTGAAGCCGCCGTCTTGATAGTCCTTTCTTCTAGTAAGCATGCAACAACTGTTATCACGCCGCCTTGCCCTTTCGAGATGTCAGAAAGAATGGGGTGGGGGACTGCGGAATTTGCATGGGAACATACAGCGCCGCTTCCATGCTGTTCGACATGTCGATCGGTATAGTGTTCCATGCAGTGTACCATGTTGGTTGCTCGTGTTAGGTGTCACAGAAACCCCAAACTGGGACTTCAGGACCTCTAGCACGGTGCGAGCGAACCAATAACATTGTGTACTGATGAGCTAGTAATCCAGCTCGAGCTTCGAAATTGCATCCAATAGGACTGCTAGTTGATATACGGAGGGCCCCTCTGCATCAGGAAACATCTGGTCGCATTTAAGAGTAGCAAGCTCGGCGCCGGCTGGTGTATTCTGGGTAGCGTAGGACATCTGATCATGGGCAGGTCGCAGGACGAAACCTTTTGAAGTTTGAACTGAACTTTGGACCGTCTGTTTCATTTTCTGGTTGGCCGTATCATAAAATTGGTTTACGCGACTTGTGGTAGAATCTCCGACGATGTCCACGAACTCCGTGGACATCGTCGGAGATTCTACTGACTACAGTAGTCTCTGATAGAGGAAGCGGCGGAGGAGCAGCTTCTAACAGGAGAGGGCGGCCTGCCACAGTGTCGATTGGAGTGGTGGTATCAGTAGGTTGTGCAATCTACAAAATTGTGAGCACATAACTTCAATGAACTGAAAACAATGAGGGTGGCCAGAGAAACAGGCGTCTTCAAAAAATTACGGCCACTCGGAGATGTCAAACCAGAGGAATTCATGCTGTACCCCTTGGCATCTCTTGTAGCACCAAGCACTGAGGACGCAGCAATTTGGTGTATTGGGGTTGCTACACATGACCTTGCACCACGGCCCAACGTCCACGGACTCAAAGGTTAACAGGTTACGCTCAGTGAAAAGATCGGTGATGGCAGGAGGTACTGTGGCCATTCTGAGAATGCGACTTTGCTCGATGGAGTGTTCAGAAAACTCAGTAGCGTTCTGAGCATAGTGGAGGGTCACCGGTCACCTTTATATAGTAGGGCTGAAGGCAAGAGTCGCAGTAACGGTACCAACCATCTTGCCGTGACCTTGACCTTGAGCACAGCCACAACCAACTCAACTAAGCTTACGCGTTCTCCTATCTTACTAGATGAGTCAGTGCCCCCGCGCCCCTGCAGCCGTTCGTCAACGGTAACGTGTACCAAACATACAAGCCTTCAAAGGTTGGCTAGTATTGCCACTTGTCAAGTGCTCTTGCCCTAAGACTCCCTCCACCATGTTCAAAGAGCTTCTCAGGGTTTCCCACAGATTTCTTCGCATGGTTGGAACGGTCCCAGGACCTCCCACCGTCTGTGGTTTGTTCACAGAACATGGACTACGCACCTTTGAGTCCATGGATGTCGGGCCATGGTACCGCCTGATGCACGCCAACCCCGCCACGTTTGATGCTCTCGTCACTGAAGCTAGTTGGTACAAGACGCTGAATGGGGCAGGGCGTGTGTTTTTACGGTTTGACATATGCTCCCCCGATAAAGAGCATACATCCATCGTCATTGCCGAGAGGAGTTGCAGCGATCACAATTCGCACAAGAGTGCATCTGGTCACTCTCATTCAGTTCGTTGACTTAACCTACTGACAATCCCATAGATGCCACGCAGCCTAACGATACCATTGTTCCGATGGACACTGTTGCAGGCAACCCTCTTATCATCGATGTTACGAAGACCAATGAGGACATAGCACAATTCCAACGGTTCCCAGAGGGCAGCCCATGACCGTGTTTCTTATGCAACCCGGGATAGTGCCGCTGGCACTCAGCTGGAGCGGATGTGCATGAAGGCTGAACTTTTGTGTACGCTAACATTTCCTGAAGGAGCCGGGCCTTCTACAAATGAGCTAGCGACCTTGCTTTATGTAACTTCGAAACAACGCCCAAAGTGCAACCTCACCGACATTCAATGTTACTGGTTCGTTGGCACCGTGTTTGGGGCTCTCAGGTCCTTATTTGAGGGTGCTGTGCAAGGTATCGCGAATGGAAGACGTACATGCATTAGGGTGCCAGTCCATATCGAGGTGGGTGCACCTGAGGTTTGTGCCAACTATCATGCAGCTCGAGCTGCCTTGGCTGAGGAGGCTGAACGGAACCAGAGAGCTGAGCGAGAGGTATCACCTTTCTCACTTTTGTTCACACTGAACTGACGATGACCCCAACAGACAGTGGAAGAACGTCTGAGGGAAAATGAGCAACGCCAGGCAGCAGAGGAAAGAATATGGATAGCAGAGGCAGAAATGAAGAGGGAACGCGAGAAACGCCAGGTGGCTGAACTGGAGACGCAGAAGGCACGTGAACAATGTATGGCAGCGGCGGAGGCAAGGCAGAGGGTATGCGAAGAACGCCAGGCGCTGGAGCATGAAAATACGGAGTTGCGTCGCCAACTGGAAGCATTGAAGGTGGAGACAAGTACTCAACATTTGATGGACAGTGCTAACAAGCCGTACGCTTATATCAAACTCACTTCTTTGTCGTAACCTATCTCGGATATGAGGTGGTTAGCAGAATTTTGACCCAGTATAAACGTATGGGAAACGTGAATCTGAAACTATATGCCTATTAGTGCGCAATTCCAAATTTCTTTCCCATTTGTGAGTAACTAACTAATACTCGCCGAGTGAGATTATAGCCGCGAGGATCATTGCGGAACAAACCTCAAACAGTCGAGTCCTTCGTTCGGATATGGCGATTGTAACACCGATATCAGTGTCCACTCACGAGGAAGTCTACTCATCGTTTCGGCTAAACCGATCCATAGCCTCGTAATCACTGGATGGATAGTCAAAAATCCCCGATCGGTCGAATATGCTACAACTATGGCGGCACAGACACCGGTATGACGTGCGCTGCGTGACGGGGGAATCCATGACGTGAACATTGACCAAAAGTTGGTTGGGCCAATGACCTTACTACACAAGCAACGATATACCACGCAGGCTGCCGGCTCCCTCTGCACAGACCGTGCAAGGTTGACTTTAAGTCCCTTTGAGAACCAATACGATGGCCTACTAAACTCGAACTGTAGGCCTACGACAGGAATATGAACCAGCTTGTTACGATGCACATCTTCAACATTAATGCTTGATCTGTATTACATAAATTGATTGATGCACTCTGCCTTCTACGGCGACCAATGCTGGAAGTTGCGTAGACATTGTGGGGTACTGATCTCGTCCAAGCAAGGTTGTCGCCGCCCCCAGCGGCACTTCCCCGAATACTTCCTTTGGAGTTTAGTAGGTACCACAAATAATCTGAGAACAATAAAGAAGTCATTATCAGATATATATTAGCGCAATGGGCAGCCCGCTTCCATCGCCCAGGATGGCCCACGAAACAGCGCATTCGAAAGAGCATCTCCAGCCGTGGTTTGATGATGGAAACATCGTCCTTGTAGCAGAAGGAAAATGCTTCAGAGTCTACCGAGGAATGTTGTCGGTGCATTCACCGATCTTCAAGGACATGTTCTCATGTCCCCAACCTGCCGATCAGGAGGAAACGATTGAAGGATGCGCCGTCGTTCACCTCCAGGATTCCGCCAGTGAACTTCAACATGTTCTCAGAGCACTGTTTTATGGCGAGTGCGTGGTTGCGCTACCTCATTGACAATAACCTAAGATCGTTTCAGGTACATTACTTCTTCCTCTCAGCCAATGCCTATGAGCGTTGCTACCGCACTGCTCCGTTTGGGCAAGAAGTACGAAATTAAGCTGCTCTTCGACCACATGACTAGGAGGGTGAAGGAATGCTATCCTTCACTGAATTACCTTTGATGTCCGGACCAGTGCGCATCGAAGGGACCCTCACCGAACGCGACCCCCAGGATTTCCAGCTCCTTAATGTAGTTCGTGAAGTTGGGCTACTCACAGTCCTTCCCATTGCGCTCTACGTCTGTGCTTGTTCAACCAAAGTCAAGAAGCTTTTGGACGGGTATGAGTGGGAGGGAGTCCATTACTCGCTATCCCCTCTCAATCAAAGAGCGTGTATCATTGGGAGAGATCAACGCTCAGAGCTCGCGAAACGTGTCTTCGCGAACATATTTTCGAAGCAGGGAAATCGCTATTTCATAGGGGATAAGACCTGTGCACAATGTCCCGCGCGGTGTTGCGCAACATCCCTTCCTACCGACCCCTTTTCTATCTGGGATCCGGATTGGGATCGTAGGTTCTGCACTCGCTGCGTCGCACCCTTCAAGGCGCGGTGCAATAAGTGCAGAGACAACGCGTTTCTCTTGCTGCCGTCGATGTTCGATGTGGGATCGAACTGGGAGCAGATCTGCAAAGATGAGACGAGTTTCTGAGTAGTGACGGGAAAGTCATGCGCTTGGTAGCGGGAGTGTAAGCTCTGTGTTTGTTGTTCAGACTCTTCAGCAATATTGACCCGTTCAACTGTCGTACTTCATGTCCAGGTGGCCCAGTCTCAATGCGTCGTCGATACCATTAGATCCTTGTCACTTCCGTGTTACATCTATTTATTGTGCAATTTATTTCTATTGTCAAACTCCTACTGAGTTATCCATGTATAGATATACAAATGAGCGTGCTTAGTACTACAGAATGCGTAGTCATGATTGATGAGGCGTCGGTCCTTTGGTTAGGTGAATATATAGGTGCAAAAATGGGTGTAAATCAGGAAGGTCGAAAATATTGGTATAAGCCGCAGCTTCATTCGAAAGAAAAAAAATCAGAACGAAAATAAAATAAAAATGGAAGGAGAAAGGAAGGGAAGCCTTTACTCCCCAACCCACTCCCCGCCACTGGCTAACTTCGCAAACACTCCCCTGCGATCGACGAGTTGGTCCCAGGTACCGTCCTCGACAACGACGCCATCCTGCAACACGAAGATTCGATCGCACATCTTCATGACTGGCACTTGATGGGTGATCATGACCGTCGTTCTGCCCTGTTTTGCGCTCTTGAGGGTCTCAAGCACAGCGGCTTGATTGGTCCCATCCAGAGCGGACGTACATTCGTCCAGGACGAGGACTTTGGACGGCCTTGCCAATGCACGCGCGATTTGAATCCGCTGCGCTTGGCCACCTGAAAGTTGCGATCCCTCTTCGCCTACGGGAGTGTCGTATCCCTGAGGCAAGTTCATTAGGAATTCGTGGATGTTGGCAGCACGGGCAGCACGCTCGATGTCTGCATCAGTCATCGACGTCGTACGACCGTACGCAATGTTCTCCTTGACGCTGGCGTCAAACAAGTGTGGTTGTTGACTGACCACGGCGACGTGTTCGCGTAGATGGTGTACGTCCGTGTTGCACAGTTGTATGTTGCCGAGCGATATCGATCCTGATGTTGGTTCGTATAATCTCTGAAGAAGCGTGGCGACCGTCGACTTGCCACACCCTGATGGGCCAACCAACGCAACGCATTCAGCCTGCCTGACTGTCATCGACAATCCTTTCAGCACGGGTTCGTCCACTCGACCAGGGTAAGTAAACTCGACGTCTTTAAGGACAAGATCGCCGCTGAGGTTCCCAAGTCTCAACATCCCGCGTGCTTCACTCGTCTTATCAGATCGCAGCTGGACGAGTGCATACAGATCCATCGTCGCCAATATAGACTTGGCAATCTTCTGTGTGAACGCCATAAGCTGGGACCCGATGGTGACCGTAAAAACGACCAAGTTGAGAACTTGGACCATCTGCAAGTATGTATACGTTCCACGAGCGATGAGGACAGCGCCGACATAGAAGAGGAGCGCTTCAGCGAGGTAGATTAGTGCGGATGCTACACCATACGTGCAGCCTTCTACGAAGGCCCCACGGATACCCGTAGCGAGACATGTTGACGCGGCTTTGTCGAACTGAGCTTGGAGAATAGATTCGAGGGACATGGCGCGGATACTGCGAACGTTGATGATCGACTGGGCATAGTAATGTCGGCACACGATATATAGAATCAGGAGAAAAAGATCGCACCTCATAATAAACCTTCGCGATTTGCTCCCTTGCCCTCTTATTCCGTAATTCACACCTAGCCACCAACCCCGTTTGAATGCCCATGACGCCAACGAAAACCGGTCCAATGGCGACACCAACGAGCGTCAACTGCCATCCCCACACCATCGCCCATATCAATCCAAGCCCCATCATCGCCAATACGACAAGACATTGTCCGAGTACGATAGCAACAAGCGCGCGCGCGTCGTCAGCGTCTTTGATGAGGGTTTGGGAGAGCGCGGAAGGCGAATGAGAGGGTTCGTCAAACCAGGACTTATCTTGGGCGAGAACACGCGTGTAGGCTTTGTTACGGAGAACGCTGATCCAACGTATCGCCGATCTTTCCATAAGAACATATTTGGAACCCAGGAGTAGCCCATCCAATGCTGCAATTCCGAGTACGAGTCCGCCGTAAGTGTTGATGATATTTGCACCGGATGGATCAGCAGAGACCTCGAACATTAGGCGGGAAAGGAGGAACGAGAAAATAGGCGTCATCGCTCCGCTTAGGAGACATGCGAAGAGGCCAGCAAAGAGTAGAGGTTTGCTAGGGATACTAGGCCATATGAGACGAATAGTTTGAAAGAGGCTTGGTGGGGGACAGCAGTACTCGACGCAAGAGTCGACAGGTGCAACTTTGGCTTTCCCCTTGGCATCGGATTTGGCGTTGTGAGAAGATTTCCCGGATGGGGATGAAAACTGAATAACCTCGTGCGTTTTCCGGCCCTGCCTTTCGGCACGTCGTCCAGCGGCTCGTTGTGCAGCACACTGCAAAGCCACCTTATCGTTCTCGAATTCGTCATCATCTTGAACCATGGATTGCGTGGATGATGGAGAAGGAAATGTGGGTGATGTTGGCGTGAACTGCAGGCTCAACCTACTCCGTGCATCGTACGCGCGTGGGGGGAACGAAGGGGATGGAATGAGGATGGACATACTCGAAGGTCTGCGTATGCGACCTTGTGTTTCCGTGCCTGTAGACAACTTAGGGGGGATGGCGTTGGTCGATGGGGTAGAAGTCGCATCGGCTGTCCTCGTCAACTCAGCCACAACGTCCATCATCCACCCGCCGAGCGCCATCGTCACGGGACGTACACCAGCTAGTGTAGGCGCGACACTCCTATGTCTATCGGCTACCAGATTTTCCTGTTCTCGAGCCTGCTCGGCCTCGGCAAGGATCTCCACAACGTCTTCGTATAAGGGTGGACGCGCAGCGTCAAATTCATCTTCCTGCTCGAGCTGCGCACCAATCTCCTTCACCATCTTCTCCCACTCCCCGCCTGAAGCCTCCAAATCACCTCTGAAGCCCTGCTCGACGACACGTCCAGCACGCATCACGTACACGAAGTCTCCGGCACCAACACTCGACAAATCGTGCGTGATGATGAGGGTTGTTTTTTGGGAGCGAGTGCGCCAGGCTCGGAGGGCAGCGGTGGTAAGAAGGCGCGTGGGTGGATCCAAAGCGGACGTGGATTCGTCTGTATATTGCGGACTATCAGTATGAGCACACGAATTAAAGTCGGGAAGAGTACGTGCCTAGAATCAGCACCTCAGGATCGCGAATTCTTGAACGCGCAAGTGCAAGGCGCTGCCTCATGCCTCCACTCAATGTGACACCAAGAGCCCCCTCACCCTCTTCGCTTCCAGTCCCTGCTAAAAGCGTATCATACCCGTGGTCCAAACCGGTGACCCACCCCTCCAACATCGCCATCCTACAGGCCTCGATCACCTCCTCCCGAGTTACATCTTCGACACGCCTGCCGCTTCCCACAGCGCCCAATGCAACGTTGAAATGGATCGTTCCGTGGAAGATGGGTGCACCCGCCGACGCCGAGTTCTGAACCACACCCGCGATATGGTGACGAAGCCACGTTGGATCTAAATACCGCATATCCTGGTCGTCGATCAAAATATCGCCCTGCGACGACAATTGTGACGATGGACGTCCTGCCCGCGGAAGGGCATATTGACCTAAAAGTAAAGCTCCGATAGTGGATTTTCCACATCCGGAAGGACCGACGATATATGTCGTCTCGTGTGCGGGTATGTACATGTCGATGTCGCGTAATACGGGCATCGTAGGACGTGTCGGATAGGCGAATGTGAGGTTTGTGAGGGAGATGTCACCAATAAACCGGTTTGGAGCGATGCGACGGAGTACCTGATGATGGGATTGACGTTGCTTGGGGTGTGCCATGGACGTCACGGTTGTAGTGGGAGATGTCGGTACGCAGGCGGAGGGTGATACTGGGGCAGAGGGAGAAATGATAAATGCAAGGTCGGCAGCTGAAGTCTTCCCTTTGGCAAGTACAACCAAGAGAGGAACTGTCATCTGAAGATTAGAAGTGGCAATTAAGCATGCCCAGAATACGCTCATCACATCTCCTGGTGTGTTCTTGCCCTGTCTGACGAGGTAAGCGCCGAACCAGAATCCCTGAACAAACATGGCCATGGTAACAAATTGGGACGTCCCGGCAGTGATACCCCATATCATTGGTAGAGAGGGTAAAGCGGCGGGGATACGTGCTAGGAGTGATGATTCGTGGGATTGAGCATTGGATGACTTTACGGCTCCGATGTGAGCACAGGCGCGGGTAACGAGGGACGCGGCGCGAGCCATTAACGTTCGCTCGTGTGCGATACGCGGAGAGACGAAAGCTTGGGAGAAGCCCTGAATCAGGATGAGGAAAGGAAGCGCAGAGAGGATGACAAGTGTGAGAAGAGGTGACCAATAGAATGCGAGAGCGAGCGAAGTGAGTGTTGTGGTAATGTACTGGATGAGTTGGCCACATGCGAGAGAGGATGCTGCGCGGACATCGTCAGTCTCTCTACGCGAAAGTGTGCTGTGAGTGTGGTGTGCGTAGAGATGGGAGTGGGTCGTACGCACCGAGCAAATTTGGCCATGAGGCCGCCCGCTCCTATGGGAGCGTCGTTAGACGTGTCCTGCACGCCAGAAGACTCCGTACGTCGATCGAACCATTCGATTTCTTTATGTACAATGGCACAGTATACTTGTCGTCGTAATTGGACGACGTTGTGTTCGCCGGTCCATATCCACAGACTGCTCGTGATGCTGCTCATGACAAGTGCACCTGCTCCCAACGCGACCAGCTGGAGAGCGGCGAGTCCAACGCTACGGAGTAGTTCGTCTTTTGCGGATTGGGGAGGGTTCGGAGTGAGAGGAAACGCTGCGAATGCATTGAACGAGCGACCGACGACGTAGGTCATAAAAGGGGCTATTCCCCCTGCCGTGATGGATGATGCGACGGCGGGAGTGAGGAGGACAAGTTTACGTCTGGGAGTTAGGAATGAAAACAGGAGTTTCAGAGATGGTCTCGGTGGCTCCTCCGGTGGTGATGGAGTACTTTCCGAGTGCGAGTAGACGCTGTCATGTTTGTAAGTGGACGACGACTCGTTCATCGTCGTCGTTATCGTCCTCGTCCTCGTCGCTGGTTATGATGATGAAAGTTAGAGTGAGAGTGAGAGATGGAATTTCTAAGTGTACAGTCCATTTTTTTGTTTTGTTTTGTCTTCGCGCTATTGTCTTTGGGTTTCCTTTGTCGCTCGAGGACAATAAGAGTGCGTTCATTACGTAAGCTGACGTGAGGAACAAAGGGTACCTTTGTTGATTAGGTAAGCCATAACCATTGTTTGTTATATAAGCAACACTGCCAAATGTGAACAAACAAACCATTGTCATGGCACGTGGGCTTATTTGGTTCAGTTTGCCTTTCACCAATTGTAGCCCTGCAAATCGGATCCTGTGCTAACCAAGAGTGAAGCAGACGGTGTGATGAGGTTATCGTGATTCATCCTGTATGTGCTGGTCGACAATGACTTGGTGCCAAAACGTGCAGGGTGTGTGTGTTGTGTGACGAAGTCGTTTCGAGCCAACTGCCAAGGCAATCAGGCTAACGTGCGTTTAAGGTTCGTGTTCATCGCCGACGGCTTGACAGCCGTTTGAATAACCTTCCGATCCCAAAGGTATCTCTGTAATCACGAAGTTCCACGGCATCCGCTCTGTAGTCGCTCTCTATTGCGACGCTGCATTTGCACCATACATGCAGCCCGGCGATGTAGTGGAGTGACGTGGGGCACTCTCCATAAACTGTCAGTTATGTCCGGGACGTATTCGGACCGCAGCAGATATTAAATGAGAAAATACTCGTTCATGCGTACTCGGCGTCTCCCAGTCTTCTTTGTCTTCTTCCCTTTCCATCCCTACGCGTAGGATGATGGTCCCCGCGCTGCTCGTCGCCTCGTTACTCGTGCTCGTAACAGTCTGCATGGTATACCTCCGCATCCTCCGACCCTCCCTAGCTCATATTAGAGGTCCGACCCCAGCTTCGTTCCTCCTAGGTATGTAGCATTTATCACGTGCTCTGTCCCCCGTCATCTGTAGGTTCCACGCATACGGGAGCTAAATCTTGCATATAAGGCAGCACGCTTGAGTTATACCAGGAGCAAGCTGGCGAAGCCGATTTCAGGTGGCAGAGCCTATACGGTGGTGTCGTAAGGTTTAAGAGTATTCTGGGCGTAAGCGTGTCCAAACTTGCCCCATGTGGCTCTTGAACCCTTCCTTTTTTTTTGGGTCGTTTCCTAGGAGGATCAACTTCTGATTACCGACCCAAAAGCTCTCCGGCATATCCTCGGTACACCTGACCTATATCCGAATCAACCAGAGCGACGCGTCATGTCTGGCTTTATCAACGGTAAGGGTGTCGCGTGGGCTTGCGGTATGTCGTTCCCGATACAATTCGACACTTGGCCTCTTGTGTTCCTCATCTTGTCGCGGATACTTGTGTCCTTCTATTCTTTCCTTTCGTAACCTACAGGTGACGCACATAAGAGGCAAAAAAGGACAATACTCCCTGCGTTTGGCGCCCCCCATTCAGAAACTTCCCTGAAGGTGTCCAAGGCATCTGCTGACAGGGTATGTATCTGATTTCTTCCCTAGATTTAGCTCATTCTCCATGGGTACACCGTTTTGGTCGCATCAATGATAGTTGTGTGCCAAGTGGATGGACATCGTCAGTGGGACAAACGACGAACGTGCCGTCATTGACGTGTACAAGTGGTTGTCTAGGGCGACGTTGGACGTGATCGGACAAGGTATGGATGGAATTACTCGCTAATAATACATTGACAACTTTTGTCATTCATCAACTTTCTGGCCGGTCTGTTTATTCGGAAATTTTGTGCAGCCGCGTTCGGTGATTACTTCGGGTGCCTCGATGATCCAAATCATATTCTTGTACGATCTTATCAGAATGCGATGTTCGTTCGAGCTTCCCTCCTATTCTTTGCACTCATATTCACGGATCTCGTCTTCACCCTTCATTTGCTTTAATCACAGCGCCTCTATTCTCGGCTCTCCCTCTCCGCAGCATATTTTCATGTTGGAAATCTTCAAATATTTTCCCACATGGATAACTGAGCACCTATTGGAGTATAGTAAGGATAAAAGGTGCATGCTTGTGAAAGGCATGCGGGAGACTATAGTGGGTGTTGCGAGGGAGCTTGTGAAGAAGCGGCGGGATGTGTATGCGGAGGGAAGTACTGATGAGTATAAAGACATCAACCAGGAGGATAAGGATGCTTTAGGGTTATTGGGTGAGTTTACTTCGCCATCGGTCTGGTAAGTTTTCGTTGATCTGTCGAATGGGCGTAGTGAAAGAGTACATGAAGGATGAGAACGAGGAGGAGATATTAGCACAGGTGAGGTACGTATGGCTATCCTTCGGATATCCGTCCACACCCGCGGTTCGATATTCGGTCTTAGTGGAGGCACACAATCACAACTCTATATAGGACTCTTTTGATCAGCGGACATGAAACGACGACGCATACGCTGGAGTGGGCACTGTTGGAATTGGCGAAGAGACCCGGTGTGCAGGCAAAAGTGCGTGAGGAAGCTAGGCAAGCGGAGACTGCAGTTCGAGGGCGTGATGGCCTGTGGCGAGTAGTGGATTTGGAGGGGATGGCGTACACAGTGGCCGTTGTGAAGGTGAGCGACGTTGAGTTGATCTTTTCTGAACGCCTCTCATTTACCTTATCTTCACGAACCCTTTTTACAAAAACGTGTATAGGAAGTATTTCGCTACCACTGCACCCTGCCCCACGTCTACCGCGTCGCTGCAAAAGAAGATGTCGTGCCACTAGCCAAACCGATTAGGACGGACATCGGACTTACCACGAAGGAGATACGTATTCCACAGGGGACGAGAATTGTTGCATCGATCGCAGGCTATAATAGGTTTGTCGCTACTTCTTTCAGTTAATTTCTGGTGGTGTCCTGCACTGCCGCTAACGTGTTATGCTAATGCGATAGGAATCCGGATGTGTGGGGTGATGATGCGGACGTGTTCAATCCGGATAGGTGGATGAGTGGTGGTGGGAAGGAAGCTGCCACGGTTGGCGTTTATGCCAATTTGTGGGCCTATCTTTCTTTCACGGTCTACCGCGTGACTGACCATGGTGGTTGTTCGTATTAGATTGACATTTTGGGATGGCCCGAGAGCCTGTATTGGCTGGCGCCTCGCGTATGTTTTTCCCATGCGTACGTTGTTTCACTAATGGCTCACTCACTTCGTATGTGGTGTCTACGTCGTAGCGTGATAGAGACACAGATATTCCTCATCGAGATAATAAGCAGGTTCGAGGTCTCCTTGTCGGAGAAGGCGACGAGGATAAGGCGAGAGGCGTGTGGGGTTGTTGCACCCACCGTAGAGGGAGAAGTGGAGAAGGGGGTGCAGCTGCCGTTGGTGATCTCAGTCGTGCAGCAATGATGGCTTTTGGGCTGGTCTCATCTACTAACGGCAAAGCTATCAGATGCTATTAGCGTTTTCACGGTGCAGTGTGCGTACTTGGGGTCATGTAACTATTCGCTGGTCGTGCAATGCTACCACCGACAAGTCAACGCTTCGTTCCACTCTTCCGAGCCGACGCCCTCTGCGACGACGAACAGACGGTACGGATCATATTTATCCTTAATCTCTTTCAACTTCGCATAGTGTGAACCAAAAAACGTGTATTGCCAGTTGATCTCGTACAGTGATGCCTTGTTTATACATCAATTATCAAACTTTTCCTGGAAAACTTCTGCTTGCTTACCTCGTTGAAATAGGCACCATCTTGAGGCGTGAGGTCATACATACTTTGGATCCATACCTTCAGTTGGTCAGCTAACCCCACAATCTCTTCCGCGGTGGCACCTTCTTGCCAAGACACCCCGCACGTAGTTTCAACGATGGCATTACGCCATGCCGGATTGACACCTGCCGAGTCGGGATCTATCTGGGAGACCTTTCCTCCGGCAATCATGCTGTGATGGGGCCGGAGGTATCAGACGTCAATGCAGCGTTCGTAAGGGCGAACACATGGGGAAACTTGAACGTACTTGAATGAAGCCTGGCAATCGTACAGGATTTCTGCGACGTCAGAATATCGATTCGCGAGCGTGTCCCGAGATAGAAGACGGGACGTGAACATTATATTGACACCATTCTGACCTGCCTTGCCAAAAAGGAACGTGTACCAGTCGTACCACAAGTCGAACGGGTAGGTCCCCGCTACTGACGAGACACCCTCCGCCTCAAGACTAAGCAAGTAATCCGTCAAGGATTGCGTACTCATGTTTGCTGCTGCGGTGGATACGTTGGGATTGATACAGAAAAAAGTCATGCTGTCGTTCCCGAACGAGCCATACCCTCCCCAACCGTCGTCGGTGAGATTGGGTTGGAGGCGTAGCATACCCCCTATGACCTCTTTCATTACAGTTGCGTTTGTGACATTGGCCTGCACGAAGTACATCGTGACTGGAAGTTCTTGGTAGGTCCGGTAGGTGACGGACGTGACAATGCCGTAGGTACCGCCGCCACCCCCACGGAGTGCCCAGAAAAGGTCAGGATTCTGATAATTGTTGACGGTGAGATAAGCACCAGTAGATGTGACGACCGTTATTTCGATGGCGTTGTCGACACCTGTACCACCACGGGGTGAGCGTCGAAATAGGGACCGACTTACGTTTTGTACGTACCTAGACCGTGCGTGGGTGAAAGCACACTGTGTCCTCCGCCTTGAAGCCAACCGCCCGCCGCCCCCACGGACCCGCCAAGGGAAAGGCCACCGACCATCATACGTCCATTTTGGTTAGCGGTGTCATAGGCCTCAAACCATTGCACCCCAGCACCGACGGTTAGGGCTGTGAATGCCATGATGCGATCAGTCGACACTCACACTCCGAGTTGGATGTCCGAACTAGTAAAAGACCTGCCTTGGTACGTTTCATTGGCAGGTGCTCCTTGAGGAGTAAACTGGGCATTGTATGTAATGTTCTTCATATTGTGTGTCCATACCACGAATGCACCACGAGCCGCACTACGCCCCAGAAAATCGTGTCTGCGCGAAATGTCAATGCCCCCAAATCAAGGTATGCATAAGCGAAAATGTAGAGCATCACCCACCCAGTGTTTTTGACGACCAATTTGAGGTTGTATTGTAGTGCAAAGTTGATAGCAGCCTGGATGTCTTGTGGGGAACGAGCGTCGACGCCAATCACGGGTACGTTTCCTTGCTCACAAGGAGCACCAAGAGAGGTATTGAGGTAACATGCACTGATCGTGCCATTCTTGAAAGTGAAGGACTCGAAGTTCGGAGCTTCCATTGAACCGGGCATCGAAGAACGCCAGTTCCCATCCGTCCAACTTTGAACGAGTTGAGTGCAGTTTCCAGATGGATTAGTCGCTGGGTAACATGCGGAGGCACTTGGGACAGGGTAAATGAGAGGCTGCGACACCCGGGGTTCGAGTTCGGCAAATTGATCTGCAGTTGGCCAACAGGGTTGCCCATATGCACAGAGACACCCTGTGTTGTTGGAAGGCGTGCCGGCGAAGCTCCCCACGACGAGGAGGGACAAGGCAACGAAGATATTCAACATTGCTAGCGGTGCTCGATGTTGCAACGATCCTTCGTATTTTATTCCTGCTTAATTATATATGTTCCGCGTGTGCCCTGTGCATGGAATTTCTATCAGTTGGCAATTAGCCTCGCGAGTGCCAGCCTTTGCCATGTTCGTTTGACGCGGAGGCTGCGCATTGCGGTGGTTTCCATGAGGCGCAAGTATCCGCTCCTCGGTCTTCTGTATATGACGTATACTGAGATTGTCGCCCGAACAAAGCCTTCCTTTTTTTGACGCTCAACACATACTATTGCGCATCCAAGGTCCACTTCGAGGGAAAAATGAAGGGCAATGCATGCGGACGCTTTTCGGGCAGTGAGCATGTGCTGCGAGCATTAGCGGAAAATCTGACGTGTTGACAAGTCGATCCCATACTTATCAAGGCGGTGAAACTGCTGTATACTATGTAGTATTAGTGATCAGATTCTCCACATGTACCCTAACCTGAGGTGTTGCCGTGAGTCAAACGCAAAAATGGAGCAAGATTTGGCGTCCGAGCGTGAACCCATGTGATGAAACTTTCGATTGAGTGTTGAATAATTGAATACCGATGGGCATGATCATGTTCACTTCCAAAGTGGAAACAACATATTTTTTACATAATCAGTGCTGTACACACGTGCGCTCAAACTTGGAAAGTAGAACATATTACGTAGTCCTTTCGGCTCTGACCTCAATTGTAATGTGTCACAACGATGCCACTGACGACCTCCTCTTCGGTGTTGTCGTTTGTCCCTTTCGTCAGCTCTGTCCGACCATACGTAATCGTCCTCTCCCTCCTCCACACGTCCGAGAGTGGTGCGTCCTCCTCAGAAAAACGTCTCTCGATCCCGACTCTCTGCAAAACAGGGCTGTGTGCAAGGGGCAAGAGTCTCACGTCATCATCTGCCATGACAAAGTAAACGACACCAAGTCGGTCATAGGCGCGTTGGTCGCTTGGTGGCTGGACGACACGGTGGATGGTGGGCTTGTAGAACCCCCCTGTTAAAAATTCCATCATGTCGCCAGTATTAATCACCTGTCACTCCAAGGGTTAGAACGTCATGAAGGTAGCCGCGTGGAAACCAATAAAGGTGTTTCACCAGCGCATTGTCGATGTGTCGCACCCAGCGCCATTTGCCATCGGGGGATAGGATCTGTAGCCCACTGACGGGTTGGCTCCAGAGGATTGTCACACTGCCAATGTCTACTATTATAAACGCACAAGCCCACATCCATCCCCTTTGTGAGTGTAGCCTACCTGTATGACCCTTCATCCAGACATTCTTCGACTTTTCCTCTTCTTCGTCTGTGCGTCTGTAACTGACAATCGGAGATCATCTTGTAGTGGTTGCTGGTATTAATACGACCAAGAGTACGTACTATTTCAGGAATGTGACTATGATGCACTCGATCACTACTGAAGAATAGAATACAGAAAGTGACAAGACACACTCAATGTTTTTCCCGCCCTGTCGAAATTATGTTTGTCTACCAGGGTTTCTTCAGGCAACTCGAGACTCAGTGCGATGAGCCTAAAGAAATCGTCTAGCGAAGGGTAAACCTAAAGCAAACGGGGAAGCGTCACCTTAGGATAGGATGCAAGATGTTGAAATGGTTATGGCGAGCGAACGCGTCAAGCTCTGGTAAGAAAGGTCGAAGCGCCTGAGGGTGAGGACGTTGGGTAACGTCGAAATTCACTGAATCTACATCAGAGAACATCGAGGTAAGTTACATGTTGCTGTACGCACTTGCATAATTATCAATCTGGTCCATGATTCCATTTTCTGCGTCTACTTTCTGCCTCGAAAGTGTCAACGGAAGGGAAAGCAGTGCAGGACAAATTTCAGTTTACTTGCCCAGTACTTGCGAGGCTTGTACCCAGCGTAGTACCCGGCCTTGTCAATGCTCGCGTTGTAAATGTTCATTTCGTCAGGAGGCACGGCCGTAAAAGGCACATCTGCTATATCGAAAATCCGATCGCACTGGCCCCAAAGATCATCAAGTGATCTGGACAAGGGTGACAAGCCGATGTCATACCGCAGCTTGACTATAGCCATGATTGATAGCGTAAACGAATCCATTCGTACGAAGGGCGTCGCGAAGCTGTGGGACTAGTTCTGCTCGTCCCTCCGGCGTATTCGCCCTGGCAAGGTCGATGACCCGAAGATCAGCAAAATCCACTAGATAGTGACAATCAGGATAAGCCGTAGGCTTAGGTGAGCACGTACAATCCGACTGAGTGGGTGGAGGCGCGATGTACCGAGGGCACTCTGGGAGGGTCGCGCTCAGCATCGTGCCGAGGATGCAGGTCACAAAGCTGAAGTGACGATCGGATTTATAAATGTGCAAAGACGCTTGTTTCCGTCATCAACTCAACCATTTCTCCGTAGAGACCAAAAGATCCGAGTAGTGTTGGAACAAACCTTCAAAGCGCATGACGCAAGTAACATGATAAGTAACGTCACTCAAACCTCCAAGACGCTTCTACCGGTGTTGCAACTAGGTCTAAAGAAGCCTAGCTCAGGGGTTTGTGAGTCAAGTGACTACTCACGGGGGGCCGCCGGGAATACGCCGTATAATCAGGTACCTAATCAATCAATACGTATGGAGTATAGATCAGTTTGCATATCAACCCCACGAACTAATTTGGTGATCAGCATCTCCATTAGAGCGATATTTACATAGATACATCCTACAGTTACACCTTGAAAATTCCTCATAGCGGATGCAAAGCAGACGCCAGGCACACGCCCTGCCACTACGCTTGTAGTACAGTATGAACTCGATCGGCTAATAACAGAGTCAACAACTATCTATTACCCCAGGAGCACCCCTCTTCACTCCTCTCTCTACGGAATCGGACTGTACAGTCGCCACCTTCCAATTCAACTCAGACCCTGACTTCATCCGCCCCTCACCAATCTTCAATTTCATCTCTCTCGCACGCTGATCCTCCTCATCCTGTCTTTTCTCTTTCCCAACCCATACTGTCGCAAATACAGCACCGAAAACGGTGATCATGGTGTTGACGAGCACGACACTGTTTACAGTGCCGGTGTTGACGCCCAGGTACACGATGATAATTTGGCCGATTGAGAAGAGCGTCGGAATAAGGAAGTTGGTGGCCGCGATACGGGAAATCATGCGTAACCGCATTGCAAATGTCGCTGTGAAGAATGTAAATGAGACGTGTGTGTCAGCAAGAAAGGAGATGACACATGGTACGCTTGATGAAAGAGACTCACACCGTGAAGGACGAATGTCACTCGTGATGCCTTGTCTATTAGAGAGGCGTATGCGGACAGACCATAGGAATGCTACGGACGCATATCTGGCAGAACGTCACATCAACCAACTTTCATCAAACTGATGAGAGGAAATTTGCAACATACGTATTATCTACAACTTGGGCTGTCCAATCAATCTTCAAGCATGGCGTGGACATCCACAGGGCCGCCATCTTTTCAGTACCTTGTGGCCCTCTTGATGCATCTGCCATCTGTTTCGTGAATACGATTAAATTGGTTATGCGAGCGACCTTGAGGATGACGGGGAGTGCGATTAAGAGGGAAAAGCGAGGCAGACCGATGTGACGAGGTGGGTGAAGGGAGATAAGACGGAGAAGGAGGATGAGGTCTACGAGGATGCATTGAAACATGCCAAGGAGGCCTATCGAAATGTTCAGCTGGGAACGATCATGTCTGAGATTGAATATTGTGCACTCGATGTCGTCGTAGTCAGATGTAATGACGTACCGCTAGTGGCCATGGGTCTATCGGGGAAAGGATGGTATGAACCTTGTGGGAGGTGTTGTGTGTGAAGCAAGCGTTAGGGCGGTGTGAACACATACTGCTAGTGCGTCAATCATGATTCCTGCGAAGAAAGCAAGCGTGATGGTGGCGACATTGAGTATGAAGATGGGCGTGCGTCTGGAATATTTATTGGAGAAATAAAACAACGCAATGACGAGTGGAACAAGAAGTGTGGTGAAGGAGTGCCCTATCATAAGTGCTATGAGCGAGGGATGTATAACTTCCGTTTCAATGGGGTCGAGCACCGTCGAAAGGCTGGCAGACATGATGGGAGAACCTGGCAAGGGTGCAGCGACAGCAGTGGGATATGTCGCCCGAATTTATCTTCACATACATGGAGGTGGCGGTGTTATGATAAGAAGCAAGGGCCAAGGCACGGAGAGATGGACTGGGATCAGCAACCCGGGAAGGCATTCCGGATATTAGTTTCGCCTGTTTTCTCCACTAGGGTGCATCTCACTCGTCTTCACGCTTTTGTACTGCAACCATGCCTGCAATTTTGATCGCGAGCACGGTCGCTGACTAGAACGTGTCACTCACCAACGAGAGTGCCCTTACAAGCGTGTGTCGAACGGCCTCGTGCCCTCGCATCCAATGGAGATCACATGCTCGTACCTGATGGCCGCCCATGTATATATTTCCCGAGCCATACTACTGTCACCGATCCAACAAACCAGTGCTTCCCACCATATTCAATGCATCGCGACGGCAGGTTCACAGTACGTAGACTCTAGCACTGCACTCGTTAGCGAAAATTTTTTCTCTCAGTTGTCCAGACGTCAAATGGTTCTGAACAAGCATGAGAACCGCGAAAATGACGTGCAAGTCTTACTCTTCGACACATCGAGCATAGTATTTCCGTCTGCCAAGCTCTTCAACACCTACCAGTGACGACTCCAACACACCAACAAAACTCAATGCCCTAACCCGCGTCCGCCAACATCAGAGAAGGCATTCCAGTGTCAGTCGCGAAGTCTTCGCTAGACAAGTCAAGTCTCAAGAATAGTCCTTTGAGTTTGTCGTTCATGGCAAGGTAAGAGCACCTGTATCTGGGGGACGTTCTTTTGTTCTGGTTCGTCAAAGGAAAAGTGCGGTACGTCTTGGATAGAAATAGGTCACAATTGACAACAAATTACTTTAGCTTTGAAATAGAGGGAATCTGGAAGCGTGCAAGACTAGTTGTGGACATGCTACGTGTCGGGCGTATACGTACACACTGGAGTAGAAGAAAGACCTTACCCTGCTAGGGGGTATATTGTAAATCCGGGGATTGTGTCAGGTTTCCAAGTATGTAGTAATTGAATTACTGGCAAGATCATGCGCTGATTGATCATGGACGAGCCAATCGATGAAAGGCGCTGCGAACTTTACTGGTTGGATTGTCCGAATTACGTGAGCGGTAAATTATAGGTGGGCATTCACGCGGAAGTTCCAGAACGTATCCCACGTTGATCTTTTTGCTCCGGAGTATACTGGCCGAATCCGTCGAACAAGGAACGATAACATACGACGCTGCTATCAGATTCGTTGGATTCTCTCAACAGAAGCGCATCCAACATGACCAGCTAGCTGATAGGCAGATGCTCTTCGGATTAGCGGACATAGGACCGATTTTAACCATCAGGTTCGGGCCAACATTTCGAACATGAATAGGGGTTTTAGCAGTGAATTGTTCCAGAAAACCTCCGGTTTTCGCCAGACACGAGCAGTAGCGCGTAGATGAGAGGACGAGGACGCCGTCGCGCTAAACTGGCTACCCATACCTCTACGCTACGAGTTGGAAGTGCCGAGCACAACGTGTGGGTGAACCAGCTGTCCCATGTCTTCTGCGAGCTCCGCAACCTGGAGTCAGGGTGAACGACCTTCCGGGTATCTGGTTGCCCCGTCCGGAATACGATAAATCAGAGACGCTGAATGGTTAGAGAGTGACGATGACCGGCGGTCTCGTGAATTGATACTGTAGCTGTGCTTGAAGTCCTAAGAAATCAGACGAGAGGGTTGTCGCCCACTAGTGCTCATTGTTAAGAGCTACTGGAAGTGTCAACGCAAGCACCGTTTTCTTTGTTTGTACTTTCTCACTTTGAGTTCTGCGCTCGAGATTTACTGTAAGGTCACACAAAACCGCTTTTCCTGGCTTGAAGCACACTCACCAAGCATCGCCCCTTACAATCAGCGATGATCTTGCGAAGACGCTCATCGCATTCGTTACACTGTGTTCACAGCAGTTCATAAAGCTGGCTATGACGTGGAATGGGTAGGATATCCGTGGCTGACCGTGGTGTCCCCGTGCGATGAAGTCGCAATCGTACTCTCACGAGGCCTTGAGGAAGGTCCATTTCACACACATCTTTTACTTACAGTAATGCAGATTTGAAAGTTACGGCAAATATATTCTTAGCAGTGCATCCATCATGCATCACTGTCGTCCAATAGGTCCAATACGCTCGTCACAGCAACTTGGGACGCATGGTGTGCCCTGCATGAGCAAACACCGACGGCCGCGCACAGTCCAGAACCCGCCATTGCGCCACCAAACCGGTCGAGAGAAGATTAAAAAAAGTGTCGTGATATCCGAATGTGTTGTATGTCGCTTGTTACTCACGGTGCCCTCTTGAAAGTACTTTTATTCCTTTTCCCTACGACGGCGCACTGACACTGAGGGGCCATATATACGAAGTCCCAGCGGCGTTAGCTGGATACGACGTGATCAAATGGACTTTGCGCTGGCAGGGTTGGGATTCGCAGGGGCGAATATAACTGTCAAGGGCGCTCGCCAGCATACCTCTATCCACCAGTCGGAGCCTGTCTCTCTGGCGAGTGCATCCCTCACCAGTCATCGACCTAGTGAAGAGTTGGTTCGAAGATCTGTTTTGCCGACCACTCGATGTACTGGCGCGTTTGTCATGGGTGATTAGAACTATACCATCCGCATGTCAGCCGGAAAGGCCGTCAGAGGATGACAGGAACCACCGGTAGCATCAGGTTCGCAATCTTTTTCCTGCAGATCAACGCTTGCCACACGTTGTCTCGTGTTATAAGATAGATCGTTGACCATGAACGATGCACCGTATGTAGATTCTACGCTCGCCGAAGTGTTGTCGACCTGTGTAAGGGGCGGGTCAGTTGGACTTTGGTGTGAAAGGTTACGGTGTTCGATCCAATGGGACCAACACCAGATCTAATCAAGTTAGAGGGTCCTGATCGTATTCACTACACCTATGTAGTCCACCTAGATTTGGGGGTCGTACAGGATGTTGTTTGTTGGTTCAAGTTGCCCCCCGCAGTGTATCAGATGTTGATGGCATGGCTGTTGTTTTTCCACGGTGATGAAGGACTTCACCCATAACGCCGCCGGACACAGCTCGCCGGAGTCGATCAGCAATGGGACCAGCCGCAATGATATTCGGCTGTGTTGCATTGTTCCAAACCGTCACTTGTAAAGCACACCGGTGCTCTTTACTTCCTCTCCTTCCAACTACTCCCGGGTGTCTCGTTCGCGACTTCAAGGCCTCAACCGCCTGGCTACTTCGGCTTTGAAGTTGGAATCAATCGAGATTCTCCACATTCTACTCGGACAATACTAGCCTAGCGTCGTCATTCAGGTGTGACGCCTTGGCTCCACCTGGTATGGTCTATTGAGGATGTCGATAAGACACCCGTATGCTGCCGCGCCTTCGAGCTATCTCTATGCGAATGTGGTGAGCAAGTTTCGTCCCCCCACGCCGAATCACAGCTGACTGAGTTCCCGGCAGTCACAACCATATTCCAACGAGTGTACCATAACCCACTACAGAAGCACGCAGACTGGCATTACTGCTGGCGAGAATCAATATTATTACTACTATTATAGACCACCTACGTCTCAACTTCGCAGCTTTATCCCAGTAAGTATACTCTACCTCCCTCAGTCGAGTCAGACATGAGAGCGAACCAGAGCTTGTCATCGGATTCTCTACCATCCAGGATGCTCACACCAGGAGGCGACGGCACCACGGGTAGTTCAGATCCGGACTCCAATTTCGGGTTCTCTAGACGCTACCCCAATCGAAGGTATCAGCCACAGATATCTCGCACCGGTATCGGCGTGAGTACAAGCCACTCACACCCTCAATGCTACTGACTCGGTCTTCGCTCATCTTCTCAGGGTCGGGTACGGGTACTCCTGAAAGACTTTGGAGAGTCTGTGAGAACTAGACGTTTCTGGGGAGCCTCTCCACGCAACCCCTATGTTTCCCGTGTGCCTCCTCTACTATGTTGTTGTGACATAGGAATCGATGATTACGAACGCTCGGTCGTTTGAACCTGCTTGACTGGATGTCCGTAATAATGATCTTTTACTTACCTCATCCAAAGTCTTTGACTGATACCTACTCCTGCACAGCAATTCTCCGTTCTTCACGCTCTGATGTACCACCCAATGATATTCCATCACCGTATCCAGTACCAACTATATATGTTTGCCTGCCTTCTGTATCGCACCTGCTGCATAAGTTATACCTCGTCTCGGCAAGTCTCCCCTTGAATCATCATGCAGTTGTACCTGTTGTATTACCTTAGATGTTACTGTTCCGCACTTTACGGGTGACGTCCTTTGGCAAAATAATATTTGATACTTTTCTGCCATTCAGCACTGTTGCGGCCCTCCTAAACTGGAGCCATCGACGCCCTAATATATAGAGCTTCTGGGGAACTTCAAGATGAGTACAGAGAACCATGCAAAATGACCGAATTCCGGGATGTTTAATACACATGGAACGTGCCAGTGCATGTAACCCATCAAATGCTTCCATGCAATTGGCTTCGGACCCCCTCCCCACAACTTACATAGCCAAGAGCGACAACCGTGCTCAACAACACCGAGATGCCATGGGAAGCCAGTGGCACTGCAGAAGATGCCATCTTCATAGCATATGTAATTTATCTGTAGCGGCGCAAGCGCCAGTCCCCGACTCCCTCTGGTTCACAACATATCATGATCGGAAGTCATACCACAACTGAGCAAGTGGAATATGTTTCTCTGTTGTGTGATTTCAATATTTTCACAAACAGCTGTAAGTAATAGAGGCAATTGATGAAGTGAGAATGTTATTGGGAATAGCAAGGGTGAGTTATTCCTTGCTATGAGCTCTCAAAAGATGGAATCTCATAGGAAACTTTACACCAGTCTGGGATAAGTAGATGACAACACCATCATATGAAGCAAGCCTGTTTGAATTCAAAGTCACAGTATGAAAATGATGGAGTATGGGTAAACAGTGTGCTGGACAACCAATTACAGATACTTATTAGACACAGTTTCAAAACATGACACATGATAAATAAAGCAAACAGTAAACAAGATCATAATACAAGGGGCAATCATCCACATCATGAGGAATGCTGTGAGGAGGACATGCCTCCTCATCAAGCACTTGAGCATGGTGACTGGACTCTTCTCAACAAACCTGAAATAAGAAGGATTATAAATGAATCATTGCAGGACAGACAGAGGAAAGCTTTGAGGGGCTGCTTAGGGACTCACAAGATTGAAGGTAGCAAGTTGTGGTCAAACCAGGATCATGAGGCTTGCTCAAAGCCAGCTGGGACTCCTGGGAGTGAGGAAGAGAAACCTTCATACCATCAAAACAATCAACTGGACATGAACACAACTGCCAATCTTCTCTTGAACTACAAGGCAAGTTTGAAGCTGAGCAACATGCCTACTACTGTAACCTGTTCCAAGACCCACTGGTGACCTGAGGGGGTCTGTGAATGAACCACAGCAAGTCAGGAGCCTGCTTGAATGACTTGGCAAGGGCATGAGCTGCTTGAGGCCAGCTCAGGAGTGGGAGGGGAGTCCTTCAAAATGAGGGGGCTGCTTCATGCTCAAGTGTAACCTTCCTGGGAGCATTCTCTAGAATGACACTGAGAGTACTCCACAAGGAATTCCAATGAGGTGATCACAGGTGAGGATGGGCACTGAGGTAACCCCCATGTAGACTGCTGACCAGGGCCTCTGGAGAGGTGTCTTCAAAGCCAAAAGGAGAGTCAGGATATCATCTAATGAGCATCTGAAGTAGGAGAAATATTATTCCCAAGTCTTCTTCATCTGCAATTCCATCTACCTGTCTGTGGTATACTAGCTCATCTAGATTCTGTTCTAAGTATTACTAGGCACAGTGGTCTAAGTGCACATGTGGGCTTACATAAGCCACAATGCAAGCACACAACTCAAAACACTAAATAAAAAGCAAGGTAATGTATGTATAGAAGTGATTCTGTAAGTAAGAACAATAAAATAAATGAAATATAATACCTTACTAGGGAGACTAGTCTCCCTACAGAAGAGCACCTGCAATGTTGATCAGTGTGCAAGGTCATGTAGAAAAGGGCTGTAGGCAGCCTCAGTAGTGGCTCAACTACTAAATATATTAGTGTACCTGTAGGCAGCTACAGGTCATCAGTAAGTAGGTAACTACTAAATATAAGTAGACTCATGACTCAACTACTGAGGGAACAGTACTAAAACTATACTCTATGTGCGCTCTAAGCGCTTATGTAATCAACCAAATACTCGCACCAAAATGTACATCACACAGAGGTGATTCAATTTCCAACAGGTCATACATTACCTTACTTGCAAGGTTTCCCCACCCAATCATGGGAACTTGTAGTACCAGCAGATGTCACATGTGTGGGGAACTGCACCCTTTTTTGGTCTTCCCTGTCATACCAACAAGAAAGAGGGCATAGATGATGTTGCTTGTCTGTATACTGTTGAGATGGCCTTGGTCCGTGCAAGTTGAGAGCTTGCTGATTACATAATCTACATATGATATCACTGTGGCTCGTCAGAGTATGACAAAAAAAAAACAACAATGTCCTCGATGCCCATCATCCTGCCTTGTCATGTCTGAGTAGTCCCATCTGTGTGATATGAGCCTTGCCTGTAACCCTGTGCATATGTTGCCAAACCTGCATTCTCAACATATACTGTCTTTGTATTAAACACAGCGTGCATGTCCTCCACCACATCGAGATCCTATCATCGCCCGTCCGTACATAAATTACATTGCATGCAAGGTAGATGCCACCTCCGGCGGCATTTCCCAAGTCACATCCAAACAGTACATTATAACTATGCTTATTGTGCATGTCACATGACAGACATCCAAATGAAGTAATTAGATCACATGATGACCGTGGGATGTGCCTGCAAGTTTTTTGACAGGTGCCTGAATATTTGCTACCGACACAACCCTCCTTCCCACTTCGTGGGAGTCGGGGACTGTCTCGTCTGCCTCGTCATGTCGGCCTTGCCTATTCCAGTGAGAATGGTATAAAATATAGGCATCGTTCATGCTTTATGTAAGTACGCGATCCAAGAAGTAATCGTCCTTAGTCGAACGCCGGCACAGGCGGCGGCCCCCAACTGTCTAACCACCAACCTCCCACGTCGTCTCAAACGAAAGTAACCGAACCACGATGCATCACTTATAATCAATCGAACGGTTGTGCCATACCAGAGAACAACACATAACGAGCATGGTAAGTGAATGTGAAGTGCTTGGGAAATCCTAAATTGCGACTATATATTTGGACGCTTGCGCCGCTTTCAGCGTGCTGAAGCCACAATCTGAGATGTAGTTTTTGCCCATTACGAACGCTCATGCAGAGCCATTCTAGGATTGGGTTCAGTGAAACGAATGATCAATTGTCGGTGAGGGACACGGGTAGTAGACTCATGTTGACTGGACATGTCTATGTGCTCCTGACGTTTCTCGTATAAAAGCCCTTTTGTCATCCCGTCTTGCAATCCGTTTCTCGACGGCAATCTCTGTCGATACAAACACATATAGACGCTGCACTAGTCTGATGGCCCTTGGTTGAAGTTATGTCCAATCGACGACATTTGCCTTTGCCTTTTCTCCGGTTGAGGACTTTCATGCTTCCCCAATAATAGCCATTTGAAGGTCCCTTTCGTATCCTTGATTATGGTACACTCCAATGGCACTTATCTTCTTCTGCAGAATTCAGCATTTGAGCAATCGTCCGCCTTCGTCGGGGGCTGGCACGCTTCGCAGTGAGATGTTCCAAAACTTCCTTGACCTCGTAAGTGAGCAGTCGAGCATTCTGTGCTCTCTTGGTCTATTAATAATGTCCAGAAACTTGTTGATGAGGTACGACCCACATATCCTCATGTGAGTACGACAAAGAAACCCTCAATCTAAGTGACCGGTATACGGGGGTGCTTACCGAAGAGCTCGAAAGCACACGTTCTCAGTCAGCATGACGAGATAAACTTCCAGACCCAAGACTTCCAGAGAATTCATACGACGCTGTTATGTGCTCGGTGACCAAGCATACTGGTGTGCAACGTATATTCTGTGAAGGAGACTAGTGCAATCAGATCTTCTCTGCATGATGCAATGGCAACTCATCTCACTTCCATCCAACTATGCAGACGTACGTGTAGGGCCTCCACAGGAGCCCCGACTAATTAAGCTCGGCGGGCGCATGAGTCACGCCGATCGATGATCTTGGTCACCTGGCACCTAGTAATGGAACTTCATGATCGACAGCGAGAATATATTCTTGAGAAAGGAAATATGATGTTACCGATGATGACATTTTCAGTCCTCAGGCCTCGTTAGACTGGCATCCATAAAAGCATCTGTCCTAGGGGTCCCCGTATCCTGGTAAGCGTACTCGCAAAGCACTTTCAGCGTCGAATAATGGCACCCATCGGAAAACTCTACGGCCATGCTGTCCAACCTCAAACAAGTGCTGTAGGGTCCCTGTCATATTATCTGACTTGGGTTATATGCTGATCATTTTGGGTGGATACAATAGATCTTGAGTGCAGCCACTATCTCAGGCCTTGAGATTGAACAAGCACCGTTCGAATGGGGTATCACGAACAAGTCCCCCGAGTGGATTCAGAAGTTTCCCCTGGGCAAGATCCCCACTTTCGAGGATAACGAGGGGTTTAAGCTGATTGAAGGCGTAGTGATCGCCCGATACGGTTAGTCAAAAATCTTCTAATAACGATCGTTCTTGACCGTGATTATGGTAGTGAGTTCGCTCGTTCCTGAAGTCGGCCTCCTCGGCTACAACACGAAGGAGACGGCCGAAGTGGACCAGTGGGTCCACTTCGCGGAAACGGAGGTATTGATGCCAGCGAACCTCATATACGGCGGTGTCGTCGCAAATTTTTTTTCGGGATACAATGAGGAGGTACGCTTACCTCTGCCTGCCGTCCTTTGTCACGGTTCATTGACTCGTGGACCCCGGACTTGTTCCTAACCATAGCAACATAAATTCTATCAGAAGCACCTTAAACGTTCCCTCAAATTTCTCGAAGGCTACCTGGCTTCGCGTCCTTCTGGCTTGCTTGTGAAAGACACCTTAACACTCGGGGATATCGTCCTCGCCACGGCTGTAAAACGTGCAGGCCAGACGGTCTGCGGGATCAAGGAACGTGAACGACTCTATCCTCACACCTTTGCTCATTTCACAAAGGTGACGAGCGATGCGAGAATTACGCACCTATTTCGAGAGCCGGAATTCGTCGACGAACCTCTTGTCCTGAAGCCTGGCTGATTGATTGCGCGATCGAGAACGGTAGGGTCCTTAGCGGAAGATTAGCAACATATTTGCAGGGGTTTCGTGTATTTATACTCGCGCTGATTGATCCCTGACTTTTCGCGTGGAAAACTAAAAAGCTTCATGACCCAAAAATAGTGTTGTGTGAGCAACGAGTTGCTTTCGCATCCTCCCAATTACTTCAACATCCATTACCGGGTCGCGCCATCTATAATATCATACCACGAGCGATGCACGATGAGCATGGCGGGTGACTTGTGCAGAAAAAAAAAGTGCGTGGCGATCCTAGTAAATAACGTATATACATTTGGTCTTCCCATCAGGCGTGCACCGTCGCCTGAGAGGCAGTCTCCGCCTTACTAAAACCGTAGTTTTCGCCCACGACGAACGCACGTGTACACTGAGCCATCGTAACAGACCTAAACGAACCTCACAATCAGAGCGAGTCCAAGTGCAATTCAAAAAGAGTTCATAGTAAGGATGAGACACTTACGCTCGAGAGATGGGATCCGTCTGGTAGAAGTTGGAGATAGGCTTGGTGAATGGCTTGCCTGTCGCTTTAGCCGTTGCGGTTGCCTCTGCGAGAGTCTTCAACCCAACCAGGGCGAGATCCGCCGTAGTCCGTTCAGTCACGTCGTACCTTACCAACGTGGGCGAAATCTCCCACATGCGGTCCCTTAACGTCAGTACATCATCGTAGGGCAGTGGGGTGCCAAGGACTTCCGAGAGAGCACTGTTGCACACGAGGCAAGCCACATCAGCACATGCACACACATAGCAATACCAAAGAAATCACAACACACCGAACGATCTTCCAATCCTCCCTCGAAGCACCTGGTGGTGGCACCGCAGCCCGTCCCAACTGTGCACGGCCTTCGGTGTTCACCCACGTCGTGCCTTTCTCCGTGTAGGCTGCACCAGGTAAGCATACATCTGCCAACGATGCTCCCAAGTCGCCGTGATGGCCCTGGTAGACGACGAATGCATCACTGGGAATAGATTTGGGGTCTACTTCGTCTGCGTTCAAGAGATATATGAATTTCGGCTTCGTCGTAGAAGCCTTCTTTGAGGGTACGAATCCGATTTCATACGCAGCAGGTCTAGATGCAACCTAGAAGACGTCATAGTCAGCTCTACCCCATTCAACCCACATACACAACTCACTCTATGGAGCACAGAGAACCCATTCCAATCAGGAGTAACGAGCGTGTTCTTGTTCTTCTCAACGAACTGGGCGAGTGCATTATAAGTAGCAGCACCATCGGGATGCTCAGTAAGGGCGCTTCCAACAATGATCAGCGGTTTCTTAGCAGCTTTGAATTTCGCTGCAAAAGGTCCCTTGCCAGCGATGAATTCAGCGAGGGCTTTAGCATCGGGACCAAGGTATTCGTAGCCATAAGCAGTATCCATACGTTCACCGATAAGACCAACTTCTAGAGGGGTATGTAGCCAACTTTTCCTTATGCGAGAATTGAGAACAGCAGCCTCGTGACGGGGGTTCGTGCCGACGAGTAAGATCACGTCCGCTTCTTCCAAACTAGGGATCGTGCTGTTGAAAAGGTAATTCGAGCGCACGTCAACACCGTGTACTGGTGGAGCATTGCCGTTGGGCTGGTCAAGTGCAAAGTTGTCCGAGCCTAGACGGTTGACAAGGTCTTTCAGAGCAACGAGTGATTCTGTGTCCGCCAAGTGACCAGCGACGGCTTGAATCTCATTGTCTTTAGCTCCAGTAGAGGCCAGACCGTCTGCTATGGCCTGCAAAGCTTCCTCCCAAGTGGCAGGTACAAAGCGTTCGCCTTGCTTGATCAGCGGAGTCGTCAACCTCTGAAACCTCAACCCGTCGTATGCATAACGTGTTTTATCGCTGATCCACTCTTCGTTGACATCGTCGTTCGTACGAGGCTGTATCCGCATGACTTGGACACCACGAGAATCGACACGAATATTAGAGCCGAGCGCGTCCATGACATCGATCGACTCCGTATTTTTCAATTCCCACGGGCGCGCGTGGAAGGCGTAAGGTTTGCTGGTCAACGCACCGACTGGACATAGGTCGACGACGTTCCCTGACAACTCAGAGTGCATGGTCTTTTCCACATACATTCCGATCTGCATATCGTTTCCTCGCCCCGTCGTTCCCAGCTCCTCGACACCAGCAACCTCGTTCGCAAAACGGACGCAACGTGTACACTGGATACAGCGATTCATCGAGGTCTTCACAAGAGGGCCCAGGTCCTTATCCTCGACGGCTCGTTTACCAGTGATTTCGTGGAAACGCGTGCGGTCAGAGCCATAGCGCATCGCCTGATCTTGCAAGTCACATTCACCACCTTGGTCACAGATCGGACAGTCCAGTGGGTGGTTTGCAAGGAGGAACTCCATGACACCCTCACTGCAAGATATTATGGGCTGAGTGAATAGAAGTCTACCTAGAAAGTACCTACCGAGCTTCGTGAACCAGCGGCGTGTTTGTCCAGACCTTGGAGCCAGGCATGGCCGGCATGGCACTGGTGACTGTAAGAAGACACATGTCGCTTGACTCTGGCAATATACTTACCACGATGCGACGGGTTTTGGGGATCGCTCCACTTCCACCAGACACATACTACCACAACTTCAGAAAATTGATGCCTTGCTCGGCGTACACGTAAACTCACCGGCAGTTGCCAGCAATGGCAAGTCTTCATCGGCAACGTAAGTCAGCTTTAGGCGAAAAATTACGAAGCATGGACATAAAACCGACCTGTCGTGGTAGCAAAATCTAGACCGAGGTCAATGCGATGCACATGAACAAAAACTAACCCAATCCTCACCGAGGTATAACCGCACCAGCAGCTTCGCATGCCTGAATCAAGGCAGTACCTATGCATGCGTCTTGTGAGAACCCATGACAAGGTAGAAAGCATGAACAAACCCACCCTGTGGAACGGTGACTTCCTTTCCATCCACCGTCAAAGTAATATCCGCCTGACGAACAGGCGTCGATGCTACCGACCGGCGGCCTGGTGAGTTCCGTATGGCATGCGGGTAGTGTTCGTTTGATGGTGGCAGAAGCGTGAATGTTCGTCAAGTACCCAAGATAACGCGCCCGTCAGCAAGCGTCCCTTCTTTGTTAATTGCCGCAGAAAGAGAAAATGCCTCGCACCGTTATGAGAAGAACCACCGCGAGCAAGCTTTCCGAGTCGGCCCGTCGCAGGCGCGCGCCTCGACAGCAGCCGTAGCATTACTAGACGGCAAGCGACCGGCTGAATACTTGACTGACCTTGATGTAAAACACTACGCACCAGTGTACTAGCTAGAAAATGACAACCTTATGAGCTTGTCGCAGTTGTCGTCGGCGAACATCCAACATGTCTATTTCCGATATTTCGGGCGGAGATTAAAAACTGCCAGCGTAGCGTCCAATCATGCTCAACCCATTTGACGCCTTGCTTGGTCAATCCGGCATTACAAGGTGGTGTATACGCTCAATTACATTGTAAACAAGGTCGTACAACTATACATATAAGGTTGTGAAAGTGTGCAAACGAGACATGCGGAGTAACGGAAGAGCGACGGAACGAAAGAAAACGTACTCGACTGGTCCAGAGATAATCATATACATATCAAGGGACATAGGTAACCAAGAGAACGTTCACGACCAGCTTCTCCAGTTCCCCATTCGAGACGAAGTAAACCTTTTCTTTCGACATCGGCCCAGGTGCCCAATCTGACAAGACAAATATCTCGGCTTCCGATAGCGGCACAGCACCGCTCTCTTCTACCCTTTGCCGCATGATATCGGTTTGGATCCTCGTCAGTTCCGCTTCGTCTTCTTCCGGGTCACCGTAATAACTCATCGGTCTCGTCAGCACGCTCCGTCTTGACGGCGAGCTGAATGGCAGTGCAGACGCGAAAGACATAAGCCCTGCAGCGCTCGTCGGAGAGTCGTTCGTCTCATTCCCGCATTCTACCGTACGATCTATCGGCCAGATGTAGCCGCCTGCGGCCCAATGAAGTTCCGGTGCGAGTTTGTACGCCTTCAAGGCGTGGTATAGAAGCGAATCGCCTCCTTTAAGCTGCACGTGTCACAGACAGCGTCGTTAGCTCGTCACGTTTCTACAGCTTGCGCCGAGCCAAGTGCACGATGTGGGGAAAGGGATCACTTACATGAGGAACCAACGATTCGGCTAGCGACTCGGCTGGGTTCACATTATAGTCTTGCGTAAGATAAAATGCCACCTTCCGTCCACGAGACAAGCTGAGTACCGGAGATAGGAGGTCAAGGAACCGATCACTTGGGGTTATCAAGGGATCCACAGATGGTCCGTAGGTCTTGAGGTGTACGGCAAACGAAATGCTCATTCGGCACCCCTGGGTCACGGTCTCGACCTCGTAGTCGCACTCGGCTGTGAACGCTGTCCACTCCACTTCGTCCGGCTTACCACCGACACCAAAGAACCTTTCCTCGATGCCATCTGCATTACGAACGACCAAAGCACCACCACAGTGGTGCACGGGAAGCGTTACGCAAACGGTAGCAGCTCGACCATCGTTGCGAAGCGTTCGCGGTTGAGCAGACATCCGACATCCATTAAGGACGATCTCGAGCCTGTCTCTGACAGCGACGAGATAATGGCCAACTTGCAGGTTTGGAAAGAGGGTATTGCGAACAGCTTCTAGAATGGGATGGTTGGCAACCTCGAGGGTGGCAGTGAGGGGAAGGTTGGGAGGGTAGAAGAGGGAGTCACTGGAACGGTCCGGATACACATTGATGCCTGCTGTTGTATGAGGTCGGCAAGCGGCAACAAGGGCGTCTAGTGCAGGTGGGGTGTCGTAATCGACATCGATGGGAAAATCGAGCGAATGGGTGATGCCACCCTGGAATCAACGGGTGAGACCTCGTGTTGACTCGTGGATCGTGATAAGGACCTTACCTTTGAACGGAAGAACAGGACTAGTGCGGATGGATCGAGTGGGATATGACCCGAAGCAGTGAACGGACGTGCTTTGGCCGCGATCATGCGCGAGATGCTGACACGGAGACTGTTCTCAGCACTAAAATCCGACTGCATTCTACGCACTGGTGGCCTTTTGGAACCACCATTCGATTGTTTTGAAGGCCGCTCGATCTCGAAGTCTTGGATACTTCGATTCCTCGAGTATGCTAGGCTGTGGCTATCCGAATGTCGACTGCCATCTGAAAGCCGACTACTTGCAGCGGACGGCGTAGGGGAGCTGAGTATGGATAATGGTGGCATGGGGAGTTGGATAAGGCAGAGTAAGACAGAGAGAAAGACTGGGGGAGGAGGTGCTGAATCGAGGTAGCTATTTAGCTAAGGTAGGCCCGGTGATATTTAATTTACAACACAGATGGGATTCAGGACACTTGGGTTAGTTTTAATATAATATGACGCTGGGCGGTTGCCTCATCCGTCGAGACAACGTGTTTGATAACCGAAAGAAGAAAGACAGGGGTCATCTCCTTCCGGAAGACAAGGTTCTGCTTCGTCGCAGCGACGCGTCCCTTCTTTACACAGCTTGACCCACCACCAACACAATGCGGATTCAACGTGGCAACGAAAAAGAAAAGACTATGCGAAACCACCAGGCGAAACAATGATACCAATCACAGGCACAATAGTCGGTCGGTCAATGTACCGATCACATTTTAACAACTTCAAGCTTGCAAAGCGGCTAGCAAAGCAAACTATGCACGTAAACATGTGTCGTCAGGGAGACTCTCCAGACAGCAGTTGTGAACTACGTGAACGTACAGCACACCACCAGCTGGCTCGAGTGACCCAGAGCTCTCCAGTTGGCACTGAAACGATGTTCCGGCAGGCAGTCAGGAAATGAAACGCACCATGGTGTATGTCCAAGCTGTAGAGGATGAGAGCCCGACGTGCACGGGACAGCTGACAATCACATTTTGAAATGTAACACTCAAACGGATCTGCATGGGAGGACTGCAGGGTCGTCAAGATCATCGCTCGGAAGCAACCCATGCAGATAGCGCGGAAGCGATATGTACAAGGGAGGGAAAACGATGTGACCAAGACCCGGCGAAAAGCCGTGGAAATCTGTACTCATCCGAATGTCACCATCATCTTGGCAAGAAACCATTCCGGAGAGGTTGTCCGTCGGATATGACTGCCTTCATGAAGAAGACGATGGAGGAAGTGAAGAACGGTAACGTACAGCTGTACCCCGGACGGATTCCAGCTTTTACGTACCCTCTACACCTATATCCGAAGATATCTAATCGGCTGAGCACAAGTGAACAACGTTTGGTCTGTCCTGATGGGGTATCATATACAAGTACCAGCATTGGTTCACACACAGTGTCTCAAAATCGATAAGTAGCTGCAGTCCCCATCAAGCCTGCAACCGTGCAAGTACGTACATCGTCGCCATGTTCGCTTATTTCGGAGGGTTCTGCGAACAGTTTTTCACCAGCCGCCCGCAAAGTGCATAGACGTAGAACCACCTTAATACAAACCATTCGCTGGCATCGTCTCCATGCAAGATCAATCAACCAAACCGTAGCCCTAAACCCCACAGTCCCCGATCATTGCCCGTATCATAGTGAACACAGTGACATAGTAGGCAGAAGGCACTTATCGAGTCTCATCCTGAAAACTGCTGTATTCAAATTGCCACTTCCACCACTTGGAGAGCTATTTCCTAGTAAGCACTGGGAAAAAAAGATCCTTCAAGCCGCTCGGGACGCCTGTTCCAGCATCACGTTTCTGATACACGTGTTGTGCATTTCAAAATGTCTGCATCTGCGACGATGACCAGTTCATTTGGCCAAGTCTCGAGAACGCCAATTCGTAGCAGGTATGATCGCAACGTTGGCGTTGGTCGTGGTCTCCGCTGCGTTCGAACATCACGCTTGTTTGCTAGTTGATGTTGTGAGGCAGATACCCGCCCCGCCGGACTTGATCGTGATCACATCTCGAGTCCTATGGAAAGATTAGTCGATATTGGCTCCGATAGGCTATGAGTGCAAACCACCTTAAATGGATATGGCGAGGAAAACCATTAGAGAAGGCCATCGTTATCTGACAACTTCTGGCAATCACCGGTACAATTAGTTCTGTTTGATAGTACACAATACCGGCAATGGCCGTCGGGGAAGTTTCCGTGACAGCCCGACCCTGAGTCGATGGAGGAGCGTTTGACAATGTGCCTACCGTGCGATGCGCAGAACCGGGCGTAGAATAGCCAAAATGTCATGCTGAAATGATCGTATCAAGAGTCCACGGTGATAGTTAACCAAGCATCGGTATTGGCCCAGCACATGAACGTTTTTCCGACCATCTCCTCGTGATGCAGTTCCTTGTAAGCATCAAACAAATTCAGCAAGGTTAGAGGCCCGCATCTGGTAGTCCCGGTGACAGTACGGCCTACTCAGGCTCGAGAGGCATTCCTCATATCATGGAGGAAGATTGACAACATGGGTAATCAGGGACGTTCTTCTGTCGACTGAAGCCTCCCGTCCCCCGACAGGCATTCGAGATTCGACAGGAAGCATGGGATATAATGCTGTATAGGCTGCTGTGCCCCGGCTTTCAGGTATGCCAATGTTCGACATGGACGGACATCGATCTCTTGTCAAGTCGGGATGTTTTTTTTTTCCTTGTAACCAATTGTGTGGAATTACCAGTCGGCATCTTTCTTCCTCCCGGTTGTTTTGTCCCGCGTTCGTTGGTTTATCGGCGCCTCGGCTTCCGGCCAAGGATGATGACAGCCATGGCATGCTGAGGCGAACTATTAGGGACGGATGTTGTCGTTCTGCGTCAGATGGTTCCGATCATAATCTGACATAGGTGTGCTTCCACCGTCGTGCAAATTGGTGATATACACGTTCGCAGTGATATTGGTTGTCCTTGCGGGCTAGTAGGTCAGTACTCAGTGCCAATTCCCATCCAAAGTCAAGGCAGACATATCAGGCAATCACTGTTTGATGATACAATCGGAGATCGCAGGAGGTCAGCGTGCCACCTAACTTTCTCTTCCTGCGTCACCCATGGCCACCACGACTCGCTAGTATGGGAAGAATCATAAAACAAAGTTCGCACTGCCACGGACTCGTTTCAACGACAAACTTTCAGCTTTTCTAATGCTCACTTGCAGGTTGTGGAAGTGGGAACTGACGGAGACACTCTCGCCGTAGGCTTGCCAGCTTACCAACCTACTGCATATCAGTAAACGTGTACAATTATATCGATCCACGGACAGTTTTCTACGCCAGATCAGTATCAGGACGACCTTATCCTCAAGTTTTTCAAATGACGGTGTCACTGGATCCTGCGGTTTGATTGCGCCCCGTCCTCGCACGAGGTACCACTTGTCGCCATCAACCGCTCAAGTGGTGAATATGCAATTTCTAACAGCAGCCGTTGATAGCAGCGCTGCTATTATCACCTAATTTAAGGCCGCACGGTGAGCCTTGGTTGCAAGATCAGGACGACACGGGAGGAGATTCGGACCGTCTCGCTGATTGTTGAGTAACGTCGAAGATAATCCTTTTTTGCTGGGGGGGGGGCATATGTGTTCCTTGCGATAATATATTACGGAGGCCAGTACATTTCGCCTGCCGTCCACCAACACTCCCAGCACTCGTTGAAAGTGCAGTGCAGGGCGAGGTAGAATCACCAGGGTGAAAGAGTTCAGTTTCATTGATTCAAAAGAGGGTAGGACAGAAAAGGTGAGGCTCAGCTGCACGCCATCCCCATGCTGCATCAGCATTCCCCTCCTACTATATCTCAGTGCCAAACCGGTGTAGTCCAGTTCATAAAGTCTAGCCTATTTTCTGATCACGAGGCTCGACAGCAAGATCATCAAACTAATGGATCAATTCATCGCATGGAAGAGGAAGAAAAGCCCTTTGTAAGTGTGGAAGTGCCAGCGGGATGGGAAATCTTGTTTCGGATCCATGTCAGACTGAGTGCAGGAATATGCGCTATCGTCGTCGCGATCGTGACATTGCACATATAGTACAATCTACGTACGGCGATACATGAACGGGGAAGGAAAGGGAGAATAGGAGCGGGATCCCACGAATGGTCGCCCGATAAATACGGGGCCATGGAGGGATTGCAATGCAGAAACAGGAAGAAAGGTTGATGAAGGCGCAGTCGCAGCTATCGCAAGTCTACGATTTCAAGGGATAAATCCTTCATTTGTACGTGTCCCTTGTCCGCATCCTGAAAAAAACCACGCGGGTACAGTGAACGGAGCAAGATGAAGATAAAATTATGCACGTACGGTATAAATGGGAATGGGAGGGTGAGGATGAAACGCTTCCTTGGCATCGCAGGCCAAGATGGTCTGCAAGCCAGGCGGATCTGTCAACCGGAAAATTCCAAAGCTAGCAGATAACACATTGTCAATTTCAAACTCGGAACGCATGCATGTTGTCTAATGATAGCTCACTTTGGAGTGGACTTTGGTGCGCAAACAACCGCAAACGATTCCGGGAGCATCCGCTGGAAGCCCGAGTGCGTGTGCAAATCTACCGAGGACATAAAACCTGTTCAAATTGATCGGCTGAATTAGGACGTCCGATGATGGCCTGATGCAGTACTACACACATGACTGAGAAGGGTGTGTATGGATCTGAAAATATCCAAAGGACATTAGGAGACGCAAATGGGTTTCGCCCCGCGCACTCACCCATCCCAACGTTATCAGCGACCTCTCCTCCGTGAACTGCATCACCAGTTCCTCCTCATCCATGGTGCACGTATCACTGGTCGAATGCTGCTTTGGAATCAACAGCACTGTGACAACGTACTTGCCGTTCTGGTCCTTGCCGAGCAGGAGGCCACATGTCTCGCGATTACGGGCTGTGTTAAGAGCCGCTATAGATAGGAAGCGGGGAAGGCAATCCCTTGGCAGCAGCACCGTTTTGAGCTCCGGTGCCCTGTCTTCTGTAGCTTTGTCTCGTATTATGCGCGCCGATTCTTGTGACGGGGTACGGTAGCGGTCGCTGCTGATATGCTGCAGGGCGGATGGTGGTGCTCCTTGAGAGTGCCGAGAGAGGGTAGGATAGGCAAGTCCGGGAGGTGCAGGTCGGCGTTGGGGGGTAACGGGAACGGTAGAAGGACGAGGGAGTAAATCGGTGGAGTAAAGACTATCTGAACTCGATCTTGACGAATCTGGAATGAATAGTAGTGACGATGGGGCGAAGTTGGAAGCTTTAAGACTTGGGTAATTAAACATGGAGTGCAGGGAAGGAGTATAACCTTGCAGGAGTTGATGCTGCGACATGAGGTGAGGGTAACGGACATGTCCATCCTGCGGCGCGGGAGATGTTGTGGTCACTGGTGTTGGGTATGACGGGCTAGATGAAGTTAGTCACGGTTCAGCACGAGTCCAAGACGATACGAACGATTTCACATTCTGTGCCTTGAGCGCCGGGTCTCTGCGGCTTGGTCAGCCTGAGTGGCGGAGATGCAAAGACAACGCCGACCTAGTTGGGCTTTCCAAGGGTAAAGGGACAGCTTCTCCATATGGCGGTTCTGCCGTCATTGAGCGCTGGGGGGTTAGGGCAGAGGGACCAACCACATGCGTTGAGGGTTGGTTGACACCGTATCGTGCTGCCCGAGATACGGCTTCTGCTTCTTGTTGGCGTCGAAGAATTCCTTGCTGTTCTCTGGATCGTCGCCTGGCAGCCTCCTCCTCCTCCTTTTTCCAAATATCTTCTTCCTTCAACCTAATATCATCACGTTCTCTTTGGCGTTCTTCCGCACTCACAGGTGTCAACCGCTGCGAAGGCTCCCTCTCTCGTATGCTCTGCAAGGATTCTCCACGAGATATGGTTATCGCCCTTCTCGCCGCAGGAAGAACATCCTCTTTCCTTCTAATCCTGGTATCGATCTGCAAGCGGTGGGGTGATTCCGAAGCTCCTGAATCTACAGTTCTATAATGGTATTCATCCCTCCGTCGCTCGTCTTCGCGCCTCCTGTTTGAATCGTGCCTTGCTGCTTCCTGAGCTTGCCATCCTGATTCATCCGGGGCAGGGTGCCTGTGATCCCGTTCCTCTGTTGATTGTCTCATGTTTTGTTCCATGGCAGCACGAGCACGAGCTGCTTCTTCTGGATGTCGACTCGCCCAACGCTCATAGCGATCGACTAAAACTGGCTTCAGTTCCCCAAGATTCTCGAGGATCGTCTGACCGTTCTGTGGGATATCTATCAGTCCAAGCGCGAAAAAAGGCCAGTAAAGCATCTGAGACTCGAGTACAATATATAGAGTACAGATACCGTCAATGCAGCATAGCATTACAATGGCCTATAGAATGGGAAACGGAAAAGCGCCACTCACGAGACCAAGGTTATGACGTTGACTCGCTGTCAGAAGTGTGTAGTATTCTTTGTGTGTGGGAAGTTTCTCGAGGATAATAGTAGCAGCTTTAGCAAACTCAACAAATGCAGCCTCGAGATCCCCCGCGTCAGCGTAGCTCCGGCCTGCTTTCCGGAAACCATCAGCAGTTCTCAACCACTGTTTTAGCCCTCTTGACGGATCCCATAGATTGTGCAGAGCACGATCTGCCAGTTCAGCGATGCTAAATGGCCTGCGGACTGACGGGGTCGGGTGGGATGACTGGCGAAAGGCAGAATCTGACGAGCTCATGGCTTGACACTCGCTGCGGGGGGGGCGGCAGAACAAGGGAGAGATGCACGCAGGTTAACTTTTCCTTTTCGGGACAAAAAACTTGGGTTGAACACGTGAGAAAACTAAATAAATAAATAAATAACCCGAGAAGACCGTCTCAGCGCCTTACTTCGTTCAAGTTATTTCAATCAACTCGCGGTCTAATAGTCGCCTCTAATCTCCAGGTAACCCGGAGTGTTTCTACTCACTTTCCTTACTATCCTACAGGCGGATAGAGGTTCGCAGGCACTAGGATCGGCCAGGGATGGGTTCTCTCGATCCACGCGACGCACGGGCTAGTAGGATGCGGGGATGGCTTTACATAGCATGGGTCTTTTTGTTCTTCATGCTCGCTGGGCTGTTTTCATCGAAGCGGAATCACAAGGCTGTTGGCTCCTCAGCAACCAGATCGAGTTGGTTCAGGGCATCATCCAAGTGGCTCCCTTTCGCTCTTTACGGCGACCCAAACGTGCTCGACGAGCACCCTATACCGAAGCTCATGGCCGACGCGGAACAGAAATTCAAGGCATTGCTTGCCAAGCAAAGCAAGACTCTCCCCGAAGCCGTCGCAGAGTACAAGCGCCGGTACGGTCGAGACCCGCCTCTCGGATTCGACGATTGGTGGACGTTTGCTACCGAAAATGAGGTGAAGTTAGTGGACGAATTCGACGCGATCATCGAAGACCTTGCTCCGTTTTGGTCACTCAGTGGTGCAGAGTTCAGAGAGAAGCCCGAGAAGTAAGGGAGACGCGTGACCCAACCTGGTAGTAGCGCTCACGTAGTTTACGTGTAGGCTGGGCAGCTGCCTTCGATTGACTTGGTTGCCATAGAAGATGGTCTGGCTATTGACCTGAAGGTAAAGAAGAAGTTCAAGGACACCGAGAAAGGACACCGGGCTCTTGGTTTCCGTCGGCTTCTGGAAAAGTTCCAACACAAGGTAGGTGTTTTTTAGTTGACACCACTCTACAGACGAGCAACCCTGGTATAGCTCCCCAATATGGATTTCCCCATCAACGCAAAGGCGGAGGGTCGAGTGCTTGTGCCTTGGGAACACCAGACTTACTCTAATCTTACCATTGAAGAATCCTCTCGTGCGTATTCTTTTTCGACCCTCATGGCATGCGGAGGCGTGACTCTTGTGATGTACACGCAGTGGAAAACTTTACCCCCGATTGGCAAGGGACGGGCAGTGTCTGGCATGCGTTCCGCCGCACTTGTGCCCCAGATACTCAAGCACGTCGTCTCTTCAGCTCTTACCGGAACCCCAATGCGAACAAACCGAGGAGCTTACTTGGTCCTCAAAACACTATTGACGAAGTCTTTAATTTTGTGGAGTCGGTCGAGGCAGACCTCGACTATTGCCAGTATCCTTGGGCTCATTTGACCCAAGGCCACTTCTTTTCTGACTGGCGCACCGTGACAAAACTATATCCCGTGTTCTCGCCTGCAAGAGCCAAAGGTTTTGCAGATATCAGGATCCCGAGTCATTATTATCATGGTCAGAATTCTCGCTATACCTACGGCTGGGATCCAACCAACGAAAATCCTAAGGAAATCGATGACATGGAGGTTCCCTGGGACGATAAGAGCGAGGTTATTTTTTGGCGAGGTGCCACTACTGGTGGGGGGAGCACACCTCCTGGGTTTTCCCCTTACTACCAACGGCATAGGTATGAAGATTTGGAATCACGTCTCCATCATGTTTACCTTGCAACCCAGGTTCCTTCGCATGGCGCATGGAAGCTCAACGGCGAACTATACTATCATTCATGAGTCCCCTCTCAATCCTGGCACGTACATATCTACAACTGTCCCCGCGGTGGAACTCAACCGCGAAATCATGGATGTCGCTTTCGTCTCGGCGGTCGGCAGCTACCCAGGTGGTGAGCAAGCCCTACGTCGAGAGCATCGGTTCGCCCAGCCTGTTCCGCTTGGCGAGCATTGGTCACATAAATATCTCATCGATCTGGATGGCATGGGTTATTCAGGTCGATTCATGGCGTTCATGGCATCCGACAGTGCTGTCATCAAGTCAACTGTGTACAAGGAGTACTTCACAGACTGGATACAACCATGGTGAGTCCTGTGTACTCCCCCGGAACATCATGACTGAGCTGACTTCGCGATGAGGCTACACTTCATACCTTTGTCATCGTCCTATTCAGAGATATACAATATTCACGCTTACTTCTCCGGACCTTCGAGTTCAACCCTGAGAATTGCCAACGTGTCGCACGTCCCTGAGGTTGAGAACATACACGCGAATGGGGACAAGCAGTTGAAGAAGATAGCGAGAGCAGGAAAACAATGGAAAAAGACTATTGGACGCACTGTTGATATGGAAGGTTGGCCTTCGTTTGTTCTGGAATAAGGAGGAAACTGATGCAGGTCGTTGCACAGCGTATGTATATCGACTGTGTCTAGAGTACGCCAGGCTCTGGGCAGATGACCGAGATGCATGGAACTTTGTACTTTAGTATCGTAATCCCTGGGCATCTTGGCGTTGTAGGATTTTTGTTATTTTTTGTGCTCGGGCTCGATGTCGTCGCTGTGCTTTCCAATAGACATACCACGTAACACACAAGTTCCCTCACGAGTACATATAAAATCCATATGTATCTTTACCCTTCGGATGCGGAGGTAGAACAGTCACATCCGTGAGTGCCTCATTGCCTACTTACCTCGAGCACGGCTACCCAAGAGGGAGGCTACTTATATCTTGTAACATGCTACTAGTCATGCACCTTTGATTTGCAAAAGGCAGCGAACCACACACCAGGTAACAAGGCAATTGCGTGTGCACGTTGCAGTGTTAACACGTGAGCGACCGCGAAGCGACTAGTATATAAATATGACGAACTAGTTGAACGAGGCCATTCAAGACACATCCCGCGCCGCTGCTAACGATTGAGACCGAGGAGGGAGTAGAGGGATCGCTTTTAACTCTCGCAAGACGTGAACTCACTCTATGGCTGGTAGATGCCCCTTGAGAGATAATGTGATTTCACTTATGATCTCCGCTGGTACGTTGTCCCTGGTATCAAGACTTCGTTATCGTAGTTGGAGTCTACAATGTTGCAAATATACTGGTCACCCAGGAAGACTGTCTCGATGGTCGCAAAAACCCCACTTGCAGACCAGTAAAATTACACGCGAACTCCTGGGATTCCAACAAATGCAGATGCCTTCCACCAGTCCACAACGTTATTCACTATCTCCTCTTGAAGTTTAAGTGCCTGCTTCTTGTCCCCTAGGCCCTCCACGATCTTCCACGCCGACTCCGGGGTATTGTCAAACCTTTCGTAACCAGACCCTGCATCGAGAAGTGATTTCGCATACTTTTCTTTTAGTGCGTGCTCCGCTTCCGTGGCTTCAGGAGAACTGGGATCATCCCACATGGTCGTCACAAGGCGTAGTCGGTCAATTGCTCCCTCCCCACACATCTTTAACAAGATCGCGAAGTTGCGTTCGTCAGGGGGAGTGCACTTGACCGTTATATCATAGGTGTAGATCACGCCTGTAAGCATGATGGACCTCCGGAACCTGTTTGAGTGTCGGGTTACATCTCAACATAGAGGAGACAAGCTGGCTGACATGAGACCCAACGACATCGATATGGTTTGAAAATTGTCCAGTTCAAATGCCGGCGTGTCTATGAAAACGAAACGTTTTCCTTTACGGACACGCGTATAGGCGCCAACATTTTCCGTACAAGCCTTGAGTGCATCTGCATTCGGTTCTGGCGGCATTCCGATGAGTTTGTTGATGATCTGGGTTCCTCCGCATGAGCGACCATTCAACGTCGACATTCTGCCATCGACCCACGTTACTCTTCCCAGAACCCGGTGAACCTAAGACACTGCCACCGGTAAATGTCGAATTATGAGAAACTTGCTAGTAGGGGGCACATACGCGATGACGACATCATCGGATTTTATGTCTGGCATTGAGATCTTCGCTTGCGCCCTATCCTGTGATAAGGTTAGTACATCCGCAATATTTAAGATAAACTACAACGTGCCTGTGTATCTCTGACCTTTCGATAAATGCTACCAATGTCATCCGCCATCTCCTTTTGAAGGCCCTCCACGATCTTCCATGCCAACTCCGGAGTGTTATCAAACCTTTCGTAGCTAGATCCTGCATCGAGAAGTGATTTAGCATACTTTTCTTTCAGTACACGCTCCGCTTCGGTGGCTTCAGGCAAACTGGCATCATCCCACATGGTCGTTACAAGGCGTAGCCGGTCAATCGTTCTCTCCCTACATATCTGGGACAAGGTCCCGAAGTTGCGTTCATCAGTACGAGAGCATTTGACCGTTATACCATGAGTGTAGATCACCCCAGTGAGTATAGTGGACCCCCGGGATCTGTTTGGGTTTGGGTTACATTTCAACTTAAGAGGAGAAAAGCGGACTGACATGAAACCCGACCACGTCGATATGTTTTGAAACCTGTCCTGCTCAAAGGCCGGCGTGTCTATGAAAACAAATCGTTTGGCTTTACGGACATGCGCGTAGGCAGTGACAGTTTTGGTACAAGCGTTGAGTGCGTCTGCATTCGGTTCTGGTGGCATTCCAGTGAGTTTGTTGATGATCTGAATTCCTGCATATAAGCGACCACTCAATGTCGACACTTTATCATCAACCCACGTTGCTCTTTCCAGAACCCAGTGGACCCAAGACGCTGTTCATGGTAAATGTGAAGGCTATGAGGGTTTGCTGGTGGAGGACACATACATGATGACGATATCATCGGGTTCAATTTCTGACATTGAGATCTGCGCCTGCGACCTATTCTATGATAACGTAGTACTCATCCATAGCATTTATGATGAATCGCAGCGTACCCGTGGGGATAAAGGACCCCTGACTTTTCGATGGATGCTACCTCGGTAAGGAAGTACGACTGAATGTAACTTGATTGGTTGTCTGCCTTCGTCGTCAGCTGCCAGGGGAGCTCGAAAACATCTAGAATAGGCAGAGTTGCACTTCTCCATGAAGATGGTTATTGCCTCGGATCCATTCTGGGCATCGTAGCACGCCAAGGTAACCGAGAAGAGCTCAGAGTCTGCAGAACGCTGATAGAGTCTGAGAGGTAGCCATATATGAATACCATCGTTAGTCGCAGCAAACGTCCGATTTCGCTCCTCTGCGAATACGACTCTACGTAGGACTCTCTTTGACAAGCTCTTTCCGAGAAGACGATGGAATTTATCGTGGTCCATCTTTTCAATGGTCGAGCAATCCTGAAACTGGCTTGGATTGTCCGCCAGGAAGCTGCTGGACCAGCCATACTCCTTCGTCCAGCCCCAGGCAAAGATACTTTGGTCGTTGACCGTCCGAATGACTTCCAACTGAAGGCGGAGGAACGCATTCTTGCCTTCCCCGTATAAAATAGGCATATGGATGCCGAGGAGCCCCAGGATCGAATACGCCCGATCTTCCTCCAGCGTTGTCTTCCGGTTGGCTGCCCAAGACATAATCTGTGCCACACTGGGCCTGGTCTCACCAAGACCTTTCTTCAGTACATCAGTCGAAATCCGTGTGATAGTGCTCAGAGCAGGTGCACAGCCCTGCTTGTCACCAATGTGCTGCCAATTCTGGTTGAGGAATTGGACGTTTCCGGGTGCGACCAGCTCCTGGAGTGTCCACCCACGAGAGAACCACTTAGGCCAGCCGTTGAACTCGGTAAACTTGTCATCGAGTGAAGTGGGAAGTGCAGAGGCATCGGTGTCATGGAGAAATGCGTAGCAACGATCCGAATTCGCGTACCACAATGTACATCGAGTTGATGGCCTCCGAAAGTTCGGCACTGCTCCGCTTGTCGATGCAGCACGTATCAACCCAAAGCCAATCCATGCCATCCTTAAGCGCCAGCTCGCAACTCTTGCGGATTTTCAGATACCCTCTGCATTGTCGTATTTTGTCTCTGGCGACAGCGTCCATGTTCGTCAGCGCAACCATCTCCGGGTACTGTACCTCATTCTTTGGACCGTCCCAACAGTGGGACAGTACAGTATATTTCATCTCTTCAAGTTCGGTGGCATTGAATTCTCGAAGGAGCTGGGTTCCAGGCTTCCCATTCTCCTCTGTTAAAATCGAGAAAGGCTTTCACGTCGATAAGGCGCATAGCACTTCAACCTATTAGGTATATTGACAGAGGGCTCTTGCAAGGACACTGATGGCCGCACCAATGGTCAAGCGATCGATAGATCCTCCATGAGGCTAAGTTGTCCTGTCGGAGGAAGAATGTAGTCGAGGCTTGGGTAGAATAATATGGTGATTGAAGCGGACAGGGACTCGAGAAAATGGCGGTGGGCATAGGGCATAACTGACCAACGGAGCCAACTTCGGTCCATAGAAACGTGGAACACGTGCGGGTTGAATTCATATTCCTCAACTCCATAAGCTGATTCTGCCAATCCCTCTCTTTGCATGACTACCTGTCGCCACTCAGACCTCTAGTTGGTTGTCCCCGCCATAACATTTCGGCGTGTGTAGTTGTGAAACGAACACAGACTGGCATATGAAGCTAAGAATGAATGATGGCACAAGGCGGAGGAAACTGTACAGACCACATGACGCATCGCATGTACACGGAGGATGGGAGAGGTGTGAGACAGACTGAAGCATCTTTCTATTACATAACTCGTGTGTTTCTACACACCGATCTGAGTGGTAGTGTAGTGGCATTTATACTGAGATACATATGGTAAAAGGATATGAAGTCAGATAGAATAGCACTGGATATCGTAAAGGGCAGCAGGAGGATATGATACAGGAACTGAGGTAAGAGTGAGAAGCATACGAGAGATGTGCGGTGAGAAGAGAACATGAGCGAGAGAGCGATAACTCCATAAACGTGGGGGCATGTTCACTTCAACGGTTCGTCCACGACTGCCTTGTCCGATGTGTTTGCAGTATGTCCAGCAACAGCCGTGTCAGCTCCACAGGTCAATAGGCGCGCCATCCACATACCACTTTCCTTACGAGATCTGCTACAGCTGCTGACCCGTTGCGTAACTCAGCGTCCAATCCCGTGCGGTCTTGTTAAAGCTGTCCTTGTCGCTCATGTAATGCTGCGAAACTGGGGTATCTAGGGAGTCACCTGGTTCGGGAGAAGATAGAAGTGACTGCACTGATATCAGGGCCGTCCTTATGGTTAAGGCAGGCGACCATTGATCTTGCAGAATGTCAAGGCAGATAGCACCAGACTCCGGAGATACATTGGGATGATACACCTTGGTGATGAACTTTCATTTGCAGGGGGTGGAAAGGGTACGATTCTGGGATGAGGATATCCTGCAGAGAGCGTACATTAGTAAAATGCCAAACTAGTTCACGCGTGACTGTCGCCCGCGCACAACTTCGAAAATGCCGCCATCATAGGGCGTGCCGCTGGGTCCAGGGAATGACGCTTTCAGATGAAAAGGAGATGAATCGATATATTCGATTTTGATGTTGGAGTACACATCTTCGTTGCAGGCTAAGAAAGGAACGCATCAGTTCACTCAGCCGCAGTGGTAAATATGTATCCTTCCATACCCCTGATTTCCTTGTTAGCTCGACGCAAGCGCGCGTCCATCTTACGGACTGATAGGTAGCAGTTGGCGTTGGTTCGAAAACTGGCAAAGGACTGAAGGACTGCAGATACGCTGGTAGTTCAGGCCAGGCTGAGCGTGAACGTCATTGCTGTGTACTTGTTGTACACACATTGTACCGAAATTTGGTGTCCTCGTTGGCCGCAAGGCGATTGCCCGGCGGATCGACCTCACAAGGCACCAATAGCGCCCGGAGCAGATATCGGAGTCCAGGCCATGGTTGTTACACTGGAACCTTCACCAACCCCAAGCGTGCGCATAACTTACGACCACTAGCACAAGGTTGAGCGTTGAGGAGGACAACCGGCAAGCACAAAACTTCTGGTCGTACACGTCGTTCCGCGATCTCTTGCAAGTTGCTGTCTCTTCTGTTTTGATTAATTAGCACCCTCGACTGCAGGTGAGAACCAAAGCCCTCTCTGGGAACAGCGGTGTTCTTGGCCAAGACCAATTCAGCCTTTCCCAGCAGATGACTCCAACCCGAGGAGCCTTTCCACAAGCGAAGTCATGTTTTAGCCGAGACTGCCACGCTGTCGACAACGTTGAAGAACGTTCCAGTCTCGATAACCTCCGAACCCATATTTCTCTCAACGAAAATGATCGTGGCACCGATTTGCAAGGGTATTCTTACTTTAACGTCTTTAGTTATTCTGCAACGTGACTTGCCGCCTCCCAACAGGCCACTGGCCAAAGAGCTCTATGAACCCTCTAGGCTAGTAACCCATGGGCTTCCAATTCTTCTGCTACTGTCCAGGGTATGGGCTTCCCGAAGCAACAAATATAGTCCATCACTACTAACTACTTATTTGACTCGCCTAGATCATAAGCTTCTCGTGGGGAGTCATAGAAGCTGTTGCCGCATTGGCTGGGAGCGATCTATGCCCGTCTCCCATACGCCAATGGTTCGTGACCCTGCTGGTGCATTCCCACCAGCCTCCAAGTCAGGCTATCGCACAAGCCGGCACGCTCTCTCCTACATTTCTATCCGGCATATGTCTGACGATTGCTGGGTCGTTGCTCCGACGACACTGCTACCGCGTTCTCGGCCGCTTCTTTACCTTCGAACTAAGCATCCGGGAAGACCATAAGCTTGTCACTTCCGGTCCTTACTCGATCGTGCGACATCCAAGCTATACGGGGTGCATATTCATTCAAGTTGGCCAGATCATGGTTTTATTTGATGACAATTCGTGGCTTGTTGCATGCTCGGGGTTACTACCGGTTTATGCGGACAGTATGGTGGGTGTGCTGTGGGCAGCGAGAGTCTTCCTGTTGTCGGTGGGATACGCGTGGGTCATACGTATGAATAATGAAGATGTGATGCTGCAAAAGAGTTTCGGGAAGGAGTGGAGAGAGTGGGCGAAGAAGGTACCCTATCGGTTGTTTCCTGGGATATATTAGGCGACGGGGACTAGTCGAGGAAACATACTTGCGCAATCTTACTACGTGAACCTTTACACTCACCAATGCCAAAGAACAAAAGCTGTGTATGTAAGACCTATGGGATCGTTCCCCGGGCCCCAGGGGTAATACCCGTGTTATTACCACGAGCAGCCTCGTGCTTGTGAACGTTTGATCAAGGGGTGACGGTCAGTGGTATCCTTATGGATGCTGCGTGGGAGCATGGTCGTCTTGAATGATCAAGTTCGGGCAGGTCATCCCGTACCTGCACTGATGGAGGCTTTGCGAATTGGGAATGCCGGATGGCGGTGGACTGTTGTGCTTGGAACTGTCCATGCCTGTGTTACAGGTTGCATGATTGGTATACCTGCCAGAGTCGCGTGCGTTTCTGTTTCTCAAGTTTCTTAATAAGCACCAGTGCTGCAGCTATATCTTACATAATCACATTTCATTTTGGCTGAATAGTTTCCTGTTCATAGGTAGCCTTCGATTCTATTGAAGTCGTCTCTTATTACTCCCCAACCCCGGAGAAAAGATAAACCAAGAAGAGAAGACTGCATGTCAAACAGCAGCAAATCAATCCAGTCAATGTGGAGATAATACATGATATTTAAACAGGAGCAGAATGTGAAGCAGTAAGGGACTCCCATTCCATCGTCGAACAACTGCTAGCGATGTTGAATGTCTTCGCCGCCTTGTCCCTCCTCATTGTAGGGAGCTTCGCTGGCACACCCTCCAACAACACAGGGTGCCTCTGTACATACGGGCAACCTTGTTGGCCAACTGCAGATCAATTCGCCGACCTCGAGTCTCAGGTGTCCCAACCTCTCATTTATCCCGTCCCTAGTGCCTCCGCATGTTACCCAGCGACTAATCCATCTGGAAACTGCACTCAAGCTGTTCAAAGTTGGACAGACGGGAACTGGCGTTCTTCGATGCCCGGTGCAATGGAGGCCCCGAACTTCGAGTCCTTCACTTTCAAGAATGGCACGATCAGTGCATGTTATCTCAATACATCCCTTGGCGCTCCTTGTGAGCAAGGAAACGTACCCGTGATTGGCATCGACGCTCGTTCCCCACAAGACATCCAAGCTGCTATCAACTTTGCACTACAATACAATCTCAAATTGGTCGTCAAAAACACTGGGTGGGTGACGCTTCGTATTTTTGCATGTCCATAGCTTGATCTGGGGGCATTGGTATGTCGCTCAGACACGATTTTATGGGGCGTAGTGCGGCTCGTGGTGCATTCGTGATATGGACACACAATATGAAGAGCATTGCATACAACACCCGGTTCACGCCCCAAGGAGCGCTTGCCAATGAAACGTACCAAGGCAGGTCTATTATTATCTCGTACACCTAACTCTAAGACTGATCGACGGCAGTTCTAACCGTTGGAGCTGGGGTACAGTGGTATGAGGCTTATGACGTCGCAAACCAAAACGGGCGTATGCTGGTCGGCAGTATCTCCCTTGGTGGGTCGGTTGGAGCTGGAGGTGGTTGGCTTCAAGGCGGAGGACACAGTGCCCTCTCACCTACACATGGTCTAGGTACGTACGAAACGCCAGCTGATCCCTATTCTGACACTCATCTCGTGGTGGTGCAGGAGTTGACAACACCATCGAAATGACGGTTGTCACATCCACCGGTGCTTATCTCACCGTCAACAAGTATCAGCATCCCGATCTTTTCTGGGCACTCTGTGGGGGTGGTGGCGGTACCTATGGTATTGTCACGTCCATCACCTACCGGACCTACCAACAACTTCCAGTCGTGATGTATCGCGTGCATGCTAATGTCACCAGTGCAACCGTAATGAAAAAGATCATAGGGGCTATACTACGCCTCCAAACCAATCTCACCGATGACGGTTGGGGAGGATATGGCGCGTTCCGGAGCAGCGCCATGGAGTTCTTCGTTATCAATCCCAACGTATCCACCACGGCGGCGAACATGAGTATGCAGCCCTTGACGGATTACCTGCTCAGTCTCGAGGCCGAGGGTGTCTCATCACTGGTGGAGGTCTCCCCGTTCGACTCGTGGTACGAATGGTATACGTACCTTTGGGGCCCAGCAGGTCAGAACGGTTACAATACATTGCTCACATCGCGTCTTCTATCTCGGGACACGCTCGCGAATCGATCCTCTGACATCGCAGAAGTCATTTACGATTGTCAAGGCTCACTCTAGTACGTTCAAGCTTCCTCATGCGTTCGCCCGTATGATGTTGCATTGACGTCTGATGCCTCCACTTCTATCGTAGCATGATTGCCGGAGGAAAGGTCAACCAGATAGATCCTGACTCGGCAGGTGCTAATCCGGCATGGCGTAATGCCGTCACCCAAAGCAACTGCGAGATATCTTGGCAAGAAGGTGCCACCGCGGAAGAGATTGCGGGGTTAACTGACCAACTAAAGACGTGGATCAAGAATATGTATGACCTCACGCCTGAAGATAGTGCCTATTTCAACGAGGTAAGCAAGCATAAGCTTTCCCAGGAAAAGCTTGATAATTGATGCATGAAACAAGGCATCATTTTACGAAATCGACTGGCAACACGCATTTTTTGGTTCGCACTATGCCAAGCTGAAAGAGATCAAGGATAAATATGATCCGTATCGTCTGTTCGTCGTTGCAAAGGGTGTCGGCTCGGAAGAGTGGAACGAAGCGTTGACTTGTCGGTGGTAGCATTGCACGATCAGCGAGTAGCTACACGGTCCTGTACTATAAAAACGCTAATAACATTTGATAACTCTGCTGTAGATGTCACTAGTCCGGAAAGCTATCACTACTACACCACTGAGATCATCAGCAGCGGCTGTACTCCCTCTATGGTGGAGGCAGCAACCCTACATGTCTCCCGCCTTATCCCTGTCACCTTCTCCGGCAAGGAAATCTCGAGCCATCTGATTATCTTGATGAGGAATATCTGTCTCTATCACGCTACGATGCGGCCACCACATGCGAAGCGGGTGAGCCTGTATCGAAACGACGCATGGCACTGGGGTTCAGTGTTTGAAGGGCGGGCGGGCCTCCGTGAGCAGAGACGTGCACCGCCAGCGACTGACGCCGCCGCCGCAGGTGGATTCCATCTCAATTAGGAAGTAATCTGTTTAGGACTTTTAGCTCTGTATTAGTTTTTCGGCCGTGATCACGGTCGACGTTTCCCCAATTGCTGGCTTTCTGGCGATCCAGCGGCATGTCTCCAAGCACTTCGAATACTGCATTGGGGTTAGTGTGTCCCATGGTGGCGGCCGAATAAAAGATGCCGGTTGTTCCATATGGCCTTGGAGCCGGTGAGAAGTTCTTCATGGGCCCGGCCCAGCAGTGGGTGGCGACGAGAAGACGGACGTTATCATGACGAGGCTACCATCCAGCGATGCAGAGAAAGTGCCGGTTGGGACAGAGGCCAGGTTAGGTATTGAAATCGATGACATCGCGCAACGCACCGCTGCAGGAGAAATATCTGAATATGCCGTTGTCGCGGAGGGTGAAGACCGCACGACGTGGTTCGTGTGGCTCTTGGTATGCTGCTGCACGATATCCGGGTTACTGTTCGGTGAGTCCAGTGTTATTATTATCGGACATTGCAGTGGGTCAGTCGCTGATGTTGAGCTTGTTGCAGGGTACGACACGGGTGTCATTTCAGGTGCACTCGTAACTATCAATGGTGACTTGGGCCCGTCCGAGCTGTCCAATGAACAGAAAGTTAGTTGTCGCGTCTTCCCCCCCTTCTTCACCAACGCCAAGTCCTTAGGAATTCATTACCTCTGCTACCACGCTCGGTGCACTTCTGGGGGGTTTAGCCGCGGGAACCATGTCAGACTGGACAGGTCGACGTCCCGTTCTCGGGATCGCGGATATTACCTTCATGGGAGGTGCCATAGGCCAGGCTTTCAGTCACACCGTATGGAGCATGGTATGCCCCAACGCCTACTCTTCCTTTGCGCTCTCTTCTCTGATTGCACTAGGTTGGTTGCAGATTCTTGATCGGTATCGGTGTTGGCCTTGCATCGTGTATCGCTCCGCTCTACATACAGGAACTATCACCCACCCGGCTACGTGGGCGCATGGTCGTCTTGAATGTGGTCATGATCACGCTTGGGCAGGTCATCGCGTACGGCATTGATGCAGGCTTTGCCAATGTGAATGCCGGATGGCGATGGATGGTTGGGCTTGGAACTGTCCCTGCTGCGATACAGCTTGCGTTGCTGGTGTACCTGCCAGAGTCGCGTGCGTTTCCTTTTCTCTTCGAGTTTCTTAAGGCGACGAGTACTCATACGCGGCGATATTGTGTTCAGCGCGTGTGCTCGTGAAACGTGGAAACATGGAGGCTGCTAGGGAGGTGCTGTCTCGTGTTTATGCACTTGCATCTTCAGAACAAGTCGATCTTAAGGTACGTCGAGCTCCACCCCCCCTCCCCCCAAGTGGAGGCATTGACGCAGAGCGCATACAGCTCAAAGTTCTTCATGCAACAGTGAAGCAAAGCGTTGAGATAGCCAACTCGACGACATTCTGGCAGCGGTTCAGTTCTATGTTCTCCAACCCCATCAACCGTCGCGCTCTCGGTAGGGACCTCGTAGTTGAGTCTTGAAGCGTGTTGCTCACACGGAAGGGGCGGACAGTGATTGGTTGTGGCATGCAGGCCTTTCAGCAGTTGTGTGGATTCAACACGCTTATGTATTACTCCGCGTCTCTCTTCCAGGAGATCGGATTTAATCAGCCAACCGCTGTGGGACTCATCATTTCCGGGACCAATTTCCTGTTCACGCTGTTTGCTCTCAAGTGTGTACATGAGTTCCGACCCCCCCTCATGTGGTGGACTCTGACATTAATTATTAGGTATATTGATGTTGTTGGGCGGAGGCGCATCATGGTTTTCTCTGCGCCAGGAATGGTGTTTGGACTTACCCTCGCCAGTATCGCATTTCATTGTGCGTGTCGCCCCGATGTCCATCCTCGCCCACTCGTTTATCTAGCTATAATCTCACAGACATGACGACCGGCACGGGCGGCAACCTTGTTACGGGTGCACAGTATTCTCATGGATGGGCAGGTATCGTGTTACTCTCGATGATCATCTTTGTCGCGTCATATGCAACCGGTCTTGGGAATGTACCTTGGCAGCAAGGAGAGCTGTTCTCCCTCGATGGTTAGTCAACGCATTGCTAGGATGTACGCATATTCTGATCGTCCTACATATTTGTATGCAACCTCTGCGATGCAACATGAATCAAACACAGTCCGTGGTATCGGCACCTCGCTCTCCACAGCGACAAACTGGGCAGCGAACTTCCTCATCGGATCGACCTACCTCTCCCTCATGTCCGCCATTACGCCCTCAGGAGCGTTCGGGTTCTACGCGGGGTTGTGTTTGCTCGGCTGGTTGTTCTGCGTGTTTTGTTTCCCGGACGTGTCAGGGTTGAGTTTGGAAGAGGTGCAGAACGTGTTTAAGGATGGGTACGGGATTAGGGAGAGTGAGAGGTTGAGGAGGGTGAAGAGAGAGATTCTGCAGAGGGAGAAGGCGAAGCTGAGCGGGTAATGTTTTTTTATCGTGTTGGAAGTGTGGAAAATGTCCTATCGAGGCGTCATGTCACCGACGAGGGTCAGAGATGAAGATACGACAATATGTACAGAGGTGTACAATACCAATAATTGCATCCGGATACCATCATCCACCTTGAGCATGGTTCCCTCCGAATGTCATGCAAAAAATACGCGTCCTTCTACAGTGGTGGGTACACATGTTAGTACTCCCCCGATATAGTATTACTCGACAAACTATTTGCATCAGGACCAGTTCCCCGTGCAGTACAGGGTATATACACCGGGGGACGTCGTCCCAGCAAAAGCCCACCAGCGGCGGCAGCGTACATACTACTCCGCCGGCGACACTTTAACCGCCTTCCAGAATGCGGCATGGTAAACGTATCCGAGCATTGATTGGTCGTTACTTGAGTAGGATGTGTCGATCGTCCGTTCATCCTAACCCACAAGAGGTGAACAAGTGAAGCAGCGAATGCGTGATGCGTGAACAGTCTAGAGACAACGAAGAGTAAGAGTGACGTACGTATAACTTGAAACCGATCGTACGAGCGAGTTCTTTGACCTCAGCTAGGTCCAGTTCAATCGAAGGGTACTCGTTTTCGTTATTTTCAAAGTGCCATAGGAGGGGCCCTGTACGTATCGACCAGTGTTTGCTTGCCCTCAGCCTTGCGAGTCACATAGAGGGGGGGTTGACGGGGTGTGATTCAGGACAAGTAGGACATACCTAGGTTGATCCAGACTCCGCCGGGTGCGAGAATGCGGTGGAGGATGCGGAGGTAGTTGACGACGTTTTTGGCCTAGAGCTCTGGTTGACATGCACGTATGAATGGGAGGAAAAAGGGGCACGAACGGTATCAATGAAAAAGCAGGTCAGGATAGCATCCCATTTCCCTGCTTGTGGCTCATTTTCGTCTGTGTTCTCCGCACCGTATATTTCTTCGAAGTCGCCTGTGGGTCGTGAGTTAACAGTGTAAAGATGTTCGGAGGGATACGTAGGTGTACCAGCAACGAGAGAAAAGTTGGAACCTGGAGGAAGGTCAGAAGGTAGGACATCTGGAATGGTGACAGCTTTGAGCAGGGTTTCACGGGATAGTACGTTGGAGAAGGAGTGTATGTAGGGATATATGGTGTGTTCGTCGATCGATTGGGTCCTGTTATGGTGTATGCGCATATTAGAGGTCTGCAAAACAAGCTGGACGGATTCCATGGCACCTATTGAGGACAAGGTAGGAAGCGAGCAACATATAATGAGAGAACTCGTTTCCTTGGCATGCAAAGCCTGTGGAAACCATGAGGGATGCCATGGAGTTACGAGGAACGGGGGCGGACGAACCGAGCTTGGCGACATCATAGGCGAGTCGGCCCAGACCAGCACCCGGGACGAGAACGCGGAGGGTACTCCTTGTTGATCGACCAGTGTCGGATGACGGGCACGTACGGTGGAAGAATGTAGTCATACCTGTCCTTGCCCTCAAAATGTTCTTGTAAGGCTTTCTTCATAGGTTCATAACATAGATCTCGTTCTGTTTTCCCCTAGAATAACATGGTAACGGAGATAGTACGCGATCCAGAAATTGTGCATACATCTTTGCTCCAATCGCGCACGAAAAGCTTGATCGTGCTTCGAAGCTTGTCCATGTCAAACTCTGTCGGTCTGTAACGTCCTTTCCGCGGGTCCGATGGGCGTGTAGGTCGATTGTGGGAATGTGCATGTGCGTGTGGGTGGGCGTGTTCGTGTGTGGATCCCTCTGTTATCATGTCAATGACGATGTGGACGGACCGAGCTCACGAACGCACTTGTGCGACATACCTCGAGGACCTGGCGCGTTGTTTTCAGTTTCACCCGTATCCCCATCGACTACAGGGTCGTCGATCTCGTGTCCAAAGATTTCAGGGTTCTCGACGATCTTGTTCAGAAAGGCGGCGTTGGCGAGTATCGCCTGGTCCACATCCTTCAACTTCCGTCCATACCCCAACTTGGTCAACAGTTCGCGATCAGCGAGCGGAATGGTGTGTATGTCTTTTCGTCGTCTGTTGTTCGCATTCAGCTGACGGACGAAGGTCTCTCATCAACTGCGATGGAAAAATATGGGTGTTATATTTACGGAGTATCTGGCGTACTGTCGGAAGGTTGCAACGACGTTTTGAAAGTGTACTTGTTCTTCTTCGATGTCGTCCTCTGAGAACATCTTGTCGGCAGAGATTAGATGAGCTAGAAAAGGAAGCTTAGCTGTTGCACCGTAGTTTGTTTGTTTCCGAGGGTGTAATTATGGCTTTTCGTTGTCTGTCATATGTAGTCCAACAAGCCCCCAAATCCCCTGTGCAACCACCCCCGCCCATCGGATGCATAATGTAACCGTTGGTTGGTGTCGGTCTATTCTCAACCCTCGTGTGTCTGTGAAGCCGGAACGCATCCCTATGTAAGCGCTCCTAATAACTCAGCTCTTGAAGCTTGAAGCAGTATGTACTAAGTACGCAAATACACACCGCGCGTCGTGGGTTCATCAACATGTACATAAGACGTGTTCATCGTTGCAACGGTGAGTCTGCGACAACATGTTCTCCTCTTGTTAAATTTCAGCTCCTTCTTTTACATTTCTACCCATGGACCCAACGTCCTACTGATCAGACTCTCCAACCTCTGCATCCATTGTCTCGTTTCCTTCCTTCGTACGCCGACCGTTTATGGCCTGTGCGAGATCACTGATACAACTACAGGTTGACGTGCCATGCGCCTGATCGACGTAAACGCTTTTCTCGACTTCGAGGAAGGGAATGTCAGGCGAGATTCGCGGCTTCTGGTGGAACTCAACGGTCCAAGGCTTGTAAAGATAGTCTCATTGTTGGGGTGAGCCAGAAGACGAGGTGCAGTATCCGGAGATGGAAAGTCGTACGAAGATGGATGTCGCCTCCAGAGGCGAGATACAACGGCGCAGTGGGTACCACAAGATTCGCGAAGGCCTACCGTGATGATCTGCATTGGCTCTGGGTAGATACATGCTACATCGACAAACGGAGTAGTGCTGAACTCTCCGAGGCAATCAACTCTATATATGTGTGGTATGCGAATTCCGACCGCTGCTATACATCCCTCCATGGCATCGATACTAAAACTCTTTTCACCAAACCCGACAACAAGAACTTCACCGATTTTAAGGGATGGCCAAAGTGGTTCTCGCGTGGGTGGACACTCCAGGAACTTATGGCCCCCGAAGACGTTCGTTTCTTTAATCGGAGCTGGGAGTGCATTACCAGCAAGCAGGACTCTGCACGTAAACTACACGACATCACGTGGACATCAACGAATGTATTGCGGAAGGGACTTACTTTTTCGTATCCCAGCGTAGCGCAAATAATGTTGTGGGCTGCCGACCGAGCGACGACGAGAGAAGAAGACAGGGCTTACTCATTATTGGGTCTGTTCGGCGTGCGTATGCCGATGTTAGGGGAAGAACGTGTTCCTCCGTCTGCAGTTGGAAGTCATACGAATGATCAATGACCAAAGCATGTTTGCCTGGGGCTGGACAAGACAGACTTGGTCTTCCAGTGGATTCCTATCAAGTGATCCCAGCTACTTTCGCGATTGCTCAAACGTAGTCAGGGTGCCCCCCTGCGATTTCTTGGTTGCCCTCGAAAAAATATCTTCCCAAGAGGCAGTTATGAAGGTTGGTTTCTGCGGAAGAACGGTTCCAAACGTTCGCTGTTACTAATCATTGCATTCAAGTATGGCTACCCCTAAAACGCGAACACTGTTCTGGAGAATCAGAGTTCTTCTCTGCGATGCTGGCATGTTGTGACGGCCCGGGGAAAGGAGTCGGGCCCCATTACCATCACAATCGAGCAGTTCGGTCCCGGCCGTTTCAGGCGTTTTGGTTGGCCTCTAGTGGTTAAGAATCGAGCAGTGTCAATCAAGTTCGAGTCAATCCTTCTTCCTTATCGAAACAGAATCAACCTTAGCATCAGGGGTCTGTCATGGCAACAGGCATGTTCTGGTTTACCGGGGGGTGTTACTATGTACTAATATTGTCATAGAGCAGGTCGCAGATTTTGCTCGAGGATATCACACCCAGTGATAGCGTCGTCATGTATGTACCTTCGGCAGATCTTTGCGTAAGCATCTTACATGCCCTGCCAATAGTATCTTGGGTTCCATGGTGTCTGGAAAGACCAACGTAGGGATAGCCCACTTTCTGCATTGAATCATCACTTACCAGCGATGTAGTTCATCAACAAACACGCTGGAATGCCGCCAGAACCGGGCACAGACTCGCTAAGCTTCTGCACGAAAACTGTCGGGGCCTTTGCGAGCGTCCATAAGGAAAGACGTTTTATTTTCGTAGATACACCTCTATTACTGTAAATTGGAACGGTTTTGAAGTGATATGAAAGCAATTTAGATTGGTGTGAGGCAACTTATCTGCTCGTCGACTTCCACTAAACGGACATTCAAGGCCCAACAGGTTTTCAGGTGTTATCTACACCTTTAACCTCAATAGCAAGTGGGTGGGGGATTACCATGTGCGGGGAGGAAGCCATCGATCGATTACGACTGGTATCAACCATGTGGGATAAAGTCGACTTGGCATATGGCACCAAATTGGAGGACGAACTGGAAAACATGGCTGGCAGGGTTTTTGGAGAGAGGGTCAACTGCAAAACACCCCAGCGTCAGCGTGGGCGATTGTGGAGGGTCTCGGGGACGAGAAGAAGGTGCTTTCACTACAAAGGAAAGTGGTTGATGATAGGATCGACCCGCGGCAAACGTCTGGGCACTTATGGACTCCACATCCGTCCCCACTGGCGCAGAGGTGAATCAATTTCGCAGGTGGTTATGAAAAGGATCTCGACTCCTGTGTGTGTATATGACCTGGCAACCTACTTGCTTGTGCTGTTGCGAATACTGGAATGCTGGAACATCCCAAGACGCCACAGAAGGTGAATGTATGGGTAGGTAGGGAGGATGTATGTGCCACCGGTACGTGAACTACCCGTATACACAACCGTCGCAAGGTAAACCCCAGTTTCGTCCTGTTCCCGTTCCGACCCTTCGATAATTTACACCCGAGTCCCCCCAGCACGTTGATCGGTACGCTGTCCACCCTCGTCGGTCCTCACACCAAGTTATCCCCCAACGCTGTCTCGAGTCCCCGATCGTGTTCTCTTCGTGTCGTTTTGGGATCTTTGACCACAAGGTCTGCTTGTTGTCTGTTGTCCGCGCCAAACGTCATCGACAATGATCACATTCGGGGTTCGTCATGTTAGGAAGCCCGACCAGAAAAAAAGAAATGGTCGTAGAAGAGGACACCCAAAAAAAAGACGTACAGCTGCATTCTAAGCAACAGCTTCCTATTCGTTCTCTCCATCTCCGAAGCCATCTTCATTGCGAGGGAAAACAGCTCTGCACTATGATCCGTTTCTTTGCGACAAGGATCTGTGTGTATGTACAAGTCTCTTCAACTACTAATGGTGTGGTCACAACAGCGACACATACCTTTCCCCGACTGCGACCCTCCCAACGATTCTTCCGCTCTGAATTAAGTCAACGACCTCCCGTGGAGCCCTGAGGTACCTGAGATGTGCTGGTGGAAAAAGTAGTCGCATTGGCGACTACGCTGCGGACCTTGCTTGTGTTGGGGCGTCCCTTTCTGTTGTATCGCAATGTTACACAAGTATCGTTTACATCGATGGTTATGAAGGGATGTGTGTGTTGGTTCGCTGTTCGATGGTGAGCTGGGGGGAAGGAGGATAAGAATAAGCGGGATAAGGGGTGAACTGGACAGTACCTCGAGTACGGACATACACATATCAAGGACGTGTTGACTCGTCGAACAGAACTCGCGAGATTTCGTGTAGTGTTTTAGTGCTAGTCCAAACTCGCCTGTCGATCGAAAGAAGTCTCTGAGATCTCTGTGGCCCATCTATGCCGCCGTCGTCGTCGAATCTGTGTTAGCGCAGTTGTGCAGACACTCACCCGAATGCTCTCCTTGATCATGTTATTCGTATACATCTTGAGCTCGACCTCGAGCTTCGTTCTCTCTGTTACATTCCGCTTCGTCACGTCCTCTACCCACTCCATATCCACGGTGACCACGACCGCCACCGGAGGTAACCCCTTACCCTCCTGAGTGCCCAGCACGTTCTCATACGCGCTGATGACCGCATTGACTAGTGATCGAAGTGTCACGCAGGCGACACAGATGTTCGCACCCCACGCAGTCACTGCGTGGGGTGCGATAGATGGACATTGGACGATGACGACGATGAGTCTATCGACGACGATGCGACCAGTGTAGGGTGCGACTATGACGGCTCGTCGTCTGGGCTGTTGTTGTTGCTTTTCGACGTTGTACAGGTACATACATACATACTCGAGGTAAGCGCCTATCTCGCTGCTCTTCAGTACTTCAACACCTTCGCGGTCGTGGTTTCTCTTGTCATATCCCAAATACCATCTCAAATCCACTATCCACCGCACTTCACTATTGGCTTGTTGTCTTATCATCGACCGGCGTATATCACCGATCCGTAACTTGTTCCTCTTTACAGTGAGTGTCAGTGTGTTCTCCTCGTGTGTGGCTGTCCGCATCCGCTTTTTACCCCTTGTACGCCCTACCCGCCAGACTGTTCAATTTCTACATCCATTACTCTATTTCCTTCCCTCGTATGCTGATCATTAGTGGCCGGTTGCGAGATCACTGATATAACGATAGATTGATGTACCATGCGTCTGATCGACGTAGAGGCTTTTCTCAACTTCGACAAAGGGAAAGCCAGACTAGATGCACAGCTTCTGGTGGAATTTAACGGCCTCAAGCTTGCAAAGACTGCATATGCCATATTGTCTCACTGCTGGGGTGAACCAGAAGACGAGGTGCAGCATACGGAGATGGAAAGTCTTACGAAGATGGATATCGCCGCCGGAGGCAAGGTACAGCGGCGCAGTGGGTACCGCAAGATTCGCGAGAGCTGCTTGCAAGCCCGCCGTAACCATCTGCATTGGATCTGGGTGGATACATGCTGCATTGACAAACGGAGTAGTGCTGAACTCTCCGAGGCAATCAATTCCATGTATGTGTGGTATGCGAATTCCGACTGCTGCTATGCATTCCTCCATGACATCGATACCAAAACTCTTCCCACCAAACCCGACTACAAGAACTTCACCGATTTTAGGGGTTGGCCGAAGTGGTTCTCGCGTGGGTGGACACTCCAGGAACTTATAGCCCCCAAAGACGTTCAATTTTTTAATCGGAACTGGGAGTACATTACCAGCAAGCAGGATTCCACACGTAAACTACACGACATCACGGGAATATCAATGGATGTATTGCAGAAGGGTCTTACTTTTTCATATCCCAGCGTAGCGCAAATAATGTCGTGGGCTGCCGACCGAACGACGACGAGAGAAGAAGACAGGGCGTACTCGTTGTTGGGTCTGTTCGGTGTGCATATGCCGATGTTGTACGGAGAGGGGAAAAACGCGTTCCTCCGTCTGCAGCTAGAAGTCATACGAATGATCAACGATCAAAGCATATTTGCCTGGGGCTGGACAAGGGAGAGTGGGACTGCTAGCGCATTCCTGGCAAATGACCCCAGCCACTTTCGCGATTGCTCGGACGTAGTTCGGATGCCTCCTGACAAGACCTTGGTTGCCCTCGAAAAATATGGTTTGTCGAAGCATTTACAATCCACACTTTCTGTGGACGAGTCAATACAAGCATTCACGGTTACCAATCATGGCATTCAAATATGGCTACCCATGAAATGTGAATCCCGTTCTGGACGTTCAGAATTCTTCGCGATGCTCGCATGTTGCAAAGGGAACGAGTTGAGCCCCATAACCATTACCATTGAGCAGTTCAATCGCATCCGTTCCAGGCAGTTTGGTCAGTCTTCGATGGCTGAGAAGCGAAAAGTGCCGTTCCAGTTCAGGCAGATTTTTCTTCCTTACCGAGACAACATCAACCTTAGTATCCATGGTCCGTCATACACAGAGGTATGTTCTGAATTTCTGGAATATGTTACTATGTACTAATGTTTTCATAGGGAAAGTTGGCGATTTGACTTTGACTCGAATGGTATCCTGCCCAGCGATAGCGTTACTGTGTATGTACCATCACCGGATCCTTCGTGTAAGCATTTACATACGTCCCCTGCCAATAGTGTCTTGGGTACTCGAGGTCCTCCTGGATGCCAAGTATGTTCTTATACGTGCCGATGACTGCATTGACGAGTGAGGGGTCACGCAGACGATACAGATGTTGGACTACGAGTGAGAGTGCATGTGGTGCGATGGATGGACATTGGGTAATGATAGTAATGAGGCTGTCGATGACAGTGCAACCAGTGTAGGATGCGATGTACGCGTCGAGGTCGAATGGGTGGATTGTGCAGACAGCTCGTCGTCTAGGCTGTTGTTGTTCGACTTCCCTCATGGCCATCATTCAACTGTGGTTGTTGTTGATGATGCTAATGATACCTGCTAGTCATTATGCTGGTAGTGCTAATCTACTGTGTACAGATTCATCACCATGCCAGGGATGCCAAGTTGGGATGAAACCTGTCTCTAAAACTGGGATGTGATGGATGCTAGCTCAGGTTAGTTACCTATCAACAGATGTGTAATGGGATGGGATAAATTCAGCTGACTACGCTACAAAAGGTAGCTCAGGTATCAACAAAGGTAAATACCTCTCCAGCCCGCAGACGCTACACAGAGAACAAAGGTATGATAGCCCTGGCCAGTTTTCACAGACTCTACGATATGGAGTGAAAGACAATGTTTTATTATGATTCAATTAGGCTCACTATCAAAAGTTTATTACCAGTCTATACTGGGAGAAACATTAGATATCCATCCAAAGACAATTGAAAATTATATATTGCATGAATGTCATAAGGTTATTGACAATAATATCTGCCCAATATGCTTTAGAGCGTGAGAAAATATTGAACCCTTGTTCCTCATTGGCTGCTTCAATATTTTCTCACACTCTAAAGAGTATTGGGCAGATATTATTGTCAATAACCTTATGACATTCACACAGTATATAATTTTCAATTGTCTTAGGATGGATATCTAATGTTTCTCCCAGTATAGACTGGTAAAAAATTCTAAATCTTCTCGGAATAAAATCTTGTCAGAGCCCGTTAATTTGAATCATAATAAAACATGTCATTTTCGGTCGAATACTCTTTAGAGCGTGTGAAAATATTGAAGCCGCCACTGTGTAGGAATATCAAAGAGACAACGAGTCACGTAGATGATGTGAATGTTCACGTAAGTGAATTATGTACTGCTGTGTTGGGTTCAAATTTCGGATCGGAATTCGCCCTCACACGAACGGGCGCGGCCCGACTCAGGACATGATCATGAATTTCTGAAACAGCTATATGCCATATCTGGTAACGTTTCCTTAGCTCTGGTTTACGGATTTTTTCTGATGTGGCTGTAGTGGGAGTCTGCAAAGCAGCTGCGAGCCCGAGAAGGCTCGTACTAGTATTATTGTGTACGTCTCGGGGTAAGCGCTGGTCTCGTTGGAGTCCTAACTGCATCTCCGAAGTTTCAAAATGTGCGTTGTCAGTTTTCTTGTATAACTCGAGTCATATCCCTCAATACCATTTCAAATCTTCTACCCAGCGTTCTTCACCCTGACCTCGTTTTGAGGCGTATAACGATGAAGTCGGCTTGCTGTGTCTATGCATCAGTAACACGTGTTCCTCGTTGCTGTTAGTCTCAGCATCTTCTCCTTGTCTCAGACTCTTTTCTTTCCCCTTCCTGCGTTGATCAAACGCTCTACTCACGCGACTGTTCAGCCTCTAACTTACATCCATTATTTCATTTCATTCCTTCGTACGCCGGCCATTAGTGGCCTGTGCGAGATCACTGATATAACGATAGGCTAACGTAACCATGCGTTTGATCAACGTAGAGGCTTTTCTCGACTTCAACGCAGGGAAGCTAGGCCAGATGCGCAGCTTCTGGTGGAATTCAACGGTCCCAGGTTTGCACAGACAGCATATGCCATATTGTCTCACTGTTGGGGTGAACCAGAAGGGGGGGTGCAGTATATGGACATGGAAGGTCTTACGAAGATGGATGTCGCCGTCAGACGCCAGATCTGGTGGCGCAGTGGATACTACAAAATTTACAACAGCTACCTGCAAGCCCGCCATGGCTGTCTGCGTTGGCTCTGGGTGGATACTTGTTGCATCGACAAACGGAGCAGTGCTGAACTATCCGAGGCAATCAACTCCATGTATGTGTGGTACGCGAATTCTGACCGCTGCTATGCATTCCTCCACGACATCTACACCACGTTTCTTCCATATAAACCTGACAACGTTAACTTCACGAAGTTCAATGGATGGCCAAAGTGGTTTTCGCGTGGGCGGACACTTCAGGAACTCATAGCCCCACATGACGTTCATTTCTTCGATGGGAACTGGCAGTACATTACCAGCAAGCCGGAGTCTGTGCGTGCACTAAGTATCATCACGCAGATATCGGTCGATGTGCTGCAGAAGGGTCTTGGTTGGTCATACCCCAGCGTAGCGCAAATAATGTCGTGGGCTGCTGACCGGACGACGGGCAGGGAAGAAGATAGGGCGTACTCGTTACTGGGTCTGATTGGCGTGCATATGCCGATGCTGTATAGGGAGGGGAAGAACGCATTCCTCCGTCTACAGCTGGAAGTCATACGAATGATCAATGACCAAAGCATATTTGCGTGGGGCTGGACAAAGCAGACCGGATCTGCCAGCGGATTCCTGGCAAACGATCCTAGCGACTTTCACGATTGCTCAAACGTAGTTCGGATGGTCCCCAGCGATGTCCTCGAAAAGTATTTTTCGAAGTGGAAACTACGAAGATTGGTTTCTGTGGAGGAACGATGTCAAACATTCTCTGTCACCAATCATGGCATTTAAATATGGCTACCCCTGAAACGTGAAACCCGTTCCAGAGATTCTGAGTTCTTCTCTGCGATACTGGCATGTTACGACGCCCTGGGGAAGACGCTGAACCCCATAACTATCACCGTCGAGCAGTTCGGTCCCAACCTTTCCAGGCATTTTATTCGACGTCCGGTGGTTAAGAATCGGCTAGTGTCAATCAAGTTCAAGTCAATTCTTCTTCCCTACCGAGTCAATATCGATCTTAATATCAGGGGTCCGTCGTGCAAAGGGGCATGTTCTGATTTGCTGGGACATGCCACCATATACCAACATTGTCATAGAGCAGGTTGGAGATATCGCTCAAAGATATCATACCCAGCGATAGCGTCATCGTGTGAGTACCATCAACAAATCCTTTGCGTAACCATTTACATCCCCTGCCAACAGTATTTTGGGTAACCCGGGGTCTGGAAAGAGCAACGTAGGGTGATAGTGAACTATTGGTATTGAATCGTCACTCACGCGGGATGTAGTTCATCAACCAACTTACTGGGGTACGACCAGAATTCTGCGTACGCTTCCCCAGCATCGCGGCCCCGGTTTCCGCTTGTCAGTTCTTCGCAAGCGTCCGCAAGGGAAAACGTTTCGTATTCATAGATACACCACCCCTGGGAGGCAGCTGTATCGAAGCGATGTCAATGGAACTCGCATGGCTGTGAGCCAACTTGCTTAATCAATCCGGCTTAGAGTTAATTCCGTCCTCAACAGATACCGGAAGGCCATTAGGGTTACAGGTGTCATATATACCTCGAGCTCGAATGTTAGGGAAGCAATACGCAACTTCCAGACCATCCGTAACATGTGCGGGGAGGAAGCTATTGATCGATTACGACTAGTAATTCCCACGTGGGATAAGGTCGACTTGGAATATGGCACCAGATTGCAAGGCGAACTGCAAGACCTGGCTAGAAAGTGTCTCCAAAGTAGGGGTCCGCTGCGAGAAGTTTGACAACACCCCAGCGTCAGCGTGGACGATTGTGGACAGTCTCGGGGACAAGAAGAAGGTGCTTTCAGTCCAAAAAAGAAATGGTTGACCATAGCGTTAAACGTCCGAGGGAAAACGAACTGTAAGTCATTTACTAGCACTCGCAAAGAGATGAGTTGTTTTTGTAGGTGATCGTGGAACCAATTTCGATTCCTGTACGTGTATATGGTCGGTCATCCACTGGCCTATGCTATCATATATACTGTATTGCTAGAGCGTTCCGCGGCACTAGAGATTGGTGCAGGTATGGGTAAGTATGGACGACGTACGTGCGTATATGTGTGCATGTATTCGTTATGAACACTTGGTTAGTGTATATACACAATCGTCACGATGTGAATGCCAGTTTCGTCCCATTCGCATACGAATTTACACGCGGGTAGACTGTCCACGCGTCTGCCCTCATACCAAGTTATCCCCCAACGCTATCTCGAGTCCCCGATCGTGGTCTCTTCGTGTCGTTTTGGGATCTTTGACTACAAGATCTGCTTGTTGTCTGTTGTTCGCCAAATGTCGTTGACATTGATCATATTTGGGGTTCGTCATGTTAGGAAGCCCGGTTAGAAAAACAAAGAGGTCGTAGACGAGGATACCAAAAAAAATAAAAGACGTACAGCCGCATTCTAAGTAAAAGCTTCCTATTTGTTTTCTCCATCTCCGAAGCCATCTTTATTGCACGGGAAAACAATTCTGCTCTATGATCCGTTTTCTTGGCGACAAGGACCTGCGTACGCGAGCACAAGTCTCTTCAACTACCAACAGAATGGAGTACAATGGTTCTATCAGTTCTGGCAGCTCCATGGGATGGTGGATAGGAGATGTCATGTCACTGTGGATGTGTAACCCAGATTCAGAAGGTGGAGGAGCAAGTAGACTGGCCAGTTCGTCAAGGAGCTTCTGGCGTTTGAAGGCATGCACAGGAACTGAAACAGTCGCCAAGGTTTTCTTCTTATTCCTTGCCTTTCGAGGGCTGGAGAAGTGTCTTCCCATTCCTTTGGTCATAATAGGCTGAGATGATCGGGAAACATGACTCGCAGACATGGTAAACTGTCAGTGAGTGCAAAGAATAAAAGGTGTTCATGATAGATCATACTAGTGAGAGCCAAACAGCCATCATATTTGTGGGAGCCAAACAGCCCTCTGAAGAGGCTCCCGGAGGTCAAACAGACCTCTGAAGAGAATCTGCAGAGGGTTGGTGTGTGCATATGGAACATTTGAGAGGAGGATATGCCAGAGGGAAGCCGACGAAATGAATAATCAGGACTGGCCAGGTAGTTCCAGTGCAGATGGTTGGTCTCTTAGATACATTTCTCATAACATAATAACCCCATCTAAATGACCACTATTGATACCGAGAACTGCTGCCTTAGATGGTGTTTGGTGCGAGCATTTGGTTGCTTACATAAGCACTTCAAGCCCATCCCCATCCCTGAGTATGTACATAGTTGAGCCGCTACCGAGGCTGCCTACAGCACCCTTTCAATAGTGTGTACTTGTGGCAGTTGATTCAGACACATTAGCTTGTTTTTTGTATTGAATTGAATGCATGTGTTGGGGAAACCTGAGGCCCGTAAAAAGTGTGAACTGCAAAATGTAAAATTCCGAAGTACAAAAATGATGAGTTCCATGCAGGATGCATGAGATCTTGTCAGTGTCAATTAACCCAGCTAAAATGTTGCAGGTACAAAATGCCCATGTCCTACGTACAAAACTCTAAAGTCATAAGTACAATACTTCAAAGTCTCAAATACAAAACTCCCAAATCTCAAGTCCGAAATGCCAAAGTTCGAAACGCCGAAGTCCCAAAGTCCCAAGTCAAGAAAGCGGTATTCCCGAATTAGAAAAGTAAAACTACCAACAGCGGTACCCGAGGTCCTCATGTGCCAAACTCCCAAATCCGGAATGCGTTCCGCCGAAATCCGAAATCCGGGGGAGCATGATGCTCCGGCTTTCCATATATCCCCGATACCGTTTGAAACCCTCTATCTGGTGCCGTTCCGTTGAGGCCTTTACTATAACGGTGAAATTGGCCTGTTCTGTCGAGGAACACGTGTTAGTAACACCTGTTCCTCGTTGCTGGGAGTGTCAGCATGTTCTCCTCGTGTGAAGCCCCCCGCCCATCTGCTTTTTCTCCCTTTCCCTGTTGACCAAAGTTAAACGCCGTACCCGCAATACTGTTGAATCTCTACATCCATTATTTTGTTTCCTTCCCTCGTATGCTGATCATTGGCGGCTTATGCAAGATCACTGATATAATGATAGGTTGATGTACCATGCGTCTGATTGACGTAGAGGCTTTTCTCGACTTCGACGAAGGGAATGTCAGATCCGATGCGCGGCTTCTGGTGGAACTCAACGGCCCAAAGCTTGTAGGAACAGCATATGCCATATTGTCTCACTGTTGGGGTGAACCAGAAGATGAGGTGCAGTATATGGAGATGGAAAGTCTTACGAAGACGGGTATCACCACCAGAAGCAAGGTACAACGGCGCAGTGGGTACCGCAAGATCCGCGGGAGCTGCTTGCAAGCCCGCCATGACGATCTCCATTGGCTCTGGGTGGATACTTGCTGCATCGACAAACGGAGTAGTGCAGAACTCTCTGAGGCAATCAATTCCATGTATGTGTGGTATGCGAATTCCGACCGTTGCTATGCATTCCTTCATGACGTCGATACCGAAACTCTGCCCACCAAACCCGACAACAAGACTTTCGCCGAGTTTAATGGATGGCCAAAGTGGTTCTCGCGAGGGTGGACACTCCAGGAACTTATAGCCCCCGAAAACGTTCATTTCTTTAATCGGAGCTGGGAGTACATTACCAACAAGCAGGACTCTGCACGTAAACTAAACGACATCACGGGGATATCAATGGATGTACTGCAGAAGGGTCTTACTTTTTCATATCCCAGCGTAGCACAAATGATGTCGTGGGCCGCTGACCGAACGACGACGAGGGAAGAAGATAGGGCTTACTCATTATTGGGTCTGTTCGGTGTCCATATGCCGATGTTGTACGGAGAGGGGAAGCACGCGTTTCTTCGTCTGCAATTGGAAGTCATACGAATGATCAATGACCAAAGCATATTCGCCTGGGGCTGGAGAAAGGAGACCGGATCTGCCAGCGGATTCCTGGCAAACGATCCTCGCGACTTTCGCGATTGCTCAAACGTAGTTCGGATGGCCCCCGCCTATGTCCTGGAAATGTATTTTTCGAAGTGGAAACTACGAAGGTTGATTTCTACGGAAGAACGATTACAGACATTCTCTGTTACCAATCATGGCATTCAAATATGGCTACCCCTGAAACGTGAGCCCCGTGCCAGAGGCTCAGAGTTCTTCTCTGCGATACTGGCATGTTGCAACGGCCCAGCGGAGAAGTCGAACCCCATAACTATCACCATCGAACAGTTTGGTCCAGACCGTTCCAGGCATTTTGGCCGGCCTCCGGTGGTTAAGAATCGAGTAGTGTCAATCAAGTTCAAGCCAATCCTTCTTCCCTACCGAGACAACGTTAACCTTAATATCAGGGGTCCGTCATGCAAACAGGTACGTTCTGATGTGCTGGGACATATCACTATGTACTAACGTTGTGATAGAGCAGGTTGCGGATTTCGCTCGAAGATATCATACCCAGCGATAGCGTTATCATGTATGTATCATGGCCCAGCAACAAATTTTTCGTGTAAGCATCTTAATCCCCTGGTAATAGTGTCTTCGGCGCCTCAGGATCTGGAAAGAGCAACGTAGAGTGATAGTCAACTATCTGTATCGAAGCGTCACTCATGCGGGATGTAGTTCATCAACAAGCTTACTGGGATTCCACCAGAACCCGGCGCAGACTCGCTAGGGGTCTGCACGCAAGCTGTCAGCGCCTTTGCGAGTGTCCGGAAGGGAAACGTCATGTTTTCTTAGATACACCCCCATTGGATTCCGACTGTTTTGAAGCGATGTCAACCCAATTCGTATCGTTGTGAGCCAAATTGGTCACTTAATCTCACTTAAAGTTAATTCTACGCTGAATAGATACCACAGGTCTGTTAGATTTACAGGTGTTATCTATACCTTTGACGTGAATATCAGATGGGGGGGGAGAGAAGTACGGAACTTCCGGGCTGTCCTTAACATGTGCGGGGAGGAAGCCATTGATCGATTGCGACTGGTATTAACCATGTGGGATAAGACCTTGCAGTATCGCGGTTCAGCGCAGGGCAGGCTCGAAGACCTGGTTGGCAAGGCCTCCAAAGAAAGGGTTAGCTGCGAGAAGTTTGAAAACACTCCAGCGTCAGCGTGGGCGATTGTGGAGGGTCTTGGGGAGGAGAAGAAGGTGATTTCACTTCAGAAGAAAGTGGTTGATGGTGGGATCGACCTGAGGGAAACGTCCAGGTGCAAATGCATTACACACCTGTTCTCGGTGTAACATTGTGTTTACCACCGCTCACCAAGATATGAATCGTTTAGTAAGCGGTTGTGGAACAGATTTCGATTCCTGTACGTGTATGTGGCTGGCAATCTGTTTGCTTGCGCTGTCGTATACTATAACGCCAGAGTCTTGCAATGCCGTAGAAGGTGCAGGTGTGGGTAAGTATGCATGGCGTACGTGCGTATGTATGGATTCATTGTGACCTCTATACCCAAACATCGCAAGGTGAATGCCAGTCCTTCCGATAATTTACACCCAGGTCGACGTAGTTCCCGTTCAGCTCGTCGCTCGGTACACTGTCCACCCTCGTCGGTCACCATTCCTCATACCAAGTTGTCCCCCAACGCTATCTCAAGTCCCCGATCGTGTTCTCTTCGTGCCGTTTTGGGATCTTTGACCACAAGATCTGCTTGTTGGCTGTTGTTCGCCAAATGTCGTTGACATTGATCATATTTGGGATTCGTCATGTTAGGAAGCCCGTTAGAAAAGCAAAGAGGTCGTAGACGAGGATACCAAAAAAATAAATGACGTACAGCCGCATTCTAAGCAATAGCTTCCTATTTGTTTTCTCCATCTCTGAAGCCATCTTTATTGCGCGGGAAAACAGTTCTGCTCTATGGTCCGTTTTCTTGGCAACAAGGATCTGTGCACGCGAGCACAAGTCTCTTCAACCACCAACAGAGTGGGGCAAAACGGCGGCACATACCTTTCCCCGACTGTCGACCCTCCCAACGATTCTTCCACCCTGAATCAACCCAACGACCTCCCTCTCGACTTCCTCAACGCTCCATCCCAACGCATCCGCCATCCGCTCGAGTCTGACCGTCTCGAACGGTGCAAAATAAAGCACGAGTGAGACGTGCCGGATAAGCCTGGTGAGTTCGGGAGTATGTAGGGAGAGGTGGATGTCGGTGTTGTGTCGGATCTAAAATTGGGTGTGATAAGTCAAGCGGGAAAGTAACAAGGGAAGGTAGAGCATACCGAATTTCGAGAGAGAATATCCAACACCTTCTTAAAATCGCTCGCCATGTAAGCCTGAACCAATTCTCGTACGTACGGTTCTTGTTCGATGTACGTTGCGAATGTAGGGTTGTCCACGAGCTGGGCTTTGACGGATGAACGAGAGAGAGAGGCGAGTGCACAGAGGGCGCCGTAGATGGCGATGTCACTCGGTGCAACGAGCTGTCATTACCGGTGCAGTGTCAGGTCAGTTGACCTTCACAGGGGGACCACAGGGACGCACCTTTCCGATCCAATCTCCTAGCTGCTCCGGAGGGCCAAGTCTGAGGAAGGCAACTGCAGCTTTATCATACGCTCCCATCCCGAGGTGGGAGAGTGCCAATACAAACTCGAGTTTGGTCTGTATGTGATCGCGATCGGTGGATTTTCTACTTTGAGAGGCTTGACTTGATCCGCTGCCTGCCGACCCTATCATTGATGATGCGCCGAGACCGGCTCCACTAGTCGTGCTGCTGGCTCCAGTTCCCATTGCCATCGCGGAACCTTGAGGTACCTGAGATGTGCTGGTGGAAGGAGAAGTCGCATTGGCGACTGCGCTGCCTATTGTGAGAGATTCGAGTGCGCCTTCGGCTTTGTATACGTATGAAGGAATGTGTGCGTAGTTGTGCTGTTCGATGGTGAGCTGGGGGGGAATGGGGTAAGAGTAATTGGGATAAGGGGTGAGCAGGACGGTTACCTCAAGTACGGACATACACATATCGAGGACGTGTTGACTCGTCGAACAGAACTCGCGAGATTTCGTGTAGTGTTTTAGTGCTAGTCCAAACTCGCCTGTCGATCGAAAGAAGTCTCCGAGATCTCTGTGGCCCATCTATGCCGCCGTCGTCGTCGAATCTGTGTTAACGCAGTTGTGCAGACACTCACCCGAATGCTCTCCTTGATCATATTATTCGTATACGTCTTAAGCTCGACCTCGAGCTTCGTTCTCTCGGCCACATTCCGCTTCGTCACGTCCTCTACCCAGTCCATATCCACGGTGACCACGTCCGCCACTGGAGGCAACCCCTTACCCCCCTGAGTGCCTAGTACACTTTCATACGCGCCGATGACCGAACTGACGAGTGAAGGGTCACGCAGGCGATACAGATGTTGGAATGCGAGCGAGAGCGCGTGTGGTGCGATGGATGGACATTGGATGATGGTGGCGATGAGTCTGTCGATGACGGTGCGGCCGGTGTAAGGTGCGATGTACGCGTCGAGGTCGAATGGGTGGTCATCGTCGATCGTGAAGACTCGTCGTCTGGGCTGTTGTTGCTGCTGCTCGACGTCGACTTCCATCGTGGCCATCGTCGTCGTCGTCGTCGATGATGCTAATGACAAAACGCTAATCGCTTGCGTTCCTAGTACTAACGTACTTCCAAATTCCCCCCTGCGATCATTTTATTATGGGCACTTGGCACAGTTGGTAGCGCGCACGCTTCGCATCAGCTTGATTGCGTGAGGTCGTGGGTTCAATTCCCACAGTGTCCACGGTCTTTTTGTCCAGTTCATCCTGTAGTTTTTTTTTTGGATGTTGTACAACTAGTAAAATAAACCAAGGACTACTGGAACCGCTTGTAAGCATGCTTCTCGTACAGTTTAGGCTTTGCTTTTCGTTTTGAAGGCCTGCAGAAGAGGTATATGATTTTGGCTGTCGTTCTCGATGAGAAAGAGGTACGTACAACACGGGAACGCGAGGTTCGACCAACGCTCGCTGTTGAAGACTCACGAATCGATCGCGGAATAAATTTCCCTCCGGCTATCACATTGTTCTTCCATCAGAAATCTCGGGGCGCTATGGTCAGACGCACCTTGAGCGACCTCAAATTTTCACTCAACTCTTCTCCGGTCTGGACCTCGACTCGACTCTCAGGAACGACGTGCTTGCCAAGCTTGCGTCCTGCCAACCCTTTGCGAAGTCGAAGACGTGTAGTGAGTTGTCTTGCCAATCGAGCTTCGGCCCGCGCTTCGGCGGTTTTGTCGATTTGGGATCGGAGGGATTTGGCGGAGTTAATACCGTGTAGAAGACGTTTGCGGAGGGCTTTTGCGGCGAGGGCTTCTTTCTGTTCATGGAAGGTGTAATGAGGGAAAGGGGTTCATCGATGCCATGCTTACCTCGGCTCTCAGTTTCATCGCCCTTGCACGCTGCTGCTTCGTCTTCTTCACCGTCTTCCGTCTCTGCACGACCCCATCACCCTTTACCTCTCCTTCATCCTCGTCATCTACCACCCCATCATCCACCGACATACCAATTGGGACATCCTCCGCGTTGCTCGCGTTTTCCTTCGCCCGCTCAATTTTTTCGCGGAAGCTCACTAAATTATCCAACTCTTCCTGTTTACGTTTTTCGACGGTGTATGCTTCTAAGACGAGGTCATGGTGCGCTTGCACGGGTGGGTTGTAGGATGCGCCTTCGGGAGGGAGAGATACAGCTGGAGCGTCGATGACATCGCGAAGGTGATCGGTATCCGGTTTCTGTGTGGTATATGTATATTTTCATACTACACGCTCGAAAGGGGAACGGACCTTGACCACGACTGGTTTTACACTCTCCAATCCGTCGGGAACGCTTTCTTCCACCGTAGGTGCCCACAAGTCCCGTGTGCCGCTCTCTCGAGCGGCGTGGCTCACTTCGATGGGTGCACTTCCGGCACCGAATTCAGTCGGGTCCATCACGGCATTGAAAGGGCCCTTGCGAGTTCGATGTGCGAGACGAAGAAGACGAGATTTTTCTGCGTGGGTGAGTTTTGGTTTTGTTGTTATGCGGGTGCGGGAGGTGACTGCTGGGACGGCTGAGCGGGCAGAAATGATTTTGGTGGATGTGAGTTGGGCTCTGGAGTACCTAGGTAGAGATTTTCGGACTGTAGAAGTGAGCGAGCGAACACAGGTTATCTGCGTGGACGTACTCTGCTCGTCTCCGCGGGTATCGACAACGAAAAGCTGACCGTCGGGCTGACTTTGCAATGTCGACCTGTACATCGTCCACATACATGCAAAAACCCCCAAGAAAGAATGTACTCACCCGATCACACGTTCCTCTGCCCGTAAACTTTCCATGGTGTCCTCGACGCCCTGCATATCGATGTTTTTGCGCCATGCCCGTTTTCCCTTCCGACTTGCCTGTGCCAGTTGCGAGGGTGCACCGAGTGCAGACCGCGTTGGCTTGTTCGCCATCGTCGTATATGTCGATAAATAGTTTGTCACGCTGCTGATATGTCACGATGTGGTATCACGTGATGAAGGGGAGAGAGTCACACCGCGTCATGTCACACGCTCTTCAACTGACGATGGACCCGAGTGAAATTGGCCGGTTTGGCACGCTGCGACTGGTCAAACGCGGCGACTCGGCCACGCCAGTCGCGGCATTCCCCGTCGACGACGACGCAGTCACGTTCGGACGCGACCCAGCTTGCAGCGTCAGACTGTACTACTCGTCCGTGAGTCCAGTACACGCCAAGTTGATATTTCAAGACAGAAAGGTGCGTTGCATGAAGTGGCGTACACTAGCTGCTCATATCAGCTGCAAGGCATTTGTCGTCGTACTAGGTCAATCGGGTATACACGTCGACGGATGTCTAGTTCTCCCATCCCAGAATCCCTCGCTTCCAACTACCATACCCGTACCCAACAACACCACCCTCGAAATACGCGGTAAGCGATTCGTGTTCACGTATCCTCCCAAGGAAATGCGCGCTGCGCTCTACTCCTCACCTTCTCCCACGAAAAACGCGTCAACCGACGCGACACCAAGGACGAGAAAGAAGGCGTTGAGAATGTCGATGATCAGAAGTGCAAAAGTATTTACGCCCAGAGCAAAAAATGCCGACCCAGAGGAGAATCTGAGGATTTTGCAAACGCCATTGAAAAGACGAGGGTCGTCCCCACTCAAACAACAATACCAGACTCTGCGGCGAGTACGTGGGGATTCCGATTCCTCGTCCGATTCTGACGAGGGCGATGAGAATGATGGTCCAGCAGCGGAAGAAATTGTCCTTGTAGACGGTGATCATCCCCACGTTCTTGAAGAAGACAGAGACCTCGTCATACTCGAATCCGTCGAAGTCGATGATCCGGAACCACCACCTCCATGCTCACCACGTCCACAACACCGACAACCCGCTGCACCCCCCACCACACCTCTCCGTCTCGGCGCATTCGGCCGTCCAGTCCACGTTCAATCGTCTGACCCGAACATGTACCAAACTCCTCATCGCAAACCTGCCCGTCCTATCACTCCACCGCGCTGTTCTTATTCGCTCTGCACAACGTACAGTGTTGCGACAAGAAATCGAACGGGAGGAAGAAGAGATGGAGGAGAAAGAGGTAGAAGAAGTTATCGTAGATGACCTTGAGGATGTTCAAGAGATCGAGGAACACGAGGAAGAAGACAGCGGCGAGGAGGTAGAGGAAACGGATCAACCAAGTGGATGGCGGAAGGGTCTTGGCTTGGTGACAGGCTTTGGATGGCCAGTTCCGCTCGTCTTCTGCTGCACCTGAGGACGACGAGAATCACGACAATGATTATCTGGAGGATGAACAGGTGAGTTGTTCATCCTTTTTTGTAACCCTATATACTAAATGGTCGGAGGAGGAAATGGTCGTCGATCAGAAGATGCCCCCTCCGTCGACTGACGGCCTTCAAAAATCTAATGTAGTTACTAACGCTGCATCTGACGACCCTCCCGCCGCACACCGCCCCCTGGGAACGTTTATGACACCGCAAATCCCGCGTGTCGGTCTAACCACAGGTGTAGGCCGAGGCGCAGGACGAAATTCGTTCGGAGGAGTATTACCCGCACCACAACCATCTTCCTCGGCTGGACTTGGCGGACCGAAGAGAGTCCGTGTCGAGCCCAAGTGGAAAGTCACCGATATCGTCGTACCGATGCCGAATACGAAAGAGGAAGAGGAGGAGTGCGTCCCTCACGTAATACTGCAGACGGTGAAGCAGGAGGAGCAAGTGGGGATGGGGGGTCCGAGCCCTGATCGTCTCCAGCGGAAGAAGATCAGCGAGGAGGAAAAACAAGTGAGTCACTGTTCTATCTCATTTTTTTCCACCTCAATTCAACATGTTCCAGGCCATAAGAGAAAGACGTCGTTCAGCGTTGAGGACTCCAGATCCTTACTTCGGAGGACAGCGTTCCGGGTATGGGACCACGACAATCAACCACCCATGCTCAGGTACCGTTACCGGGTTATTTTGCTGCCAGTACCTGTTACGGATGCAACGAAAAAGGACGTGGTAGGGAAATCGAGGAGTCGAAGTTTGTCACCTGTGAAGCTGGCAATGCGGTTGGCTTCTCCAATCAAAAGCGAGGAGAAGGAGGAGGGGAGGACGCAGCTGAAAGCGACGAAGAGGAAGATACACGGTCCTTGTTGGATAGGATGAAGCAGACGGTGGAGGGGTTGAAGAGGAGACGCAGTGAGAGTGCGTTGATACGGACTGGTGAGTCTGCGGATGAGACGAAAGTGAATCTGGGAGACGACCAGGAGGATGACGAAGAGCAGGAAGATGGCGAAATTGCCGATGACGAGAGTGATAAGGAGAACGGTGGCATGCCAAGTGATGATAGTCCGATGGAGGTCGAGGCTCATACGACCCCCGCCGTCGACGTTGCATATAGTGCGGAGGCAGAATTACCAGCGGTAAATCATGAAGAAGATGACAACGACGCGCCAACCGATCTTCCCCTCCCAGCCCTGACCCGGCCATTTTCAGCTACTACTCCCCAGACCCCGAATCTGAGTCCACTCAAACATCTCTTCTCCAAACCCAAGCACAACGTCGGAGCTGCCACGCCTGCCGTGCGGAGCATGCGCCACCTATTCAAAGGCGACCCTGTCTCTCGTGAAGGCATGCAAACGCCGAGTATGGATGGGGTGAGAACGATGTTTGTGAGGGAGGAAAGGAGGGGGAGAGCGGGTGATGGGACACCGGCGTTGGAAGGTGTAAAAGAGGTGATGGGCACGCCGGCGCCTGCCGGCGAAGGTGGTAGACGTGAGGACAGTAACGACGAGAAAGGGACTGAATATGCACCTTCTGCTGTGCTGCCGACTACTGCGACGCGGCGCCGGACGCCCAGGCCAAATGTGAATTCCGGAACGGCATCAACACCAAGGGCTGCTTTGAAACACGAGGAAGGGGCACCAACTGATGATGCCTCTGGTCAAGCCGTTCCTCACGCTACGTCCGAAGCGTTGCCGGACGCCGCACAGAGCAAGGCGAAGCCAGTGAGAGGGAGGAAACAGACACCTGTGAATGATGAGGTGCGTTCTGTGCTGTTGCTGCCGTGGGGGCTCGTGTTTATTTTATTTCTTCACGATTAGCCGAATCCATCGCGAGCAGCTGCATCCTCGGAACCCAAAGCCGTGGGAGGTAGGAAAGCAAAGACTGAAAGTCACCCGGAAGCCGTAAGTCCACGTACCATTATATTTCTCTTGCGTTGTGCATCGCGTCGTCGCGTCGACATCTGACACTGATTGTCCCTTTCATAGATACCAACAGTTCCGAAGCGACCTCCAAGCCGTGCCAAAGGAACACCGATCCCTGAAGTCATCGCAGAGTCGAAAGCAACACGTAACGAGCCAGCGAGACCCAAGTCTCGTTTGGGAACAACGAAGGCGAGCCAGAGCTCGTCGTCGAATGTGCCTGCGACCGCCGCTGCTACTGCTACTGCGAAGGGGACGAGGAGCGGCGTTAAGAGAGGTGGCAGCGGCACGACTAGTGGTGGGTCTAATAATGCACGTGGTCGTTCTGGTTCTGGTTTGGGGTCGAGGCCGGGCAGGTCGACGCCCAATGAAGCCACCGTTCAGCAACCTGCTGACGAGGATGACAACGACCCACTCGATACGATAGGTCATGCTGTTGAAGAAGACGGGCCTGCATTGAGGAGAAGGACGCGTACGGCTACGACGACAACTACGAAAACGAAGCGGGAAGAGGCTGAAGGTGGCATTACTGGTCCGGCGGGACGCACTAGGCGAGCGCCGACACCATCGACGGTTAAGCCTCCTGCTGCTGGTACTACTGCGCCACCGCTGCCACCCACGACGACTCGCGGTAAGGCTGGAGCGTCTACAACGAGGAAGAGAGCTGCAGGTTCAACGGCGACTACGAAAGCTGTTCCAGAAGTGAGCTCTGAGGCGGTGGATAAAGAGAATACACCGTCGAGAGAGGACGAGAGTACGTCTGGTCAGGATACATCAGGGAACACAGTAACTACCAAGACGACAACTCGCCCGAGACGGGGTACTACGGCGGGTGCGAAGACGAAGGAGGGGGAGAAGGACGAGGGTGGTGGTGGTGGTGGTGGTGCTAAGACTGGAGGTATAAAGACTAGGACTACGAGAGCGACGACGCGATCCAGGACGTGATGATCCTTGAATGTTGGTTGATTTGTATTATCATGTATTGCTACAAAGAGCGGGATCTTTGGTATGAACTATTGTAGTTGTCAACACTTCGGGCGGGCAGACCACTAGGTTTGTGTCGTTGAATTCAGGAAGACTCAATATAACCTGGGAACCGAAGTCAGCGAGGGGAACAACGACACATTCGTCCGACGTCAGACAGTACTGACTTGTGTCGCAAGAAACGTTTGACGTGGCCGCCTGTGCAACGAAGGTAGAGAGTACCGAATCTACCGTGATGCGGGGTCTGATGTAGGGAGTACGGCTGTTCTGAGTCTATGATGGGTGCAGAGATTTTTGTCAGCGGAGTGGGACTTGTTAAGCTTACGCCGCAAGGAAGGTATTAGTATAGACTGTAGCGGCTCGTCATAGTTTTGCATACCAGGTGGGACACACAAATCGTTGGTTGCACGGAAAACTACGGTGGGGCCCACCAGTGCCGCTGTATAACTACCACAACAAAAGGCAAGCTCCCGAAAATGGTGACAGAGATGGCGCTTTTGCTGTGCGGTGTGCATCAGGGAGCCGGATCGTTACCAGCACCAGTCTGGACTGCCACGAACCATCGGGTACCAACTAGCTACTTCACTGATGGGTCGCTCAGTTTTCAAGATATGTGTGTTGCTGGTTACTTCGTCACAACCTCGCTTTCTAGCTGCTCGTAAGGGGTGGTACTAAAAGGGCCCTAAGAACATGATAGTTGTCTGTTCGTTAGCGTCCATACCTGCACGAGACAGTATTCGAAATGCGTGATAACCGGATTGGCTCCTCTGGAAGGGGTGAACATAATGATTTCCTTAGATCTGCCAGACGCAGCGACCGTCATCATCCATGTGCAGTAAATGACACACACAATGTGCGCGGAGTCAGTAACCTAGTAGACGAATCTGCCGATGAGTGAGACGAGGAGATGTGTGAATACACATGGCAGCAACTACCTACTGAACATACCTGGTCTCAAAGCCCCAACATCACAGAGCAGAAAACACTTGAAGGATCGTCAACTCTGACGGGAATCACCTATAGTATCCATACGTCTGAACGACGGAGCAACTGAAGAGACTCGACGCGAAGAGCTGTGCCAAGAGTCACCTTTGCATTAAAGCTGCCACTCGACACGGCAAGAGGATGAAAGTAGAGGGGACCTGTGGTTAGTCGAGTGCCAGGTTTATATCGCTCACCTCGCAAGAACCATCCTCTGGGGATAAGAAGTGCTAGTTCAAGGCATGTGGGGCCGCCCACAGCTCATCTAGCCTCGGACATATATAGAGAGACATATATGCCTACATACCCTTGGGTGATTATCAACGACTTGACAATGAGACTCTGCAGATGGGAAGGCTGTGCCAAGGATATGTACGTAGAAAACCCTCCAGAAACGTTGCATATCGCAAACACGCACGGCAGGTATTGGTAATCGGATTGCTGTATCTGGCGGTCAATGGGCGCCAGTTTCCGATGTATGGTTCTTTTCCTCCGGGACAAGTTGTGTGTGCGGGCTTGCCGGCGTCGACGATGGGTGGGTCCCAGTAACCTGGGAGGTTGAGGCGGCCCTATCAACAGATCGCTGTGGCGGATATGTAGGTTGCAAAATTGATCGAGCCTGTTGTATGTCAGAGTGATGTATACGCAGTCACCTTTGTGGACGAAAGTTAGGTCGTAGGACGAAATGATGGGGGTGACGTTTGTCGGTGGAAGATTGCAGACGGACAGCAACAAGGTCCAACCGTGCAAGCGAGGGGTCTGTATCAATTCCATTATGGTATCCCAGGATGGACGGTGTTATGCAAAGACGCATTACGAGCCACACAAATGCGAGTTAGAGTAGGTCTCAACGCCAGCCGAGGTAGACATACATGACATCATGTGACCACTGAATGTATGTAGTCACTGCGGAAACGAGTTTTTTATCGCATCCGGAGATAGTCGGATTATTGGTCATAGTACGACCATATCCCGAGGTCACACAGTTCCAATAATATCTCGGATTATAGTAGCTAAGTGTTCTCGAATCAGACTATATTCCGGTCGGATTCGCAAACCTATTCCTATGGCAATACTAAGCTTCTAGTTGATATTCGCATCGAATTACAGTTGGATTATAGCTCATGAGCTCTGAATCGCATCGTATTAATATCCCGATTCTCCCTGGCTTCAGTCATGCTTTTCAGAATAATCGGATGGGATTATATGTAGATTATATGCTTGGTACACCATGTGCTTCAAATTTGCTGGCCTGACGCCCCATGAAAACCCGCCCACCCTCGCCTCCAGCCTCCTACTGCTACGGCGACTTGCTAGTAGGTACTATATGTACTCCCACCAGCGTACAAGCGGCAGCAAGCTGCCTGGATCACAGTTAGCGGCAAACCATGAGGGACGCAGTCCACACTTACCACAGACCCCACACGGCCTCGGATGCACACCCATGCGAGGATTGGACGATCCATTCGGCTCTGGATCTGCTCCTGCTACCCAATGTGGCGGGCCACCAGTCAGTACACTGACATAGTCCACTAGCCCAGCCACTCACCATTGTTTCGCTATGAACAGTTAGCATCGTCGGAATTTTCCTTTACGCCTCGTGAATTTCATGGGATGATGGACATCGCCAGTACTCCTCTCGACTCGCACCCCCTGCCTGAAGACTATGAAAACAAAAATCAGCCCAATCCCCTCAGCTACACGCTACACGGCCCACATAATGGGAATAGTGGTGTGCACGGCCACACACCTTTCTCGTCGGTCAATGGATCTTCTCAGGTGGGCTGACGCAGTGAGACTCCTATGGACGATTATCAAAGCGCCATATATTCTGCACCTCGATCTCACAACACACCTTACCATATGGGCACCAGTTATGAATGCGAGACTCCAAGCCAGGGATTGCATGTGACGGTTGTGCAGCTAATGGCCAGTATCAAAGGCCTCAGTGACGCCAAGAATAGTCTGGAAATTGAGCTCACTTGTCTCAAAGAGGCCAATGTGTCCCTGGTTGCTCAACTCGACGTTGCAGAGAAAATCCTTGAAGAGCTTCAGCAGAAATTTGCAGATACAGAAAAGTCCGCCGGGTCAAAAATGTCTGCAAACAATCATGTCGTTCTGAAGGTCTGTATAACGACTGGGACTCACTGGATACTATTAATCCCGGTGACCACAGTCAATCATCCAGCCCCTCTTCTCCCAGTTGTGCAGAATTGACTGTGATGCTAGCAAGAAGAACCATGTTGCAGCACTAGCGGCCGTCAAACCACTCGATAACCAACAGCCCTTCGAACTATCAAGCGAAGCCACACAAATATGGCACCTGAATTGGCTCGGCAAAGTTGACGACGACCTTAACATGAAATTTCTCAAGGAAGTAGCGGACTGCGTGTATAACAATGAAAAGGTCCCATTGCTTGATCACATGCGAATGAGTTTAATGGGCGCTCACCTGTGGAACACGAATATTAGATGCAAAGGGAACAGACACAAATCAGAACCATACCCGATAAGTCCTTCAGCCTGGAAATTATCATGGAATGCATCAAAACGTATTTCCGAACCATCCACAAGCGTGCCAAAGAATTAAATAGTGCTGACAGCATGCTTCGAGTCAAACACAGACAAGAGTATGGCCGGCGACGAGGGCACCACATCACGGTAAGTACCTATACTCTGGACTGAACCGTCTTCATGTGTCAGTAGGTAGCTGCTGCTCGACGCAAGGCAGCGTTGCAATACGAAAAGGAATTGGGTCACCAGGGAGCCACAGCTCTCGTCAATATGGATTTTGGATCTGATATTCTTACCTGTAACGATGAAGAAGTCAGTGAAGATACCCTGCAGTGCTGAAAGCAAACAGAGGCTGGGCAGTCTGCAAACCGAGTTACTGGCCATGCATGGCGATCCATCGATGTAAGTGCCACTCGAGTATTTTGACGAAGCTAACTTCTTACTTTGGTTGCAAGTACGTTGCGTTCCTGCATTGGCTCAGCTTTCGTGCCATGAAGCAACAGCAAGAGGGCAGTGACACACTTACCAATGTAGATCTGGGACCCCAACGAAAGCGCCGAATAACAACTACGTGAAAGGTTCATAAACAATGTTTTGACGTCAGCCCGAAGCATTTGGATCGTAGCCCACCGCCACCAAAAAGCATGCTATTCAAGACGATGGTTGACCATAGGTGGCAGAGCGCAAACCCGGAGGTAGTCCTCCTCGATGGTGTGCACTGGTTGAAGGGTTTCTATTCTTGGATGAATGAAGGCGACATCTTTGAAGTGGATGCCGACTACCTGAAGGAATTGGATCAGTGGCTGAAGTTGTCAGATGGCACTCCTGAATCATCGGGTGAGGAAGATGACGTGTGAGCGCCATCCTATCGTTGCTCCCTTGGACATGTTGTAGAAATAGCGAAACGTTCTGTTACTGTATTAACGAAAATGTCCCTAAGTTACCGTTGATACCACTAATCCCAGAACACCTGTCTGTACACAGTTGAACTCCTGTCACTGAGCAATCGTTAGAGTAATTACTGTTCAAGTGGACCAGTGATAAGACGCACCTTTGCAAGATCTATTGTAGCCCAGACCTTCCGTCGATCCTCTCTAACCGATACCGATGTTAGCGCCAACAAGTTAGTAATCCACTCCAAGTCCACAAGAAAAGGTAGCAATGACTGATTCGTTTGGTACTCCCCAAGTTCCCATAAGCACATGCCCAGTGCCAAACTGCTGACTGTCAGCCAGGGAAATGAGGTATGTTTGAGGGTGACTCACAAGTCATCCCAAATTGTCCTCCATTCCCCCTCGTATGGCTTAAACCATCGCATGCATGCAAAATAGAACGTATGTTTCCCATCACGAAGGTGTTGATCAACCCGGAAGATCTCAAGAAGTTTGCCATATGCATGAGTGGGCCCTTGCCCTGGTATCACGACATGAACAAGGGAAGACCAGTGTGTCCCAACCGCTCTCGAGGCATGGAATCGCTTCCCATTGATGACGACATAATCAAAGAAGACGGCTTTGGAGTTGAGGGGAATGCTGTGTAGCACGGTGGGCCGTTCGTGTTGGCAGTGGACAGGCGAATGTGGAAATCGGGCGTTCAGAGTACGGCCAAGGAAGCGATAACTTTCTGAGGAGAGACCATTCTCATGGTGGCGTGGACTGAGTGCATAAGCCAGCCCCGCTATGCAAAGTACATCACATGTGATTTCTTGATGTGTATGCCGAGAGGCTTACCATCGGCACTAATCTTGTCCAGCTCCTGACAGAGAGCTGCCAACCCTGCGACAGTGCCACGTTCATCATGTGTAGCTTTCTGCATGATTCTTGCAGCCTCCGAGCGAAACGACTTCACAGGGCTGGCATGTAGGGTGTATATCTGCGGTTTCATGGTCAGCACGGTGGTCCGCTTAAAAAACTCAAGGTTGTGTAGACTTACGAGCCTAGAGGTTTCACAGGTCTGGTGAAACTCCTTGAAGAACGTTGTTTCGAGTTCGCCATCGGAGTGATTGTTGGTCTTGAAGGACTTCAGCACCTTGTTGAGCCACTCGAATAAGAACGTCCAGAAATCATGCAGGGGGCCGAAGTTGCGGGCACAGTCAGCAATATGGGTAGCATAGTGGTGGTTCGGCTTTATAACGCCTGACCCATACAGCTAAAAGAATCAGCGCCGCAGGGTAAATATATTGTCAGGTTGACAATGACAACCTACCTTAACAAGTTCTACGTTATATTCATGCAGCAAGCGATCAGCTGTATCAATGTCATCACCTGTGATTGCGCGTTTGATAAGGATACGTATAGCCATCGACAGCTTGAGGAAGTTGGCTGGATCGTTGGGGTGCAGGCCGAGTTGGTCACCGTTGTCGTTAGTGGTGTGCGGGTCATCACCCATTTGAGGCTCTTCGGGCATTTGTGGATTGTCAAGCATCTGTGTGTTGTTAGGTGGGGGAGGTGGTGCACGCAATTGACCTTCAGGGATTCCTTCGACTGTTTGAGAGACAGCCTTGCGTTTCTTTGATGTCTGGAACGGAATGGGAGTAACTGATGTGATTGAGGCCTGTAGATGACGGTGCAAGACATACCTTCTTTAGGCCAACCTGCTGTGCTTTCTCTACTTGCTTCGCCGCCACTTGTTGAAGCTTTTGCTGTTTCTTGCTCTTGGCGATGGCCAGATTCTCCTGCACGATGCGGGCCTTCTCAGTTTCATACACCTCTTTTCCTTGTTTCTTCGCTTCTACGAGCGATGCCTTGTTATTGGCTTTGCAGGTGATCTCTTGTTGTTTCTGTAGTTCAGCTTTCTCAACAACAGAAAGATGGCGGAATAATGCCTCGTCAGAGGCATTATCCGGTAGGTATGTACTCCATATCTGTGGAATCTGGTACAGTGTAGGTCAGTGTGCATCCAAGTCAAGAGAAGACATATGACAATCGGGCCATATACAGTTGCAAGGAGTAACCATTGGTCAGCTGTGAGAGAGCCGCCTGCGGGGATTCCGATGTCTGTTGGAAGTTTGCCGCACGACAATGGGATTATGAACTAATATGTTGAGCGATTAGTCAATGTACATATATCATGAAAGATGAGAATACGCGTACATCTGACAGCATATTGTGGAGCGTCATCAGCTCGTGGTTTGGTCTTAAGATCTTGCTTTGGACCCAAATATTATAAAAGTGCGTCTTGACGAGACCTGAGAACAGAAGGTAAGGGTTGGCCGTCTGCAGAAGGTTGAGACTCGCCAAGAAATAAATTGTGCATCGGATCTATCACGATTTGTTGCACCAAATCGAAATATGGGAGGCGAGATAGTTCAGAGTACCGTGTAGCATATTCCTTGACGAAGTTCTTCTGCAGATTGTGGCCAGAAAGCTTGCAATATTCGTCGCCTAGACGACACTGTTCCACGTTGGTACGCGGTGGATAAGCTGATGTCTGTGTTGAGTAGAGGGCAGTGAGCATAATACACGAACACGTACCTCCGTGCTCGAAGGCATTCAGATTCCCTTTGTCCTTCGAAGGTATCCAACAGGCTGTACAGTAATAGGTATGAGAATGTGAGCCGAAACCGCCCATCTTGTGAGCGGCAGGCTTGTCACATACGACTGCGACAAGAACAATGCGAACGAGTCGTCCTAAGATGGGTGAGCTGATACACATATGAACAAAAAATGGAAACATACCGTCAGGGTGAGATTCAGTTGGCACTTTGATGCTGTGTTTCCAGAGTCGCAGTAAGTCTGAAACGATGGGTCGCAGGAAACGTTGTACCTCGTCAGGTGACTGTTCTTTTGGACCAGGCATGATACTTGTGCACATCAGGTTTGCAGTCCGATACCTGTAACGAAGGTTTAGGTCATCTGAAATGGAGGTCCTGAGCATATCTAGGGTGACCTGTATTCGGGGGGGAGGTTACAGATAGAGAATGAAATCGGAGCTGACGAGTGAGATGGTGTGATGTTGCTCCGGATGTAAGAGAACCTGTGACGTTGTACCTTCAGATCAAGGTAAATCATAAAGAGAAAGACAATACCAGTCAACACCTAGGTTGACACCCAAACGAAGCTCCTTGTTGGGACCGTGTCGCTCATTTGCATTGTTTGAGAAGAATAGGTTGCCGTCTGGCCCTTTAAGCTTCGTGCAGCAGATATCACTGTCAAAAATGTCCATATAGGTGCCAGGAATGTGACGCTTGTCTCGCCACTCGTCGAGGGTGGCCTCCATGCCAGGGATCTTGAGGATAGATGCAATCTGCTCAGAGAGTGGAAGATAAGGATATTTGATAATTGGCGTCTTTAGTATGCGAGTATTACCCCATAGGGTTTGACCTGGGAGGAAGAGGTCAACGTTACATGAAGTGCAGGTATCATGACATAGCAGTGACATGGCCGGCAGATAGACATCCCGACAAGTTGGGCAGACAGGCGACGAATGGATTGGCTTATCGACACCGAGGAGGTGATTGCTGGATTGGATAGTGGCAAATGGTACTGGGGTAACTGGATTAAGAAACAACAGAAGTAAAGAAAATATTGCCAGTAATGCATTGCAGGCAATGCATGGAAGGTGGAATTGGAGGTGGAGCCAAGAGATGACAGCATGGATGACTGTGATGTGATCTGGGATGTCAGCAAGGTCTACGTTGTCAGATCGTACCTCTTCATCGAAGAAGAATGGATCAGGATCGTCTGCATCATCTTCGGGATGGAAAGGAACCTCGTCTGGTAGTTCTGCTGCATCGGGGCTGTCGTTCTCCTCAGGATAAGACCAAAATCCACCGTCGTTAGAAGGATCTGGTGGGCCATCAGCAAAGGGTGAGTTCGATTCCCCCCGAGCTTCTTCAGCGATCCGTTGTAGCCTGCGTTCAAAAGCACGTCGCTCTGGGTCTTCGGGGAGATGGTGGATCTCAAACGAGGTCAAAGGTCGAGCACTGGCGGCCGCTCTTGCATTGTACTCCTCGAAATAGTTCACAGCTGAAAGGAGTGCTTCCGGACTATGAAAGTTAGGGCCAAGGTTGGGTAGAGTGCTACCAAACGTCATGATGTTGAGGTCCTTGCCCATGAGAGTACCGTGGTCAAGCATTTCCTGTTCGACAGCACAAGTCGATGAGCGTGGGGGGTCTAGAAAGACAACGTTGGAGAGGCCACAGTGAAAGAAAGACAGAAAAGCAGATGGAACTCGTCTCCTGCTCGATAGTAGTGATGATGCCTGCTCGGACGCAGCATCTAAGTCTAAAGCTATGTACGGACCCCGTGCACCTTGTACCCCTGGCACCACGCCACCTCTGCTCTCCCAGCCACACCGACGCCCCTGTCTCCCTTCCGTAGTCCCGCTCTGTCCGAGATCCACCCCTCTGGTGTCCCCGTTACATCTGCCCCCTACTCTTATGCGAAACTCTGGATTCGCACTCCAGCTCGTCCTCCTCGTCCTCTAACGCTTCCTCCCCATCTGACCGTTCTTCCCCTTCCGTGTTCTCACCTATCTCTCTCGTCTCCTCTAACTCCCCCCGCAGCCTTTCTTCTTGTACCTCCTCCTTTCTCTGCTGGACTTCCGCCAGCGCCGTCCCTTCCCTGGGTATGAAACGGCATAGACAACGTGCGTGGACTAGGCCGTTCACTGGGAAGCCTTCGAGGGTTGTTATCCTATACGAGTTTCCCACTCTGCCTGCGACTCGGCGTGGTGCAGACCATCGAGGTCGTAGTTTGCGCGTCGTAGTTAGCGTGCCGTCGAGAGTGCTGTCGTACACTTGTACCAATTGTTCGTCTTTGAACACGACTTCCCTCGGGTGCGTCTGTAGCACTCTGCGATCAAACGTAGCTTTTCGCTTAGCTGCATGCAGCGCTGTTAGGTCTGTGCCATCCAGGCACTGCTGCTCGACGTAGGCCAACTGTACGTCCACTTCTTGGGTTGACAATTCTGACGCGGCTGTCTCTACCAGCGTGCGTGATGTATTGACCACGAAGCCTAACAGGAGCTCCTTTGGTGAGAATCTGAATGCCGGGACTACGCGTTCATTCAGTTGGCGTATTGCCGTGTCGAAGTGATCTGGCCATGTTTTGCTCATCTCCGCTGACCCAATGCCTTCATACTCATCCTCTCCTAGTCCAGGGCTGCACAGTCTCTTAAGTCTTCCCAACAACTTCCCATTTGCGTTCTCCACGAGTCCGTTGATCCACGGCGCATACGCTGCCACCACCCACTGTTCCGTTCCATTTGCTTCGCACCATGCTCATACGTCTCCGTTGTTGAAGTGCGATCCTCCATCTGACATGAAGGTTTCTGGGGCTCGGAACGTATGAGCGATTGCCTTTAGACCGTCGATGGTGGTTTTTGCTGTCCCGTGTACCTTTAACTTGAATCCCCACACGAACTGGGAGAATGTGTCAAGTATGAGTAGGACATTGTGGAACCCACCTTTGCCCTTTGGTAATGCGAGGTAGTCAGCTACAACGAGCTCGAATGGGTGACGTCGCGTGATGGGGTACATACATCAATGCATGTAGGTGCGTCGTCCCAAAGTTTTTGCACTGTGGGCATTGTAGAAGCGCAGTTACGATTGACTGGTCCAACCTGGGGCTGTAGATCCTATCCATGAGTTTGAGCTTTGTAAGATCACGTCCCCAATGCCCATTATTGGCGTGCTCCTTTTTCGCCATTTCTATTGCCTCTATTTTCGAGCAACACTCTACACTTGTGTGCGCTCGTACTGATTTCCCGTTCCTATGCGCCAGAGGCGACCATCCTCGATCTTGTAGCCTAGCGCTCGGTGTTGCGCCTGTCGTCGGTCCCTCTCAGGGTTTGTCCTTATCTAAGTTGCATATGGCATCCACTACCTCTAGGAACAACAGGTTCGTCAGCAAAGCGTTCCTTAAGTACAGTGACTGACAGGTCCACTGCTACCGTGAACAGGTCATTTACGATGCCTCTAGTTGTCTCCCAGTCTTCGCTAACGGACCATGCACTGCCGTCTTCATCTGAGCGTGGGATTCCCGTTGCTCTCTGACTTAGTGCGTCTGCCACCATATTTGTCTTGCCTGCTCGGTGCCTGACCTCTGTTAGCTGATATGCTGAGATGCCGTCTTTCCACCTAGCATGTACTAGAGACAGCTTGTCATTGCACAGCATATCCCGGAGAGCTATACAATCCGTTTCTACCTCTACTGGGTATCCCCATATGATGTTGCTAAAGTGGTCAAACCCAAACTTTAGTGCAGCGAACTCGAGGATATACGGTTTGTACCGCTCTTCTGTCAGTGATGTCCGCTTTGAAGCAAACCCTATTGGGTGTACCGTCTTTGCTACCTCCCCGTTAGGGAGCACGCTTTCGAAGCGTTGTGACAAGACTGCTCCAAATCCTTCTTTGCACCCATCCGTGGTCAGAATGAACAGCATACTGTCGAACCTCGGTGCTCTCAGTACCGGCTCTGCGACCAGTATTTGCTTCAGGCATAAGAACGCTTTCGCATGCTGTGTTGTCCAGTATGCAGCCAGTCTTCGATCTCGTAAGAACTGGCGGTATCGTTTTCTTCCTAGTTTTGCCACTGGTTGTGGTAGTTCTAGGTTACGCTGTAAGTCTGTAAGAGGGGCTGCTATCCGTGCATAGTTTTTGATGAGGGATCTGAAGTATCCCGTAAGTCCTAAGAACTGCATGAGTGCTAGCAAGGTTTCGGGTACTGGCCACTTAGCGACGGCCTCTAGTTTTGCTACGTCTGGGCGGATGCCCTCTTGGCTTATGCATGATCCTCTGAACACCACCTCTGACATGAACAGTTGCATTTTTGACGGTGCTATTGACAGTCCCAGCTCTCGGCACCTTGACAGGAACCGGTGTAACTGGTCTAGCAGCTCGTCAAAGTCGTCACCTGCCATCCCATTGTCATCAACGAAGGTTTCTAGTCCAAGTTGAATTAGGAGGTCCTTGAACGCTTTGGCCATCATCTCTGCAAAGCACGTTGGTGAGCCTAGAAGGCCCATTGGTAGGCGGCAATAGCACTGGAAGCCATGTCCTTCCGTGTATATGGATAGGTAAGGCTGGCTTTCCTCGTCTACTTCAATTGCGTAGAACCCTGACGCGAAATCAATGACACAAACATACTTGTGTCCTGCCAGTCGCTGCTGCTTGGTTCTGATGTCACCTTGCAGCATTGGGGGAACCTTTACTACCTTGTTGAGTTCATTGAAGTTTTGGCATAACCTCCACTTCGTTTTGCTCAGTTTCGTTGGCGTACACGGAGGCTCGTCCCGTCTGGTCACTGGTCTGGGAGGCAGACTCGGATCTGGTGCTTCTCCAATGCTAACGCACTGATCTTCGACCATCCACCGTATTTCCTCCATGCTCATTCCCAGTGCTCCATGCGCCTTTTGTGCAAGCACCGTTGGGTTTAGCGCTTTTACTTCGTGCGCTGGGATGTCGCGCATGATTCCTGCCGCATTGAACTCGTCCAGGACAGGGAATAAAAACTCCTTTTGCGGTTGGGTTAACGGCTTTTGGTTCACCTTTGTGGAGAATGTCGCCTCCTTGGGTACGTCCAGGTGAAACTTATGGAACGTTACCGGTCTTACCTCGCATACCGATAGTGCGAACGTGTCTGCAAACTCTGCAACCTTCCTCTTTGCACGGTCCAGCAGGTCCAGCGGCAGCGGTCCATAGTTGACCATTCTTACAATTTCTCTGACACATGGTGGGTAGAACGGTCCTTTCTCCGTTAACCTGGTAAAGATATTATCGTTTGACTCTGGCATATTCCGTTCGTGTACCTCACCGACTTCCACCCGCTGCTCTGCGACGTCCCAGTCACCTTTCTTCGCGTCTGGGTCTTTGTTCTCCACATGGCGGACCCCGGTTGGTTGTTCCTGTGCCTGGTCTACAAACGACGTTGCCAGTGCGACGCTGAACGGTAATGGATCACCAGCATCCTGTCCTAACAGCAGGGGCCTTGAGGTATGCGTGTGCCCCGCCTGATCAACACTGCCTTGAGCTTCTTCTATCGCTGTGCTGAACAGTGCGGGCTTCTGTTCTACGACGGTTGGCATCTTGTCCGCTTTTACTGGGGTCAAGGGGGTGTACCGCACTACGGACGGGAATGGGATCGCTGTCGGCAAGGTAGGGATTGGCAGCGCTTTGAACATGCCCAAGTTCTTTATCTTGTGTGTCAACGCGCTGACCGGTAGCGTTATGGCATCTGACCCATAGTCCTGTACTGCTTTCACCTGCTCTAACAGTGGTTTTCCTATTAGCATTCGCCATGACCCTCCACTAGGGAATACCTCAAACACTGTTTGAGTTCTGACTGGGCCCCACTCCAACGTTCCCGACCATATTCCCGTCGACTTTACCAATGTGCCATCTGCCATTCTTAGAATGCGATCTGATGGGCTTAGTGGTGACAAGCGTCTTGCTACGCGCTGGTACGCGGCCGTGTCCATTGCATTGATCATCGCGCCACTATCGACGATTGCCAGGAAACGGACTCGTTCACCTTGTGGTCCGTAGGAACTAGGAACTGTTAGAAATGGATTGCTCGTGCGTGACACTACCGGTTTTCCCATCTCATCCAACAAGTAAACATCCGTAATCTCATGTTGCAGTGGTACGTGCGTATTACGACCTTGCTCGATACTTGTCGCCTGCACAACCATGTGCTGTTCTGGAACACTACGGAAGACCTTACGTGTGCCTGTATACGTCACCGACGCATTGTTTGTTTCTATAATAGGAGGAGAAAAAAATGTAGATACAGATGAACTGGGAGGAATCGAAAGACTCAAATTTTTGTGTAACATATTACCACTCGTTGTCATGTCGGAAGGGTTCGGTGAAGAGGGCGGCGGACTGTCTATAGGGATTACTGCTGGTCCGTTGGCAGCAGTAGTCCCGAGTAATTTTCCGACTCGCTCCAGTCCCATGTGTTCTCCTGGCGTCCTCCATGTCCTTCGTATCCTGCATCCAGGTTTGTACCTTCCTTGAACGTGCTGACTGCCAGGACTGGTGTGACTCCTTGTGGATATGCACTTGGTGCTTGTACCGGCCATACATACTGGACTGGTGCTGGTGGGCGAACCTGCACAGCTCGACGCAGCATGCTTGCTACTAAGCCCCTCCATCGACCCTCCTGCTGGCGTATTGGCTCTGTTGAGTTGCATGTACTTCCAACATGCAACGGATCTGTTACCATGCCGCAATTAAAGCATTCGCCTGATCCTACGATTGCCATCCCTGGTCTGAGTGGGTAAGGTCTCTCCAGTGATGGGAAGGCTTCCGTTCCAAAGTTACGGTGCCATGTTTCGACATCAGCCTCGTACATGCGTCTGCCTGCTTCCGTATTTGGCCTTTGCGGTGTTGTTGTGGCTTTCTCGAAGATCTGGTTTCGGGTGAATGCCGCCCTCATGGGTACCGTTCCTCTAGCCCACGGTCCGGGCGAGCTCACGTTCGTACTAGCGTATGACGCTATGGAGTTGCTGGGTAACGTGTTTGGTGATGCTGGCGGGGCATGCAGTGGCGTGCGGATAGGTGTTACTGACGACCGCGTTGACAGACGTAGGAATTGTTGTTGCAGGCTCGCTACTGCTGCATCCCGAGTGTGTTCCTTTGTTAACTCTTCCTGACCACGTCGTAACTTGTTGGTCGGCACGCCTCGGACAGCATCTAGAAACTCCTCCCAACTGTTGTACTCGCATGTGAGGTGGTCCTTGAGCAAATTAGGCACTTGGTGTAACACGTCATCGATTAGGAAGCCGCTGGCATCACCCATACTCAGCGCTAACTTGACGACTTGTTCTTGTTGGAGATTGTAAATCTCCCCTGTAATGCTTGACTTAGGTGCGAGTTAAGGTTGCTTACATAAGCGCTTAGAGCGCACTTAGTAGTATGTTTTTCATACTGTTCCCTCAGTAGTTGAGTCACTACTGAGGGTAAGTCCATATATTATCCATATTAGACTACTTACTCATACCTTGTAGCTGCCTACAGGTACATTGAATATTATAGTAGTTGAGTCACTACTGAGGCTGCCTACAGCCCTTTTCTACAGTTCTGCCCATAGGTTCTGTCCGTAGTCGCTCGTTTGCCCTTCCTCCATCCACCTGCCTATGTCCTCCAACTTGAGTACTTGGTCCTTTATTCGTTCTCTTTGCTGCGCTCTCGACCACTTAGGTCTCCTCATCATCGGCCACCTTTGGATGAAGGCATTTTTAATGTCCACCAAGCTCGTCTTTTCAGTTGAGTCTAGATCTGTAAACCATTCTTCGGCTAAACCTCCTGGGTACAACTGGCACTCGAAGCATGTCACCTTTTCTGTGTCCGTTAGACTTGAAGTAGCCAGTCTGAACAACGTGAACCATTCCGCTGGGTCTTCCTTGTTGCTGTAATCACCTCGAAAGAGCGGCAACATCTTCGTATTATCCCAGTTGTGTGCCATGGTACGGAGGGCTGGTGCTGGTATATGCATCTGCGGTGCAGGAGGCGGTGGTGGGAAATACGTTGGCAGTTGCTGTGGTACTGAGCGCCGCAGTGGTCGACTTCCTGCTGGTGTTGGTGGGGAAGGATGTAACTGCAGAGTACTTGAGGCTTGTCTCGTGGAAGGGGAAGGTGTAAACACCACTGGTCTAAGATTGTAACGTGGAACAACTGTCGCTCCGCTTGAGCTGCGTCGGTTCCTAGGACCTGGTAGAAACGACGGTGCTGACGTGTTTCGATGGTGAGGTGTGGAAGGAAGTGCGTCTCCTGTGATCGAAGGAATTGTTGAAACGGAAGAAACGCTACTGTCAGATGACTCGACGCTGTCTGTATCTCTTTTCCTCGGGAGCCCTCTCCAGGCAGCTATTTCGTCTATAGATAGAGAGACGGTGCGAGCTCGAAACTCGCTTTTGTCACCAGGTGGAGAGGCCACAGTGAAAGAAAGACAGAAAAGCAGACGGAACTCGTCTCCTGCTCGATAGTAGTGATGATCCCTGCGGACACAGCGTCTAAGTCTAAAGCTATGTACAGACCCCATGCACCTCGTACCCCTGGCACCGCGCCACCTCTGCTCTCCCAGCCACACCGACGCCCCTGTCTCCCTTCCGTAGTCCCGCTCTGTCCGAGATCCACCCCTCTGGTGTCCCCGTTACATCGGGCTTATATACTGTGTGTGAACTTTATTCTAGAATAGTCTACTCTAATGAAGAACATTCTACTACCTTAGAGTCCCTTGGACGGGATGCCAGTATCTACTCCGCGATACCAACACTCCCCCTCAAGCTGGGGTCATACCCATTTCCTTGGTATGCCTCTCATGCTTGTCTCTAGGTAGTGCTTTAGTAAGTATGTCGGCTGTTTGGTACCTGTCCGAACAATGACAGATCTTGACCTTCTTTTGGTTGATCTTCTCACATGTGTAGTGATGAGAGATATCAAAGTGTTTCATCTGGGCGTGAAACTGGGGATTGTAGGCTAGAGCCCAGGCTCCCTCACTATCTGTCATTATTCTAGTTGGCTCTGTCTGCCTGTACCCTAGCTCTGCATATAGTTTTCATAGCCATATGCATTCTTGAGTACATTTAGCCAGCGCGGCATATTCCGCTTTGGTTGTTGACAGTGCAATTAGGGTTTGTTTCTTTGAGCCCCAAACAATGGCTCCCCCTTGAGCTAAGAATACATAGCCTGTGACAGACGCACAGTTCTCAGTATTGGCAAAGCTCGCATCTACGTACCCTTGAAATATTTGGGTAGTAGTACTGCCTTCCTTTGCTCTATACATTATACCATAGTCCTTTGTCCCTTGTAGGTACCTCAATATTCTTTTGGCCACAACCCAATGCCTTAGGTCTGGGTTCGCTGTGAATGAGGCCAATCTATCTACAGCATAGGCGATGTCAGGCCATGTGGCAACTGCAGCATATATCAAAGATCCGATCAGGGAAGCATACTTATTTTGGTTAGTCGCTTCCTCCCGTTCCTGCTCCAGGAACATCTGAACCTTCATCTCCACAGGTGTCTTCACACTGTTTGCGCTCTCTAATCCCTGCACCCATAGTATAGATTCTATGTACCAGGTTTGACTTATTAATAAAGTTCCTTTTGCCCGGTCTCGTGTAATCTCTATACTGACAATTTTCTTCGGGTCTCTGAGGTCAGTAACCTCGAACATAGATTGCAGTTGTGCTTTTAATGATGTCATAAGCCCCTGTCGTGATGTGAACAGTAGGAGATCATCTACCCATATGGTAATGATTTCTATTCCTTCTGCTGTCTGCCAGACATATGCACAGGGGTCAGACCATAGGCACTTGAATCCACCTTGCACTAACTGTCTATTAAGTTCCAGGTTCCACTCTCTTCCGGATTGTTTCAGCCTGTATAATGTTTTTATTAGCCGGCACACGCATTGTGTACCATCCTAGAAGCCTTCGGGCTGTTTCATATAGACCTCTTCTTTTAATAGGCCATTTAGGTAAGCCCCCTTTATGTCCATCTGTTGTATTTCCCAGTCCTGGGAAACCGCTAGTGCTAATATTGCCCTGATGGTTTCTAGCCATACTACTGGCAAGAATGTATCCGTGTAATCCATCCCCAGTATCTGTGAGTACCCCTTTGCTACTAGACGCGCTTTGTATTTTTCTAATCTTCCTTCTTTATTATACTTTCGAACGAGGACCCATTTGTTGGACACTGGCATCCTACCCTTTGGTAAGTCTGTCAGTTCCCATGTCCCCATTCGGTGTAGCTGATCTATTTCTGTTTTGACAGCTCTTTCCCACTCCGACCATTCAGGTGAGTCGCATTGTAGGGAATGGGTTTTCCCTACCAAGGGATTTTATTTTTTATTCTTTGATTCTCATATTCTTGCTTTCCAGTTTTTTTTATTATATGTTTATTACCTTAGTGCAAGGTTTTATTGCTTAGTCAGCAATTTTTATTACCTAGCCTGTACTTACTTTTCTTCTACAATCAAGTAACGAGTTACGAGTGAGAGTTTCGAGTTTCGAGTTCGAGAAGGTTGTGTGTGGCCTTCTTCAGTGTTCAGACAGCCCCAGACAGCTTCAGACGTTCTCAGACAGCTTCTCTCACCAGGCTATAGAAGCCCCTCTGGAAGTTCTCCCCCTTCAGACATCAGCACTCTCCCCCCCAGTCTCAAGTCTTCTTTTCCTACAACTGGAGCCCACCGCGAGGGGCTTCTGTCTTAGTCTGGTAACCCTACCCTCATCAGTTCAGTCTTGTTTTTGCAGTTTTAGGTCTCGCTTTCTCGGTTTTCACTCGTGCTCTCAGTTTCAGCCTCAGTCTTGCTCTTGTGTTCGTCTTTTCTCTCGGAATACTCCCTCATATACAGTGACTCCAAAAACCCTTTCCATGTTTACCCTATTTTCAGTGCATGCAGTGCACTGCCAGACACATGGAGAATCACACTAACCTTTGGTGGAGTCATAAATAGTACATAATCCTGGCTGCAATTTGGCTCCTAGGTCATGTGGCTTCATTCACACAGTCTGGAGATATGGCCATTTTAAAACAGCATGTCCATGGAAAGGGTTTTTTCACTTTTGAATTGGTAACTAAGATCTTATTCAAAATGTCCAGTAATTGCTATTGTTTGGTGATACAAACAAAGATACATGTGTAAACAATATGTCTGAGTTTAAAAAAATTCAAATACCTCTTTGTTCCCAACCACCATTATGGTCAGACCCCTTTCTCTTACTCAACAAAGCACCATTCTCTCTTTGCTTGACTCTGGCCATTCTGGTGAGGCTATTGCCAAGCAAATTGGTGTCAGCCCCCCTACTGTATCCAAACTTCATTCTAAGAGGCATTCTAGCCTTCCTAAGGCCCTTGGAGGCCATCCTTCTAAGCTTTCCCCTGCCAATATTTGCCATGCTCAACATCTTATTACCTCTGGCAAGGGTGAAAATGCAGTTCAAGTCACCAAAGCCCTTGGAAATATCATCAACAAGCCTCTCTCTGCTAATACTGTTCATCATCACTTGAAAAAATCTGGTATGAAGTCTGTAGTCAAGACCAAATGTCCTATTCTCTCAGCCAGACATCACAAGGCTTGCTTGGATTTTGCTTATACCCACAAGGACTGGACTGTAGAGGACTGGAAGAGGGTGGTATGGTCTGATGAGACCAAGATTAATCACCTAGGGTCAGATGGATGCAAGTGGGCTTGGAAAAAGGCTGGGGGGGGACTTAATGATAGGCTGGTACAAGGAACTCTCAAGTTTGGAGGGGGTTCCTTGATGATGTGGGGGTGTATGACTTGGGATGGTGTTGGCTATGCTACAAAGATTGATGGTAGGATGGATGGCGACCTTTACCTTCAGATTTTGAAGGATGAGTTTCAACAAACATTGGAGCATTATGGTCTCAATCCATCTGAAACAATCTTTCAGCAAGACAATGATCCCAAGCATACTTGCAAAAAGGTTAGAGATTGGCTAGAAGAGCAGGAGTTTGGGACCATGGTATGGCCTGCACAATCTCCTGACCTCAATCCCATTGAACATCTCTGGGGTTGCCTAAAAAGAAGGCTTGCAAGGTATGAAACACCCCTAATGGGATTCATGAGCTATGGGAGAGAGTTCAGGTGGAGTGGGAGGGGATTTCAGTGGAGGAATTCAGAAACTAATTGAAAGCATGCCTAGAAGGGTTGAGGCAGTGCTTAGAGCAAAAGGTGGATATACCAAGTACCAATAATATCCAAATACCCTTGTAAATTCAAAAGTGAAAAAACCCTTTCCATGGACATGCTGTTTTAAAATGGCCATATCTCCAGACTGTGTCAATGAAATCACATGACCTAGGACCCAAATTGCAGCCAGGACTATGTACTATTTATGACTCCACCAAAGCTTAGTGTGATCTTCCATGTGTCTGGCAGTGCACTGCATGCACTGAAAATAGGGCAAACATGGAAAGGGTTTTTGGAGTCACTGTATGTATCATTTTGCAGCACAAATACTACTAGGGGGTATATAATTACTCTGACTCATCTTCCATAGTTGAACAATCCTGGTGTTCCTTGATAGCAGCTGCAATGACCCACACAGACATAACAGCTTGCAATTGTGTGGCAAGGGGAGCTGTGCCAGAATGAACAATGAGTGTAGCCAACTTAGCACTGGCAACTAAGTTTGTACACACCATCCAACCTCATACATTCACATGTATATCCCTGGCAGTACACCAAACTCCTTCATCACCTCCACGAATGCCCGAAGGCAGTTTGTTGGCAGCAATCACTACCCTCGAAGCACCATTCAATTTCAACAGTTCGGCCAATGCCAACAGTGTAGAAAAGGGCTGTAGGCAGCCTCAGTAGTGACTCAACTACTATATATATTGAAGTACCTGTAGGCAGCTACAAGGTATCAGTAAGTAGTCTAATATAAGAATATGTAGGCTTACCCTCAGTAGTGACTCAACTACTGAGGGAATAGTACCAAAACTATAGTACTAAGTGCGCTCTAAGCGCTTATGTAAGCAAGTAACACTCGCACCTAAGACAAGCATTACAGGGGAGATTTACAATCTCCAACACACCCCCTTAAACTCCACTGTATGATTAGGTAGGGGTGAAAGATATAGAACTCGAAAGAAATAGTATACCAAATATTCAAATAAAGTTGAGTATAATTGCTGCAAATGCAGCTTCGAGTCCTAGTGGTGTGCGAGCATTGCGTGGCCGTGTTTGCCGCGCCGCATTGTGGCAACTGCCATTTCGGGAATCCGTTTGGTGAGCGCGCATCCTCTGGCCTTGTACTGATGTCGTGAGGCCGCCATGTTGACCGTAGAGGAGCCCGTTGTCGCCACAGGTCGATGGATGAGGCACCCCCTGCCTCTGGTAAGTACCGGCGATGTCCCAGGGCGGTTTCCGGCGTTTCTTGAGCTTTCGAGATGGCGAATTAGTAGCACAATCATGTGTGTGCTCACCAGGGTGCAGGTACCCTCTCGTTTGGATGCTTCCAGCATCGCTGACCTCGTTATAGCGAACGCCTAGTGTCGGGGAGCCCCCCGCAACGGTTTTGGATGGATCGGCCGGCGTTGAGATGAGCCGCAGTGGCCGCATGGTGACCACAAGTGTACGGTAGGCGCTTGGCCTCGTACGAACAATGCTGACGTTTTTAGATCTTGTCTTGATCCTACTGCGTCGGGGTGGGTCCCTGAGGGTCCCAGGAGTATGCGCAAGGATGTTGGGAGCCGGTTTTGGCGACGCAGGTGAGCCGTTTGGCCATTCGGGCTCGGATCTGCTGTACTGACTGCTGCCATTAGCTAGCAGTGCTTTTTCGACGCCGTGCGAGTCGCTGAACTCGTTGCTAGTTGTGCCGCCATACCTATAGTTGGTCCAATAGCCTATGACAGGCGTCTGAGACTGTTTAGTGCCCATTTTGAGGACGAATGGCGGCTGCATGGCGACACTGTACACCCGGTGCGTGTGCCGCTTGCTACGAGCGTTTCTGATGCTTTCAGCATCCGTTTTGAATCTTCCATGACCATGGGGGACCCTGTAGGGGTGAGGACTGAGTGTGATGCCAGCCGGAGGTCGCTCGGGCGATGCAGGTAGGCCATCCTGCCGTTCCGCTTCGCGTTCAGTGTGCTGACCCTTGCTGTCAGCCATTGGTCCCATGTCTCGCTTTGTATCGCGATCGGGTGGCCATGCATTCCAGTATGGCAAGCCGGATGGTGTTGTTAGCATGTAACTTTGTACGGATGGTGACTGTATGGGGGCTGCAAGTGTACGGTAGGCGTTTCGCCTCGTACGAGCGTTGCTGACGCTTTTAGCCGTTCGTTTGATCCTTCCACCTCGACGGGTGACCCTGTAGGTCCTAGGAAGGTGCTTGGTGCCATTCGGAATGGGATTTGGCGGTGCAGGCAAGCCGCTCGTCTCCTGCTGGCTATGCTGGCCTCGGCTGCCAGCTAGCATCAATCCTTCGACTCCATCCAAGTCGACGAACTCGCTGCTGAGTGTGTCGTCACCCCCACCACTGGTATTCTCAGCCTTATCAGGCTTCTTTGGGCGCATTTCTGGATGTGGTAAGTCAGGCAGTGCTTGGGTGATTTGAGCGCTGACGTCTCTTATCTTCAGCTTCGTCGCTGTTGACCCAATGTCTGCGCTATTCCCCCCATCCGCTCGAGCAAGCCTATGCACCCCCTCCCCCCAGACCTTGTCAGGTGGGGTATCCTGTGTGTGGTGTCCTCGGAGGGTTTGCTGCGAGCGTCGTGATGACTGCTTGCTGTCATGTTCGAGACACTTCGTCTCTCGCTGCTTGTCGTGCCTCCTTGCATGTGATAGGTTGAATGCTGTAGTCTTAGTGCTACACATTCGTGCTGGCGGGTTGTCCTGTGGTATAGGACATTCGATTTCTGCATCAAGCGGCGGTGGACCAGGAAATGTCTCGCCGCTCGTTGGGAGACTCTGATCCTGTCCGAGATACGTTTTCGGTGCGAATCCAATTGAGCATTTTCTGGTCCGTTTGGCAGTGTCACCTGCAGGCTTGCAAGCCTCAGGACTCCACTCAGGTGAGTCTCGGCGCTCCACAACCTTGTCAGCTGTGCACTGACTCCTCTCGTCAGGCGCTTCAAGCGTGTTCGAGTGTTCGTCTAGCCATTCTTGATTCGCAATCCCATCCTCAACTGTGGATAGGATATCCACCACTTGCCGCACGTCTACAACGTCAGTCTTGGGCTTCGTGTGCCCAGTCTTGGTCTTGGCGCGTTTGCTTGTAGTGTCCAGCAGGTCCCTGCTTGTTGCATCTGCGTCATCTTGTATGCACTGACTGCTTTTGTCAGGTGCTTCAGGCGCATTTGTGCATTCGTTTGGCCATATCACATCTATAGCCACAGCCTCAACCTCTGGTAGGTTGTTGTCTACCTGCCGTGCATCTGCGACCTCAGTTTCGAGCGTTAGGTACCCGGTTTTGGTCTCAGCGCAGTCGCTTTGGCTATCTGGGAAGCTTTCTTCCTCAGCCGCGACCTGCTCGTTAGTCGCAGTCCCAGAATAGTTTCCTTTGTACTCGTTTGAGTTCGCTGCACAGCTTCCTGCCACCTGACTCTGTATGTCCATGATTGTAGCCTCTGGCGCCATAGGCCCATAGGCAATCTCAGTACATTTGTGTAGGACCACTGCAGGCTGTTCTACAGCTGCAGTGTTTGCGAGGATGCTCGTGCTTGTGACTTCGGAATGATCGCATTCGTGCTGACTAGGCACGGTCTCGGTGAGTAATGTGTCCTGTTTCCAGGCACGCTGCCAGCTCGTTGGCTTCGCAATTTCACCGTAGCGTCTTTCGAGGTAGGAGAACCGTTCGAGAGGAGTGTCGAGGGGAATTAGTGAGGGAAGAATGATGTCTGGAATGCCGAATGTGATCAAAAGATCGACCATCGAGTTCCGTTGGTGCCACGTAGTCTCAGCGGTTCGCCATGCTGCTAGCTCATCTCGTTCCTCATTAGACTGTGGCGCCCAGCCTGGGCCACGTCCTTCCAGCTGGTTTGGATGCATTGGTCGTGTTTCAGACCCCAATAGGATGCCGGTTAAGTCTTCTTCATCTATGGCTTCGAGGACCCAACTTCTGTAGTTGGACCAGTTCTCGCCATGATCTCCGAGCTCAGGTGGATCCATCTGGTAGCAGTCCATTAGCCTCGAGGGTAGTAGAGATGTATTGTGGACTTGTCGAGTAGTTTCTACACGAGTCGACTGCGAGTTGCCTACAATAAAATTTCCGCACTAGGCGGGGCTCATAACCTGTAGAAAAGGGCTGTAGGCAGTCTCAGTAGTGACTCAACTACTATATATATTGAAGTACCTGTAGGCAGCTACAAGGTATCAGTAAGTAGTCTAATATAAGAATATGTAGGCTTACCCTCAGTAGTGACTCAACTACTGAGGGAATAGTACCAAAACTATAGTACTAAGTGCGCTCTAAGCGCTTATGTAAGCAAGTAACACTCGCACCTAAGACAAGCATTACAGGGGAGATTTACAATCTCCAACAAACAGGGGGGCTTAGTTTGTCAGGACCATGGATAGCATGAGTGGCAGGTTCTTTTTGGATGGCTTGGGAGTATATGTCAAATCCACTGATGTAAAGGTGAGGGTGTAAGACCGTCTCACTAGATGATATTCTGCAAACCCTCTATCTGGTGTGACACCATGAACATTGAAATTCTCACACAATGATTGGCCTCACTGACAAAAGTAACATTTATCACACTGTCAGAGTAGTGCATCAGAACATTCCTGTTCTCAGTCTAGTGTTGCCATGACTTGGCTTGACTTGGCATGACCCGGTTTCCCACAACTAAGCGAGGAACTCGACTTTCAGCAACCCAACTTCTCATAAATCCTGACTTTACTAAGTCTGGTTAGTCGATGCAACTGGCTAAAGTCACAGGTGAACCCAAACTGACTTTGAGCCAACCATTGTCAGCTTGAAGTTGACTCCACAGCTTATCATGGCAGCTTTGTATCTAGAAATCTCATAGAGCATACTGAGTTGATATGGGGTCGCTTTCATTGCTCAAGGTTTCTTTTATTGTATTTTATTTCCTCTCCTTATAAATGTTTTGTTCTTGGAGTCTCCCCTGGCTGAGTCTGTTGACTTGACATCTTGACAACCACTCACCTGTCCCTCTCGTAAATTGGGATTCAAGTTCTACTCCACAAGACCTTCTCAATGGTATATTTTTCATCATAATTGCCTCAGTGCATCCAGAGATATACCACATCTTCTGGAGAAAGGTTCTGTAGGACAAAATTTTGAATATCTTGGGATTGGGTGTGCCGTTTGTTGGAGATTGAATCACCTCTGTGTGATGTATATTTGGTGCGAGTTATTGCTTGCTTACATAAGCGCTTAGAGCGCACTTTGTAGTACATTTTTGGTACTGTATCCTCAGTAGTTGAGTCACTACTGAGGGTAAGCATATACATTCCTTACAGTAGACTACTTACTGATTCCCTGTAGCTGCCTACAGGTACATCTAATATACATAGTAGTTGAGTCACTACTGAGGCTGCCTACAGCCCTTTTCTACACCATTTTCTCCAGTTCCTTGTTCTCCCAACTCTCCTTGCACATCCCTATCACCACCTGAAGTTTCATAGAATTCCACCTAGCAGTTCCTCACCAATGCCATGCTGCCCTCCTCCCCCCTTACTGTGGTTTGACCATAGCTCTTGCAATTCTTGACCGAATCGCTCGATTTTCTCAGATGTGACTCTACTGGACGACATCTACCAGACGATATACAAGACGTAGCGCGCGCATTCATGGTTCTAGAGTTATTTGAGTTTTTGTGTCAGAACAGGGTAGGGAGGTCAGGATCCTGTATCTCGCTCATTTTCGCGCCGGGCCTCTCGCTTTCTCACGTGGTGGTTCTACTTTTTCACAGCTACCTGTTGATACCTTTTTCATGGTGACACGCTCATTGGTCGCGGAGATATGGGAGTTTTTCATGTACAGAGGAGTAGGAGATGGCCTTGCAAATATCTTGGGGATGGGTGCGCCATTTTTCCTGTTTCCTCATTCTCCTAACTCTCCATGCACCTCTCTACCACCTCCCTGAGCTTCATAGAATTCTGCCCAGTGGTTCCTCACCAATGCAATGCTGCCCTCCTACTTCCTACTGTACTTGGCACCTAACTCATGCAATTCTGCACCAAATCATTCGCTTTTTTCATACATGAATCTACTGGATGAAACCTACCAGACACTATGTGAGATGTGGTGCACACATTTGCAGTTCCAGAGTTATTTGAGTTGGGGAGGTCAGGATCATGTATCTCATTCATTTTTGTGCCGTTGTAGTAGGGGGCAGGGGAGCACCCAGACGCAGAGAGGGCTTAGTCAGCCAGAGCAGACATGGCGACGGATGAGCATGTTGTAGATATATTGTGACAACGAGGACAGTCTTGGGCGAGCAAGCAGGTCTTTCCTACTCCAATGTGGTGACGAGAGTGCATTCAAACCCACAGCAAGGAAACACTGGAAAGAAGCACAGAAGCTGCACAACACCGATATAACGCCGAACGCCCCCACAGACACCGAACATGCACCGCCCTGATACAGAAGCAACGAGAACTGCTGAAGCAACCTGCCAGACAACGTACAGGTGGCATTCAAATGGACTATTGACCAACCTGTCGTCCAGACGAGAGCAGCCTAGAGACGAGCGGGGACGCTTCGTACGCGTAACGTCCACAGCAATGTCGCAAACCCCGTCACCGTTAAGCACACCGTTCACCGACAGCGATCTCGGACTAGCTCCAGACAGGGAGTTGGAACCAGGCTCACCACCAGACTACACATCCATAAGAGCAAACCCCCCATCCAGAACCCAAAGTCCTGACTCATACGACAACATACGGTTTGGGACACGTAGACCACCAGCAACGTATAACCCAACGATAACCACATCACAGCGACTCTTTCCAGGCTCATTCAGTACATCAGCCCCACCACTCACAACGGTAACCCCGCCCGCAGCTGCACCAGCACAAACAACTGTACGGAACGGACTGCAATCCCATGCAGCACGAGCAGCAGCGATGGAGACACTAAAACCGTTCAAGGGGGATGAAGACGAGGCGCAGGACCCACAAATGTTCTTACGCACGTTCAACCGCATCATGAGACTAGCAGGCGTGACAGATGAAGGGGACAAAATAGAGGCATTGCAGGACTACATATCACCACAGTCAGAAGCACAGGCGTGGTATGATGGACTAACTGGATCGCAGCTGTCGTCATGGGCAGAGCTCAGCAAGGCGTTCAACCAGCGATGGGAGCCTCTACCACGGGCGGAGAAAACTCCGGAGAAATACAGTGACTCAAAAAACCCTTTCAATGTTTTGCTGTTTTGTATTGATGGTGATGCCAAAAATCAGGGAAATTCTAAGAAATCTTGAAAATATTTATCCAGATAGCCCTAGGTCATGGCTTCAAAAGGGTACCTTACTTAAGTTGTTTGGCTTTGTTTTTGTTGAGATATTGCACGTTTAATCAGGACAACTCATTGAAAGGGTTTTTTTGCTGATGATTTGGCAGCATATTCATGGCAATTGGACAGCATAATTTATGGTTTGGAGCCTGAATTTTTGGTGGCCATGCATGCTAGTGATTACATAATATATCACATAATCAATTTGATGGTTTGTCAGCATGTAAACAAGGCCAACCATTGAACTTGAGTCATTGATCCTTTATGGTGTACCATCACTCAATCAGGACTATTCTCTCAGGGAGATGTCAGCAAATTATGGTGGTAATGGCATTACCATGAGTAGGATGTATGCCCAGCATCATTGGTCTCTTAAAATAGTTGCTGAAATTCATTCCTGTACCATTTCTGCTACCAATGCCTGAGGGGTCCTGACAGTAATCAATATTGGGAAAGGTGAAAATGTCATGGAAGTCATTCTGGCACTTCAGGACATCAAGATTCAACTAACCCCCTCTCAAATGGTGCATTTCTATGCAAGAAAAGCTGGTATCAAGGTTGGGGGAGTAAAATCCTTCTTTACCTTCCAGGGGTTCTGGGTGGAATCATCTATTGTGCTACCAGGGTGCAAATTTTTTCCCTCCTGTCTGTCCTTAGGTGTTGCCACTGGTCACCTATGACAAAATAATCCTTTCCTGGTCATCCATAGTTCAGCACAGGGCATAGTCTGGCTGACCCTCCTTGACTCCAGGTGTGCAGAGGAAGACATTGCTTCACCCCAACCTTGATACCAGCTTTTCTTGCATAGAAATGCACCATTTGAGAGGGGGTTAGTTGAATCTTGATGTCCTGAAGTGCCAGAATGACTTCCATGACATTTTCACCTTTCCCAATACTGATTACTGTCAGGACCCCTCAGGCATTGGTAGCAGAAATGGTACAGGAATGAATTTCAGCAACTATTTTAAGAGACCAATGATGCTGGGCATACATCCTACTCATGGTAATGCCATTACCACCATAATTTGCTGACATCTCCCTGAGAGAATAGTCCTGATTGAGTGATGGTACACCATAAAGGATCAATGACTCAAGTTCAATGGTTGGCCTTGTTTACATGCTGACAAACCATCAAATTGATTATGTGATATATTATGTAATCACTAGCATGCATGGCCACCAAAAATTCAGGCTCCAAACCATAAATTATGCTGTCCAATTGCCATGAATATGCTGCCAAATCATCAGCAAAAAAACCCTTTCAATGAGTTGTCCTGATTAAACGTGCAATATCTCAACAAAAACAAAGCCAAACAACTTAAGTAAGGTACCCTTTTGAAGCCATGACCTAGGGCTATCTGGATAAATATTTTCAAGATTTCTTAGAATTTCCCTGATTTTTGGCATCACCATCAATACAAAACAGCAAACCATTGAAAGGGTTTTTTGAGTCACTGTATCAGGAGGAGCTACTGGCGTTAAAGTTCGAAGACGATGAGGTGGGAACGATGAAGGAAATGAATGGGGCAAAGGCATGGACGCACGTCATATGGGTGAGGGAAGCCCTGTGACTTGCAAAAGCAGCAGGTGTGGAGAGCAACGTGGGCCTAGTCAGGATAGTCCACAAAAACCTGCCGAAGATCATACGAAAGTTGACGACGCAGAAGTACACAACGTTCGAAGATCTCACGAAGGCGGTGAAGAATCTGGACATAGAGGACGTTCAGAGGGAGAAAGAGGATGCAGATGAGCGAAGAAAGGAGGAGACAGAGAGAGAGAATTGAATCCTTCAACAACAAAAACGTCCATCGCAGACATCACAACGCGCCTTCAAAGACTCACAGTGCAAGCGCAGTCTCAACAGACATGGACGCCAGTGCAGCCCCCAACCAGTACGAACACACGGTTCGCAGTCCAACAATCCAGACGCCCACCGACCACTATGGGTCCACTCACAGACGCCCAGAAAGAAACGATCCGCAATAATCTAAACGCACTACCACATCATTCGGAAGATGCAAATGGATGGAGAGCATACCAGGCACAGGTGGCACAGTGGGCGAGAACACATGGTGAAAACTCACGGGTATCAGAAAATATGCCATTCCCACTCAGGCCAGGAACGGCAGTTATCTGCTCAGGAGAGTGCTACCGATGTGGAACACATGGGCACACAAGCCGTGACTGCCCAGTACCAGTGGGAGATCAGATGTGACTGGATTCACGAGAAACAGCATGGAGAGCCATGTGCGGTAGAGCACTAGGATCGTACAACAGGGCCACGGCAGCAGACGTCAGACTGATCAGCATGGAGGAGCAGGAAAATGGGAACGGGTCGTTGTAGCGGACGGAACAACGACCCATGGACTGCCAAACATATCTCGAGTGTTGCATATAAACGTACATGTATCAAACGGCGAAAACGACAACACGTTCGATATGTACACCACGCTATCACAAACGGGCGATGTGATGAACCTCGAGAACAAATCCGTCCCATTCGTACATGGAGTCACAGTGAAGAGCGATAGCAGAGAATTGGTACAACTACGAGCCCTTTTCGACGATGGGGCAATGATAAATGCTATGTGCACAACGGTCTTCGATGCGGTCAAACATAGACTAAGGGGGTGGACACACAGCTCCCAAGTACTAAGAATGGCTAACGGCACTATAGTTCCAACAACGGCCCAATGGGCAGGGACAGTACAAGTCGGAACAGCAGAAGTGCAAACAATGTTCATCGTTTTCAACAGTGGCGGAGGATGCGCGTTTCTAGCTGGAAAACCACTGCTGCAAGCGCTGAAGGCAAAACACGACTATGGTATTGACCAACTAACAGTAACAGATGGAGATAACGTAGCAGTACTACGCAACAAGTACTATGACCTAAGGCACGAACAGATTATGGGAAGTCGGCACCGAATCCTAGACGTCAAACAACGACTAAGACGAGGAAATGAAACAAAAGACGAAGCACCCACAAGCATGGGTACAGAGACATACTCGATCACGCAGCCAATGGAGGAGGTGTTCACAAGACAAACAGCACTGTTTAATCCCCGGCGAGTCGAGTATATACTCAATACAGTGACAATCGGACGTGACCTTACTCCAGCAGAAATGGAACAAGTCAAGACCTTCATAGCAGAATATGCAGACGTGTTCGCGTGCTCAATCAAAGAGGTAGTACCAGTACCAGGAGCAATGATCAACCTCAACATGCCGGCGAACATGTCGTTTACCATGACAATATGCCAACGGTCGTTATCACCGCTGCAAAAAATGTTCATGCACAAGTGGGTTCAACAAATGATAGACGCTGACATGATAGAGCCAGCAGATGTGGCCCGCATCAAACATGTCGCGCCCACAGTACTCACGCAGAAAACGCACGATGACAAGGTCAACCTAACACTGGAAGACCTACAACGCGCACTAAATGAGCAATGCGAGAAAGCTGGAATCGAACCGCTGTAGGGAAAGAAAGAGAATTGCTGGGGATGGGTGGAGATGTCTGAAGGAGGAGAGAACTTCCAAAGGGGCTTCTATAGCCTGGAGAGAGGTACTGTCTGGGGACATCTGAGGCTGTCTGAGGCTGTCTAGACACAGAGAGAGGCCACTCTCGACCTTCTCAAACTCGAACTCGAAACTCGAACTTGAACTCGCAACTCATAACTTGATTGTTAGAAAAGTAAGTACATGCCCAGTAGGTTAAAAAAATGCTGACTAAGCAATAAAACCTCGCACTAAAGTAATAAACATAAAAGAAATAGAAAATCAAGTTAGAATATGAGAAACACAGAATAAAAATGAAATCTCCTGGTAGGGAAAACCCATTCCCTACATCTCCCCATCACTTAGATACCAACTGTCCTCAGTTGAGGTCCAGCCAGCCCTAGGATACCTGCAAACCGCCCAAAACCTGCTCGCATCCAGAAAACTCGAAACCTCTGGGCAACCTGCTGAAGCAGACACAACGTGTGACCCACCGTCTGAAAGCTCCCATCGAGTAGTATATGGTGCCAAAAAATCGAGAGGGATGGCCGTGGGACGAAAGAGATACAGCGCGCGCACGTCGAGGGACAGTAGAGGAGGGAAGGGGGAGTGCCGCAGAAAAATGGCTCGGGTTGTCGACACAAAATCGTGGGAGACAGTAGGGGACACAAGGGAGAACATGCAGGAAAAGGAATCATACTGATCGGCCCATCCGTCCCGGAGAAACGCGCAAAACGATCCATAGTGCTCCCCACGAGCCAAACCTTGAATATCTCCGCAACCCGGTTGACAACAGCGTCATAAGAAACACCGCATGAAAGCCCTCGTCGAGTAGGATATGCCTCCCGAAAAGCGAGAGGGTCAGTCGCAAAATGGGGGAGAAAGGTGCTGGCGGCGAAATGGGGGAAGGAGGAGAACAAGGCGTCGGCGAGCAACGGTGAGGCTGGTGGACACAAAACCTCGGAGGGTGGCTCTCCACGAACAGGAGAGCCTGGTGCAAAAGGGATCTCACCGATAGGACCTTCCGAACCCAAGTTATCGCTAAAACTGTCACCGGTTGCCCTTCAGAGGCGGACTTCACCATATCTCGAGAACGACTGCACAGAATTCGCCGAAAGAGATTTCAATGGCATCAGCTTTGCGAGGATAACGCAGTTGCCAATTTACGAGAGGAACGGCTGGCAAATGAGGGAGATACGCTGCCAGGAATGATAGCCTGCAGCCCAGACACAGAAAAGTGGATATCTCGAGAACCACTGAGCGCGCCTCCATAAACCAGATACCCCCAGATAGCTGTGAGCGAGTAGTACCGCCGTGCAAAAATTCGAAAGACCCGGCGTGAAAACGGGCGAGATACGCCTTCCTGACCTCCCGAACCCTGTTCAAAGACAAAAACTCGAATAACTTCGGAACCGTGAACGCGTGCGCTACGTCTTATATATCGTCTGGTAGGGTTCGTCTAGTAGAGCCACGTCTAAGAAAAAGCGAACGATTCGGACCGGAATTGGATGAGTTATGCCCCAAACACGGTGTGGGGTAGGAGGAAGGGTATGCACCGATGAACAACGGGTCAGCGGGGCGGCACAAAATGAAGGGGGACGCTCAAGGGGAGTGGGGAGAGCCTGGAGAACAAGGAATTGAGGGGACACGCGCACCCAATCCCGAGATATTCGCAAAACTGATTTGAGTCACCTCTACCCACAAGAATCCCGACTTCTCGACAACGGCTGCACCAACCCAGACACGAAGTACGCCGTTCGAAAGCGCTGAGCAAGTAGTATTATATCCCAGAAAATCGAGAGGCACGGCGAAGATCCGGCGGAGACACGGTGTGGATACAGCGTGGGGCAGCAAGATGGGGGAGGAGAAAACGCCGCCGCGGGACAACCACTGAGGCAATCGATATGAAACCGGAGGTGGTGGTAGAAGACGCCTGGGAGGAGACAGTGAAAAAGGAATTAGACTGATTGGACCATCCAGTCCCGAGATATCCGCAATGCTGTCTCGTACTCCTCTGTAAATGAAAAACACCTGTATCTCCACAACCAATGAGCATGGCACCATGAAAAAGCTATCACCAGGTAGCTGTAGGCGAGTAGTACCACCATGCGAGAAAGCGAGAGGCACGGCGCGAAAACGAGCGAGGCACATGATCCTGACCTCCCTACCCTGTTCAGACACAAAAACTCGAATAACTCTGGAACCGTGAATGCGCGCGCTACGTCTTTTATATCGTCTGGTAGATGTCGTCTAATAGAGTCACGTCTGACAAAAGCGAGTGATTCGGTTGAGAATTGCAAGAGTTATGGTCTAACCACAGTAGGGGGGAGGAGGGCGGCATCGCGTTGGTGAGGAACCGTTAGGCGGAATTCTACAAAACTTCGGGAGGCGATAGGGACGAGGGAGAAGAGTTGGGAGAACCAGGAACCGGAAAAAACGGCGCACCCAATCCCGAGATATTCCAATTTTCGTCCTACAGTGCCTTTCTCCAGGGATTGGGCGATATCTCCGGATGCGCTGAGGCCGCTGCAACGAAAAGTACGCCGTTGGAAAGCTCTCGTCGAGTAGAACGTAAATCCCGATTTGCGAGAGGGACGGGTGAGCAGTGGTCGAGATATCGCGTCGACGAAGCAGGGGATGAGGGAGGCGCGCGGCTGCTTGACACGAGACTCCATGAATGATATGTTCATGAAAGAAGAATAAAACACAATAAAAGAAATCCCCGTGGGCTAAAGCGACTCTATACCGACTCAGTACAGCATGTACCAAGGCTGAGGTGTGCGGCTGCGGCTGCACGACCTTCTCGAGTGGGTTGACATGTGACTGCTACGAGACTGTCGAGTATCATAGGAGTCGGAGGACACCATTCTGTTGACTAGCCGGCTGGTGGGCCGGACTGGAGTGGGCTCATCCCTCGAGATTTCTAGTAACGAGTGTGTGAGTCGCGGTGCAGGTGGTGGCGAGCGGCGGGGATGGTAGTCGCGGGAACCACGGGAATCGCGGCTGTGGGACCTATCCAAATGATACGAGTACTGATGGCTATAACTACAGCTGGGTGGACTCTCGAAGTACGAACGAGACGGCGAACGTGGGCGGCCACGGCCACGAGAGCGGGAGTGAGATCGACCATGAGAGTATCCTGTAGGTAGAATACGAGAGGGTGAATGAGGGCGGCACAACAAGCCATCACCCGAGCTCGAGGACACAGTAGGTGTTCGAGTGGGGACCTGGGGTTGCACCGGCACTGAGCGACAACTCGGCCCTTCCGCTAGTGAAATCATTTGGGTCTGCGGCATTTGGCTACCCACATCCTCCAGAGATATGAGCCGGCCTGGACTTGAAGGAGGAATTTGAATATCCGTAGACCGATTTCCTAAATCCCAGCATGCCAGACGGTCCTTGAGAGTGCGCCCGGGTACTTCTCGCGGTATCTCTTGTCCTGTAGGGAGTACGACACGACCTTTCACTATTAGACACTTTCCCGCGGCCAAATATTCCTTGCACGAAGTCACAGTTGGCTCGAATATGACCTTTCTGACCACAGAAAAAGCAAAATGAGTACAGCCGACGGGGTGAGCGACTGTCCGAGGTGGGTGGTGGCTGCGCAGCGTGAATTACAGGCCTCGAGGGGGCCTCGACAAGACTCGAGAAGTGACTTTGCTGCAGTTGCAGCTCGAATTATGTCATCGAGGAACCTTCGGAGTTCCTCGGGGCGCCGAAGGAAGCTTGAGGCTTCGGAAGAACCGCTACTCAGGGTATTCAGCCCTTGCATGATGTCAGGTGGGGAATTCGAGTGATTATACCAATGTACGAGGGAATATTCCGAGAGAAAAGACGAACACGAGAGCAAGACTGAGGCTGAAACTGAGAGCACGAGCGAAAACCGAGAAGCGAGACCTAAAACTGCAAAAACAAGACTGAACTGATGAGGTTTGGGTTACCAGACTAAGACAGAAGCCCCTCGCGGTGGGCTCCAGTTGTAGGGAAAGAAAGAGAATTGCTGGGGATGGGTGGAGATGTCTGAAGGAGGAGAGAACTTCCAAAGGGGCTTCTATAGCCTGGAGAGAGGTACTGTCTGGGGATGTCTGAGGCTGTCTGAGGCTGTCTAGACACAGAGAGAGGCCACTCTCGACCTTCTCAAACTCGAACTCGAAACTCGAACTTGAACTCGCAATTCGTAACTTGATTGTTAGAAAAGTAAGTACATGCCCAGTAGGTTAAAAAAATGCTGACTAAGCAATAAAACCTCGCACTAAAGTAATAAACATAAAAGAAATAGAAAATCAAGTTAGAATATGAGAAACACAGAATAAAAATGAAATCTCCTGGTAGGGAAAACCCATTCCCTACACCGCCGTTTCCAAACGCAAGTATGACCGAAGAACCATCAAGAACACGTATAGACCCCAAGGAAATAAAGTGGAGGGTAACGCAAAACTTTGGCGAGCTCAACAAAGTCACACAAATACCACCACTACATCAAGGGGACATACGGGCAAAGCAACAGCGATTAAGCGGGTACAAGTACGTCTCCGTATTCGATTTTGCATCAGGGTTCTATGCGATTATGGTACCAGGTGAATGGAAGCCATACCTAACCTTCTTCGTGGAAGGCAGAGGGTATTTTTGGTACAAGAGAATGCCAATGGGTCTGACAGGAGCACCGACGACCTTCTCGGCAGTGGTAACGGAAAAGCTCCACGACCTACTGGCAGACAATACGATAGAGTTGTTTGTGGACGACAGTGGATGCGGAGACAACGCATTCAAAGGCATGCTAATGACGCTAAGAAAAGTGTTCCAACGCTTCCGCGAACACGACCTATCAATATCACCATCGAAGTGCAGGCTATTCATGACGGAAACAACGTTCGCCGGAGCCACAGTAAGCAGAAAAGGCGTACAACTGGACTTAGCTAAGTTGTCCACCATCATCAACTGGAAGCAGCCAGAAGATGCACTGAATTTATGCTCCTTCTTAGGACTAACGGGTCACTTCAGGGACCTAATCAAGGGCTACGCGAAAATAGAAGGACCACTTCGCAACTTAATCAAACAGGTCGAAGTCCCACACCCGGCAACCAAGACAACATACCGGCATACGATGACCAACCATAAGTTAGTGGATAAATGGACCATGGAACATACACAGGCGTTCATGCAGCTCAAGACAGCACTGACTAGCAAACCGACACTGCACGCACCGAAGTACGATGGAACTCCATTCACGGTCACCACGGATGGGTGCCAGGAAGGATTGGGAGCCGTACTAACGCAAAGAGTACAGATGCAAACACCAAGCGGAAAGGTGATCAGCAAGAAGGTCCCAATAGCGTTCGCCTCAAAGCGAACTTCAGAAGCCGAACGCAAATACAAACCGTTCTTACTGGAGTTTGTGGCTCTCAAGTACGGCCTCGACCATTTCGCAGACATTATATGGGGGTACCCGGTGGAAATTGAAACAGACTGCCAGGCACTCAAAGACGTACTAACTAACGACAACATGACAGCAGCGCATGCACGCTGGAGGGACGGAATACTGGCCCACAACATAGTGGCAGTACGACATATACTGGGCAAGTTGAACGTGGTAGCAGATGGACTCAGCTGACAATGGGACAATATAGACTGCACTCAAGGCAAGGGGGCGGAATGGTCAGTCAACCCGGAACCCAAAGCACTAACCAATATAGTCAACGATGTATTCGCGATTGAACGGATAGACGAACAACAACAAAAACTACGAGAATGGTTCATAAACGAACCCATGTTCTTGGAAGTCGTCGATGCCATACTCAACGTGGACACAGCAGCAAACCCGAGAGACCGTAGCAAAGCAAGGCATCGGGCTTCGCAGTACATCATCGAAGACAGATGCCTGTGGAGAATATACGGGAGAACGAGCGTACGACCAAGAAGCCGAACGGAATGTATAACACAAGAGGAAGCAGAACAGCAAGCCTACGTAATACATAGTACAGGAGGACACTGGGGACGTGACGCGTTGAAAATGGCATTGACGGACAAGTACTTCTCCCCAAAACTCGACGTGTCAATCATGAACGCAATAACAAAATGCGCTAAGTGCAAAAATTTTGGACCATCGCATGTACACTCACTACTGGAACCGGTCACACGCAGGCACCCGTTTGAATTACTAGTTGGCGACTATCTTAGCATGCCTCAAGGAAAAGGCGGCTATCGCACACTAGGGCTGTTCCTGGACACGTTCTCGCAGCACCTGTGGGTCACCAAGTTCAAAACAGCGGGAACCGCAAAAACAACGACCGACAGCCTAGCTACAATATTCAACTCGTACATGGCCCCAGAAACCTTCATGACGGATGGCGGGAAGCACTTCGACAACCATGCAGTAAAAGAATTTTGCGCTAAGTGGTCTTGTCAACATCACGTAGTAGCGGCGTACTCACCGTGGGTTAATGGACTAGTAGAAGGCACGAATAAGCTTCTGCTACATGTACTCAAACAGCTCTGCGCACCGAACGTCGGGGAAGACGGCGATAACCCGGCAACCTGGGATAGCCTACCACGAACATGGACAGACCATCTAGACAACGCTGTACGAGCGCTAAACAACCGTCTACTACCCACCCTCAAGCACACGCCTAAAGAGCTCTTACTAGGTCTCATAGTAGATACGAAACGGACGAGACCGGAGGATAGCAGCATGCCGGTCGGCATAGTCCAAGCGTCAGCACACATGGCCTATGCAGAACAGCAACGGCTAGATGGCTATGATGCAGCGGTACAACATGCAATCAAACGCAAACGCGCGTTCGACAGAGGAGTCAGAAAGAGGCACCCAGGAGAAGTAGTCTTTCACAAAGGACAACTCGTGCAGGTCTATTGCAGCGATACTGACTACACATTCAAAACAGATCGGAAACTCATTCCAAAGTGGTCAGTCCCGCACCGCATAGTAGAACGACTACGCAACGCACACAAGCTGGAAACAGTACAAGGTGTACACCTCCCTGGGGAGTATAGCGCATGATGGCTTCGCGCATTCGAGCCACGCCCAGGCACAAAGCTACACGAAGAACAAGAGGTGTATATGATGAAAGTCCATAACGAAGAGAGAGGCAAGGCGAGAGACGAAGAGAGAGGCGAGGAGAGCGGAAGAGGAGAGGAGAAGAGGAGCGAGAAGGGAGAGCACGAGCAGGCAGACGAAGATGGCGACGAGGACGCCGCTGGTCTTTTTTTAGGGGGCCACATGTAGTAGGGGGCAGGGGAGCACCCAGACGCAGAGAGGGCTTAGTCAGCCAGAGCAGACATGGCGACGGATGAGCATGTTGTAGATATATTGTGACAACAAGGACAGTCTCGGGCGAGCGAGCAGGTCTTTCCTACTCCACCGTGCCTCTCGCTTTTTTGCATGACAGTACTGCTCATTCACACCTATCTGGTGATGCCTTTTCATGGTGACACGCTCAGTGGCTGGGGAGATATGTGTGTTTTTCATGTACGGAGGGGTGGGAGACAACTTGGCAGATACATATCTTGGTACTGGATGCACTGATCAGTGTGATCCCTTTTTCTCCATGTCATCCCAGGTGCACCCTACTATCACTTATGGTTTCAGATCGATTGCGCCAGCAGTGTTTGCCTGGCAGCCTCCTCTTCCCCCCCATCTTGCTACCCCACGATTTGTCCATGTCATACCTCCCTTGGTTCTTTTCCAGGCCTCTCGCTTTTCTGTGATATCATACTACTTGATCCGCTGTAGGAAAAGAAGAATAGAGACTGGGGATGGGTGGAGATGATCTGAAGGGGAGAACTTCCAGAGGGGCTTCTATAGCCTGGAGAAGGAAACTGTCTGAGAAATGTCTGAAGCTGTCTGGGCTGTCTGAACACTGAAGAAGGCCACACACAACCTTCTCAAACTCAAAACTTGAAACTCTCACTCATAACTCATTACTTGATTGTTATTCTTCTAGGTAGGTAAAATGTAATGTAGGTGATGTGCAGGCTTACTTAAGCCACATCACATGTCTACTCTCGAAGCTAAGTAAAGTCTAAGTAAATGAACAGAAATAAAAGTAAAAGAAAGTAAAAACAATAAAGTAAAAGTAAAAGTAAACACTATAAAATAAAAGGAATATCCTAGTGGGGAGTACTCACTCCCTACATCCGCGGGTCACTTGAGAATTCAACCGTCCTCGGTTGCAAACTGACAGTACGAGCTTGAAGGTGCCAATGGGGAAAGGTAGTGGACGGGCTCGCCGAAGGACAATGGCTGCGCGGGACTCCATGAGACTGGAGGAGATGGCGAAGGGAAGTGTGGGGAAGATGTAGGAAAAGAAATCGAGTGAATACATGCACCACAGCCCGAGATATCAACAAAACCAGCCTGAGACACCACAGCACATGAAAATCCAGATTTCTCGACAAGGGCTGCGCGAATCGTGACACGAGGTATACCATTCAAAAGCGCTGATCAAGTAGTATCATGCCCCAAAAACGCGAAAGGCGAGGCGAAGAACTGAGGGAGATACGATGTAGACAGTGCATAGGCCAGCATGAGAGGTGGGAAGAGGAGAACAAGGCGTCGACGAGCAATGGTGAGGCCAGTGGACACGAAGCCTCGGAGGGCGGCTCTACACGAACAGGAGAGCTCGGCGCAAAAGGAATCTCACCAATCGGACCTTCCAAACCTGAGTTATCGCCAAAACCGTCACCGGTAGCCCCCCAGAGGTGGACTTCGCCATATCTCGAGAACGGCTGCACAGTATTCGCCGAAAGAGAATTCAATTGGGTCAGCTTCACAAGGAGAACGCAGGTGCCAGTTTTCGAGAGGAACGGCTGAGAAACGAGGAAGATACGCCGCCAGGAATGATAGCCTGTAGCCCAGACACAGAAAAGTGGATATGTCGGGAATCATTGAGCGCGTCACCGTAAACCAGATACTCCCAGGTAGCTGTGAGCGAATAGTGCCACCGTGCAAAAATTCGAAAGGCCCGGCATGAAAACGGGCGAGATACGCCTTCCTGACCTCCCCAACCCTGTTCAAAGACAAAAACTCGAATAACTTCGGAACCGCGAATGCGTGCGCTACGTCTTGGACATCGTCTGGTAGGGTTCGTCTAGTAGAGGCACGTCTAAAAAAAAAGCGAACGATTCGGGCCGGAATTGAATGAGCTATGCCCCAAACAAGGTAGGGGGTAGGAGGAAGGGTATGCACCAACGAATAACGGGTCAGCGCGGCGGCACAAAATGCAGGGGAACGCTCAAGGGGAGTGGGTAGAACCTGGATAACAAGGAATTGGGGGAAAACGCGCACCCAATCCCGAGATATTCGCAAAACTGGTCCAAGACACCTCTACCCACAAGAATCTGAATTTCTCGACAACAGCTGCACCAACCCAGACATGAAGTACACCGTTCGAAAGCGCTGACTCAGTAGTGTCACACCCCAGAAAATCGAGAGGAACGGCGAAGATCCGGGGGAGATACGACGTGGATACAGTGTGGGGCAGCAGGATGGGGGAGAAGAAAATGCCGCCGCGGGGCAACCACTGAGGAAATCGATACGAAACTGGAGGTGGTGGTAGAGAGCACCTGGGAGGAGATGATGAAAAAGAAATCAGGCCGATTGGACCATCCAGTCCCGAGATATCCGCAACGCCGTCTCATACTCCTCTGTAAATGAAAAACTCCCATATCTCCACAACCAAAGAGCGTGTCACCATGAAAAGGTATCACCAGGTAGCTGTGAGCGAGTAGTACCACCATGCCAGAAAGCGAGAGGCACGGTGTAATGGGGAGAGTCGGAGTGAGGAGTCGGTTGGGGGAAGTAGGAGTGCCAGGGAGTGAGGGGTGCCAGGGGTCTCGGAGTCGGGGAGACAAGGGGCCAGTGGTGGGGCCTAGCAAGCAGAGTCTACTGTTCATCTTATTCAGCATTGGGCATTGGACTACGAGTACAGCTCTGGCGTATCCATCTGGTGACGAGAGGGGAGTATGAACCCCAGGAGAAAGAAATAGATCACAGTCAAGTGCACTACAGGCAGTGGCAAAAATTCGTGGCCTTGGCAGACAAAGAACTGAGGAGGCAATGGGAAGTGGAACAGGCACCACAGAAAGCAGTGTCTCGTTGTCACCAGACGAGGAGACAGAAGAGCTCAACCTATTTACCCCATGCAGACTGACAGGTGATGCAGCAACACAGCTAGAAGGCAAAGGGAAACGGAGAAACTCAAATGCAAAACAAAACATACAACAGTACCATTTGCAACCAGCAGTCTTTCCCCCACAGTTCGGAGACCCAATAGCACAGAGAGAGTGGAAAGCCGAACAAGCAGAAACACCAATGCGTGGACCCCAAGCATCAGAGTCGACCAACTTGCCAACTCAAGCAATCCCAGGGCAAATGATGCCATACCAGATCATAAACATCAATGAAACAGCAAAGATCGTTCCGCTGTTCAGAGGAGACTACTCTGGCAAGGAAGAGCCAGTGGATTGGTTCACAGAGTTTCAACTATCCCTACTGGCAACATGGTCAGAGGAGATGAAGGTGGACCAGTTTGGCCTCCAGGTGGCAGCAGGAAGCTATGCAGATCAGTGGTTCATGGATCTGCCACTCAGCGACAAGGCGAATCTGGCAGCACTCAAAATGGCATTCCTAAAGAGGTGGCCACCACCTAAGAGACCAAGGTGGATGAAGGTGCAGCAATGCAAACACATTAGGGCTCTGGCACTGAAAGAGGAAGAGGTTGGAGTATGGATAGAGTGCGAAGAAGGGGGAGACTACAGCCATGTCCTGTGGGCAGTGAAGGTGATGAGACTGGCACTGAGCATGGGGGACAGCGAGGGCAAACTCATCGATTATGCAGTAGAAGAAGCGCCTCAAATCCTGCAAAATGAGTTAGAGGAGGAGTACGAGAATTGGGATGAGTTCATAGAGGTGGTGAGGAAAGTCAAAGTGAAGAAACTGGCACGAAGCAGAGAGATGAAAAGGGGAGAACAGGAACTCAGGAGCGAAGTCACAGCCCTATGCCAGCAAATCAGCCAACTCACAATGTGACACATGGCCCAAGTGTAGCAAGCACAACCAGCACTGCACGCAGAAGGGGAGGTCACCCAACCGGGCTATTCAGGCCAGTATGCCAGGATGGGCATGGCATCGAACATGGCCGTGAGGAGCATGATGGCCCCAAGAGTCACACTAACGAGAGCACAAATTCTAGAAAAAGCAAGAATGCTACTGCACTGACCAGACTCAGAAATGGGCAGACAGCTGTATGAAGCAGACATTCAAGCTTGGCACTGAGTGTTCGGAGAAGAAACCATGCCATTGCTCGAGCACCCATATCCACTAAGGCCAGGCATGGCAGAGGCAGGGTCAGGAGAGTGCTTCAACTGTGGAATGGTCATGGAACCACTGCATGTGGGAAGTACGTGCTCAGCCAAGGAAACTCTGTGACTCCACAAAACAAGATGGCATCAGCTGGTAGTGAGCATGCTAAGGAGGATGGTGCAATTCAGAACGACTCCAACCTCAGTCCAGTACATATGGCTGGTACTGCAGCATGGCAATGTCAAACCGGAAGCAAGTATACCACATGTACACATGGTGGCAGCAGGAGAAGGATGGCAGGGAACAAACCTTGAACAAGACAATCCACAGGGGGAGCAATGGGACTGGATGGTAGAGGGAAACTTCTAGGGGCTGTGCACAACGTTGGACCAATGACAGCCCCAGACAGCAGTCCATCTACAGAGGCACAAGAGCTGAAGAAGAAGGAAGGGTCACTTACAGCAGAACTAGGAACAGGCCCCATGGAGATCGGCGGTAGAGAAGAAGAGTGCGAGGTAGAGCAAGGACAGTGCAGGTTGCTTGCAAGTAAAGTACAGAGTCTCGAAAAATACAGTTACTGATGTGTATGCATTGGATGCGATGGGTCAGCGGATTAGGCCGAAGGTCAGCCACCCATTTCTAGTGGTACCAAGCCTAGAAGGACCATGAGGAGAAAGGGTCAGGTTTCTGGCTGTGGTCAACAACAGGGCAATGATCAATGTGATAGACATGGAAGCATATTACAGAGTGAAAAGCAGACTGGAAAAGCTGAGTCCATCTAAGCAGGTGTTATGAATGGCAGATGGGTCACTGGTCACATCCACAGGTACTTGGGCAGGCACCCTACAATGGGGAGGCATGAACACACAAACGACATTCAAAGTGTTCCCAAGTGGAAAGTCATGGAAGATGCTTATAGGCAAACCGCTGCTTGATCAATTAGAAGTGGTGCACAACTATGGTAGGGACGCCATACGTCTGCCAAAGGGAAAAGGCCATGTTGAAGTCCAGAATTGGGCTGGACAAGAAGTGCCAGAGCAGGCACTACCCACAAGGGTTACACCTGAGGACATGGTGCAAGGAATGCCAGGGGAGGTGAGCAAGGGGAAAGAGGTGGACGTGAGGCATGTCGCTGAGGAGGTGGCACTGGAGGAAGGGAACAACATGATGAAAGGGTATGAGGCGAGAGAAGGAGGTGATGAGAAATGACCAGAGGGCATCTTCACAAGGCTAGAGGAGGAGGGCCCATTCTACCCACACAGAGCAAGGGCAGTGGTAGAGGCAGTCAGATATGGACTGTTGCCACCAGACAAGCTGAAACGGTGTAGAGAAGAGAGTGAAAGGACCCTAGGAATAGGTCAAAGGTCTCTTAGTGAGAGAGGGGGGTGAATTCGACCCAGGAGGCTTGAGTTGCCTGGTGTAGAGTCAAGGAGTAAGCAGAAAAGGTGAAAAATGCGCCCAAAATCCAGAAGAAACTCAAGAAAACGTCTGTAGAATGTCTGGAGATGGAGAACTAATATTCCGAGTCTGTTTCGTCTTGATTCCAGCTTTTCTGTCTGAGGTAGCATGTCTGTTATTATTCTAAGTATGTACAGTACACTCGAAGTACTCGTGCGGGATTACATAAGCCACAACGCGTGCAAACACTAAGTAAAAAGACAAGAAAAGATAAAAGAAAACAAATCAGTAAGTAAAAACAATGAAATAAATGAAATATCCTGGTAGGGAGGATACTTTCCCTACAACGGGTGCAGGATAAGGTCACCAAGTTCACAGACACATTTGCACTGTCAGTCAAGGAGGTTTGAATGGTGCCATTCATGAAGTTTCAACTCAACATCCCAAAAGACGCTAAGTTTTCATTGAAAGTTAGCCAGAAACCACTAACCCAAGCACAGAAAGAGTGGTACTTACTGATTCTAGAAGACTTCAACGAGGCAGGGATCCTATGAGACATCAGGTCAGACAAAGTAAAGGCGGTACACCCAATGGTACTACAGTGACTCCAAAAACCCTTTCCATGTTTGCCCTATTTTCAGTGCATGCAGTGTACTGCCAGACACATGGAGAATCACACTAAGCTTTGGTGGAGTCATAAATAGTACACAGTCCTGGCTGCAATTTGGCTCCAAGGTCATAACAGCATGTGCATGGAAAGGGTTTTTTCACTTTTGAATTACAAGGGTATTTGGATATTATCAGTACTTGGTATATCCACCTTTTGCTCTAAGCACTGCCTGAACCCTTCTAGGCATGCTTTCAATTAGTTTCTGACACTCCTCCACTGAAATCCCCTCCCACTCCACCTGAACTCTCTCCCATAGCTCATGAATCCCATTAGGGGGGGTTTCATACCCTGCAAGCCTTCTTTTCAGGCAACCCCAAAGATGTTCAATGGGATTGAGGTCAGGAGACTGTGCAGGCCATACCATGGTCCCAAACTCCTGCTCTTCTAGCCAATCTCTAACCTTTTTGCAAGTATGCTTGGGATCATTGTCTTGCTGAAAGATTGTATCAGATGGATTGAGACCATAATGCTCCAATGTTTGTTGAAGCTCATCCTTCAAAATCTGAAGGTAAAGGTCCCCATCCATCCTACCATCAATCTTTGTAGCATAGCCAACACCATCCCAAGTCATACACCCCCACATCATCATGGAACCCCCTCCAAACTTGAGAGTTCCTTGTACCAGCCTATCATTAAGTCCTTCCCCAGCCTTTTTTCAAGCCCACTTGCATCCATCTGACCCTAGGCAATTAATTTTGGTCTCATCAGACCATACAACCCTCTTCCAGTCCTCTATAGTCCAGTCCTTGTGGGTATAAGCAAAATCCAAGCGAGCCTTGTGATGTTTGGCTGAGAGAATAGGATGTTTGGTCTTGACTACAGACTTCATACCAGATTTTTTCAAGTGATGATGAACAGTGTTAGCAGAGAGAGGCTGGTTGATGATGTTTCCAAGGGCTTTGGTGACTTGAACTGCATTTTCAGCCTTGCCAGAGGTAATAAGATGTTCAGCATGGTGAATATTGGCAGGGGAAAGCTTAGAAGGATGGCCTCCAAGGGCCTTAGGAAGGCTAGAATGCCTCTTAGAATGAAGTTTAGATACAGTAGAGGGGCTGACACCAATTTGCCTGGCAATAGCTTCACCAGAATGGCCAGAGTCAAGCAAAGAGAGAATGGTGCTTTGCTGAGTAAGAGAAAGGGGTCTGACCATAATGGTGGTTGGGAACAAAGAGGTATTTAAATTTTTTTAAACTCAGACATATTGTTTACACATGTATCTTTGTTTGTATCACCAAACAATAGCAATTATTGGATGTTTTGAATAAGATCTTAGTTACCAATTCAAAAGTGAAAAAAACCCTTTCCATGCACATGCTGTTTTAAAATGGCCATATCTCCAGACTGTGTGAATCAAACCACATGACCTTGGAGCCAAATTGCAGCCAGGACTGTGTACTATTTATGACTCCACCAAAGCTTAGTGTGATTCTCCATGTGTCTGGCAGTACACTGCATGCACTGAAAATAGGGCAAACATGGAAAGGGTTTTTGGAGTCACTGTAGCTCAAAAGGCTCATGAAGCACCAGTGCTCACTATGGAGGAAATTAGGCAGATAGTAGAGGAGCAGAGCAAGGAAGGCACTAACCAAGGGGGACAGAGAGAAGGGGTGGAGCAGTTAAAGGAAAAGGCAAAGGCAGCGAGCCAGGAGAGGAAGTTGAAATGGTGGGTGTGCCAAAACTTCCATGACCTCAACAAGGTAACAGAGGTGGCGCCAATGCCACAGGGCGACATACAAGCGATGCAGCAACAGCTGGTGGGACACCAGTATGTATGTGTAATGGACCTAGCATCAGGGTTCTACGCAATCGAGGCAGAAGAGCAAGACCAACTGGTTGTACCTGTGTATCTACATGGAAGGCAGAGGGTACCAGTGTTATCAATGGATGCCGATGGGCTTGCTGGGGGGCACCATCTTGCTTCGCAGATATGACAGCAGCGGTGTTCAAAGGCTTTGCAGTACAAATAGGCCTAGAAATGTTCATGGATGACAATGGGATAGCAGGAGACGAGTTTGACAAATTGCTGGGCCAGGTGCATGTCTTCCTCCAGAGATGCAGAGAGAAAGACATATCGTTGTCACCACAGAAAATGCAACTGTTCATGATGGAGGTGGTTTTCGGAGGCACAAGGGTTGGGAAGGAAGGGATAAAGCCAGATGTGGCGAAGCTGGAAGCCATCACTAGGTGGCCAACACCCAAGTCTTTGTTAGAGCTGATGTGGTTTCTAGGGCTCACAGGCTACTTCAGGTCTCTCATCAAAGACTATGCACGCATAGCAGCACCATTAACAGATCTGCAAAGGAACCTGGACTTACCAGGAGTGGACATGAGGACAAATAAAAGGAAGTACAAGCAATATCTGAGGGACAGGTTGCTGGAACGGTACTGGACACCATGGCAGACAAGGGCATTCACAAAGTTGAAACAGGCACTAATGTCAGAGCCAGTATTGTGAGCACCCAGGTTCGATGGGACACTGTTCATACTGACAACAGATGGATGCAAAGACGGGTTTGGAGCTGTACTGTCCCAAAGGTACACTATGACTTTGGCAAACAGGGAGCAAGTCACAACAACTCACCCAATCAGATTTGCATCTAAACAAACATCAATGATGGAAGAACAGTACAAGCCATATGTCTTGGAGTTCACTGCACTGAAGTTCGGTATGGACCACTTCAGCAACACCATATGGGGCTTCCCAGTGGAAATAGAGACAGACTGCATAGTGTTGAGGGACACCCTGTGCAGCGACAAGCTGTCATTAGTGCATGCACAGTGGTGAGACAGTATAGCAGCATACCAGATCATAGACGTGGGGCACAGACCGGGGAAAACTAATGCAGCAGCAGATGCATTGAGTCGAGTGTATATGGATGCACCAAGAACAACAGAGGATGGCAGTTCATGGACAGTCAACAAAGACTGGGAGTCATCCAGGGGAATCACAAATGACTTGTTCATGGTCGAAGCAGACCTGTACTTCACAAATTTAAGACAACATTTCATTGACGAACCTCTGTTTCTAGAAGTTGTAGAAGCTATCTACAACCTCAAGACAATGATGAACGAAAGAGACCACCATAGGGCTCAACATCGAGTGGAAGGGTACCACATAGAGGATGGCCACCTATGGAGGGTTTATTCAACAAAGTCAGTTTGGGCAAAGTTGAGAGTGGAGTGTGTCACACAAAGTGAAGCAAGAACAATGGCAGAAGAGGAGCACAGAATGAACAGTCATTGGGGTAGGGACCTGGTGAAGTTGAAGCTGATGGACAGGATTTACAGCCTGTGGCTGGACCAGTCGATATGGCAGGCACTGCTGCAGTGTGCACAATGCAAAAACTTCGGGTCAACACACTTGCACACGCTATTGTACCCAATTACGAGATGTCATCCATTCGAACTTATAGTGGCAGACTACCTTTCATTACCAAAAGGAAAGGGAGGGTATCATAGCATGCTACTAATGCTCATCACATATTCGCAGTATGTATGGGGATTCAAACTCAAGGTACACAGTACAGCGAAGACAACAATCGATGGCCCAAGGGAAGTAGCAAACATGTTTCGAGTGCTGGAGACCTTTATGACGGATGGAGGATTGCACTTCAAGAATGGAGAAGTAAGAGCATGGTGCAAAGCACATGGAACCACGCACCAGGTGGTAGCAGCATATGCGCCCTGGATCAATGGCCTGGTGGAAAATGCAAACAGCAAGCTGCTGGGACAGTTGCAATGGTTGTGCAGTCTGGAGTTAGGAGAGAATGAAGAGGAGGGGAGCAACAGTGGCAACATGATGAAGAACTGGCCAGACCATTTTGACGAAGCAATAAGGCAAATCAACAAGCACATAATCCCAGCCTTCCAACTCTCACCAAAGGAACTATTACTGGGCTTAGTGGTCAACATGATGCATACACCAGTGGAAGAGGCAATGACAGAGTTAGGGAGGAAAGAGGTGGATGTGCAGCTGGCATACATGGACCAGCAATGGCTAGATGGGGCAGTGCAAGCAATGGTGCATGTGGTGAGACGAAAAGCTGCATTTGGCAAGTGGGTGATGTGTTTGTCCACAGGGGAAGTAGTGTTCAAGGTGGGACAATTGGTGCAGGTGCATGATGGAGCACAAGAAACAATGCTTGCAAGTTCAAGAAAGCTACTGCTGAAATGGTCAGCACCCAGACACATCATGGGCCAAGCAGGCAACTTGTACAAGCTTACAATGCTGGAGGGATTCCCCATCAATGGGATGGTACACACATGATGACTTAGGTTGTTCATACCTAGGGACAGCACAGTGCTGGTGGAGTGGTATCAGGCGATAGAGGAGGGGGCTGAGGAGTCAGAGGAAAAGGAGGACAAGTGGGGGATAGAGAGTGCAAGGTGGAGTGATGGGGAAGTCGAGGATCAGTGAAGCAAGGAAGCGAGCCCGGAGTCTTGCATGTGTTGTTGGGGGCAGATGTAATGGGGAGAGTCAGAGTGAGGAGTCGGTTGGGGGAAGTAGGAGTGCCAGGGAGCGAGGGGTGCCAGGGGTCTCGGAGTTGGGGAGACAAGGGGCCAGCGGTGGGGCTTAGTAAGCAGAGTCTACTGTTCGTCTTATTGGGCATTGGGCATTGGACTACAAGTACAGCTCTGGTGTATCCAATGGCACGAAAATGAGCGAGACACACAATCCTGACCTCCCTACCCTGTTCAGACACAAAAACTTGAATAACTCCAGAACCATGAATGCACGCACTATGTCTTTTATATCATCTGGTAGATGTCATCTAGTAGAGTCACATCTGATGAAAATGAGCGATTCGGTGGAGAATTGCAAGAGTTATGGTCTAACCACAGTAGGGGGGAGGAGGGTGGTATTGCATTGGTGAAGAACTGCTAGGTGGAACTCTATGAAACTTCAGGTGGTGATAGGGACGCACAAGGAGAGGTGGGAGAACGAGGAACCGGAGAAAATGGCACACACAATCCCGAGATATTCCAAATTCCATCCTACAGTGCCTTTCTCCAGGGATCAGGTGATATCTCTGGATGCGCTGAGGCCGCTGCAACGAAAAGTACACTGTCTGAAAGCTCTCGCCGAGTAGAGCCTAAATCCAGATTTGCGAGAGGGATGGGTGAGCAGTGGTCGAGATATCATGTCGATGAGGCAGGGGACAAGGGAGGCATGTGGCTGCCTGACACTTGGCAAGGGGAGACTCCATGAAAGATATGTTCATAAAAATAAGAAGAACAAAACACAATGAAAGAAGTCCCAATGAGCTAGGGTGACTCTATACTGACTCAGTACCCCCTACAAGAGGGCTGGGGTGTACGACTGTGGCTGTATTGCCTTCCCAAGTGCGCTGGTTCCCAACTACTATGAGATGACTGGTTGCTGTACAAACTGGCAGTCACCACTCTGTCAAGCTGCCAGACCTGAGTGGGTTCATCCCTCAAGTGTGCTGACAAATGTGAGCATGCGAGTGACAATGCAGGTGGTGGGGAGCGGTGGTAATAGTAGTTGCAGGAATCATAGGAATCACAGCTGCAGGACCTGCTTGAATATGAGTACTGATGGCTATAGCTATGGCTGGGTGGACTCTCAAAGTATGAATGAGACAGTGAATGTGGGCAGCCATGGCCATGAGAATGAGAGTGAGATTGACCACGAGAGTAAGAGCAGGAATCACAGGAATCACGGCTGTGGGACCTATCCAAATATGAGCACTGATGCCTATGACCATCATTGGGTGAACTCTCGAAGTACAGGTGAGACAGTGAATGGGGCAGCCATGGCCATGAGAGTGAGAGTGAGATCAACCACGAGAGTAAGAGTGGGAGTGGCCACAAGAGTATCCTGTAGGTAAACTATGAGGAGGTGAATGAGGGTGGCACAACAAGCCATCACCCAAGCTCGAGGACATACAGTGACTCCAAAAACCCTTTCCATGTTTGCCCTATTTTCAGTGCATGCAGTGCACTGCCAGACACATGGAAGATCACACTAAGCTTTGGTGGAGTCATAAATAGTACATAGTCCTGGCTGCAATTTGGGTCCTAGGTCATGTGATTTCATTGACACAGTCTGGAGATATGGCCATTTTAAAACAGCATGTCCATGGAAAGGGTTTTTTCACTTTTGAATTTACAAGGGTATTTGGATATTATTGGTACTTGGTATATCCACCTTTTGCTCTAAGCACTGCCTCAACCCTTCTAGGCATGCTTTCAATTAGTTTCTGAATTCCTCCACTGAAATCCCCTCCCACTCCACCTGAACTCTCTCCCATAGCTCATGAATCCCATTAGGGGTGTTTCATACCTTGCAAGCCTTCTTTTTAGGCAACCCCAGAGATGTTCAATGGGATTGAGGTCAGGAGATTGTGCAGGCCATACCATGGTCCCAAACTCCTGCTCTTCTAGCCAATCTCTAACCTTTTTGCAAGTATGCTTGGGATCATTGTCTTGCTGAAAGATTGTTTCAGATGGATTGAGACCATAATGCTCCAATGTTTGTTGAAACTCATCCTTCAAAATCTGAAGGTAAAGGTCCCCATCCATCCTACCATCAATCTTTGTAGCATAGCCAACACCATCCCAAGTCATACACTCCCACATCATCAAGGAACCCCCTCCAAACTTGAGAGTTCCTTGTACCAGCCTATCATTAAGTCCCCCCCCAGCCTTTTTCCAAGCCCACTTGCATCCATCTGACCCTAGGTGATTAATCTTGGTCTCATCAGACCATACCACCCTCTTCCAGTCCTCTACAGTCCAGTCCTTGTGGGTATAAGCAAAATCCAAGCAAGCCTTGTGATGTCTGGCTGAGAGAATAGGACATTTGGTCTTGACTACAGACTTCATACCAGATTTTTCAAGTGATGATGAACAGTATTAGCAGAGAGAGGCTTGTTGATGATATTTCCAAGGGCTTTGGTGACTTGAACTGCATTTTCACCCTTGCCAGAGGTAATAAGATGTTGAGCATGGCAAATATTGGCAGGGGAAAGCTTAGAAGGATGGCCTCCAAGGGCCTTAGGAAGGCTAGAATGCCTCTTAGAATGAAGTTTGGATACAGTAGGGGGGCTGACACCAATTTGCTTGGCAATAGCCTCACCAGAATGGCCAGAGTCAAGCAAAGAGAGAATGGTGCTTTGTTGAGTAAGAGAAAGGGGTCTGACCATAATGGTGGTTGGGAACAAAGAGGTATTTGAATTTTTTTAAACTCAGACATATTGTTTACACATGTATCTTTGTTTGTATCACCAAACAATAGCAATTACTGGACATTTTGAATAAGATCTTAGTTACCAATTCAAAAGTGAAAAAACCCTTTCCATGGACATGCTGTTTTAAAATGGCCATATCTCCAGACTGTGTGAATGAAACCACATGACCTAGGAGCCAAATTGCAGCCAGGATTATGTACTATTTATGACTCCACCAAAGGTTAGTGTGATTCTCCATGTGTCTGGCAGTGCACTGCATGCACTGAAAATAGGGTAAACATGGAAAGGGTTTTTGGAGTCACTGTAGTATGTGTTCAAGTGGGGCCCTGGGGTTGCACCAGTGCTGAGCAACAACTCAGCCCTTCCGCTGAGAGTGGCGCACACAATGGTTGTTCCAAGGGGGTATTGGGGTGCACTGACAAGCAGGGCTGAGACACACCTAGTGAAATCATTTGGGTCTGCAGCATTTGGCTACCCACATCCTCCAGAGATACATATGAGCCAGCCTGGACTCGAAGGAGGAATTTGAACATCTGTAGACTGATTTCCTAGATCCCAGCATGCCAGATGGTCCTTGAGAGTGCACCCAGGTACTTCTCATGGTATCTCTTGTCCTGTAGGGAGTATGACACAACCTTTCACTATTAGACACTTTCCTGCAGCCAAATATTCTTTGCATGAATCACAGTTGGCTCGAATATGACTTTTCTGACCACAGAAAAAGCAAAATGAGTACAACTGATGGGGTGAGCGACTGTCCGAGGTGGGTGGTGGCTGTGCATGCGAACTACAGGCCTCGAGGGGGCCTCGACACGACTCGAGAAGTGATTTTGCAGCCATCACGACTCGAATTATGTCATCAAGGAACCTTCAAAGGTCCTCGGGGTGCTGAAGGTAGCTTGAGGCTTTGGAAGAACCACTACTTGGGGTATTCAGGCCTTGCATGACGTCATGCAGGGACTCAAGTGATTATAGCAATATATGAGGGAGTATTTTCAGAGAAAAGATGAGCACAAGAGCGAGACTGAGAGTGAAACTGATAGAATGCGAGCAAAAACTGAGCAAACAAGACCTGAAACTGCAAAAACGAGACTGAACCTGATGAGAGTAGGGGTACCAGACTAAGACAGAAGCCCCTCATGGTGGGCTCCAGTTGTAGGAAAAGAAGAATAGAGACTGGGGATGGGTGGAGATGATCTGAAGGGGAGAACTTCCAGAGGGGCTTCTATAGCCTGGAGAAGGAAACTGTCTGAGAAACGTCTGAAGCTGTCTGGGCTGTCTGGACACTGAAGAAGGCCACATGCAACCTTCTCGAACTCGAAACTCTCGCTCATAACTCGTTACTTGATTGTTATTCTTCTAGGTAGGTAAAATGTAATGTAGGTGATGTGCAGGCTTACTTAAGCCACATCATGTGTCTACTCTCGAAGCTAAGTAAAGTCTAAGTAAATGAACAGAAATAAAAGTAAAAGAAAGTAAAAACAATAAAGTAAAAGTAAAAGTAAACACTATAAAATAAAAGGAATATCCTAGTGGGGAGTACTCACTCCCTACACTGCACTTTTGAATGATGTGCCTTTTGTCCTGGTTGGTGCAGCCGCTGTGGAGAAATTTGGATTTTTGTGAGTAGAAGTATCTCAGGGCAGTTTTGCCAATATCTTGGGACTGGCTGTGCAGATTCAGTCAGTTGTTTTTTCCACATTTTTTCCACAATTCCCTCTACTATTTCCTTTGGTTTCATGTTGATTGCATCAGCAGTTATCATTTGGCGACTTTCCTCCTCTATGCTGTACACAGCTTCAAACAAAATATGGAATATTTCGGGAACAGCAAAGAGTGTGATGATGAAATTGGTATCATTTTGAAGCTATAACCTAGTAGTATGATTCCGTAAGGTGGCGAAATCCACAGTCAAAAAACAGCGGAGATTACAGCCCATCTGATGAGGTGCTTGTGCATGGAATTTTCTGTGTAAAGGCCATAGCCATGCCCCAACTCATACTTGTGCCATGCCTGAACCCCCAACAGGTACCTGGTCATCACTATAATGTGTGCAACAGTAGTTTATAGTATAACAGACTTCAGGTTGAGTGATAGTCTACAATCCCTACCAGTCAGCCAACTCCGAGTCAGAAGTCACAACTAGCCAAGCCAATTGAGTCAGCTATCATAATTATGGCTTGACTTCATGCAGTCCAGCTAAGTCACATGCTTGGCTATGACTTGAGTTGGCTATGAGCCAGAGTCATGGCAACACTAGTTCTCACTAAGATCCCAAACCATGACAACAAAAGATACATCATCTTCCAATGCAGTGACCTGTCAGCCTGACTATCAAAAGGGTGGTCAGCTATCCCACAGCATTCAATTTAGAACAGTATAACACACAATGCCTGGATGCCATGCAATTACGCTCCTACCTTCCCTGCACCTACTACCATTGCAACATGCAACTGCTTCACATTTCCCATGAAGATGCCACACGACAATCTGACTAGTACCACTAAATGTAATTAGTGCCCCAACCACATGCACCATACAGAGAGTGAAGGAACACTTACACTACTTGATCATCTCATGGATCCCCATTGGAGAATCACATGTTCATTCGATCACTGGGTCAGATTGGAGGTGTGCATATGCACTGGAGGGCACTGACTGACACCTTGCATACCACCTATTGTACATGTACAGGTGTGAGCTGCATGGTCAAAAGTGAACTGTGTGAAGGGGGATGAGTGGGGCCATGACCTGGGAGTGGGATGCACTTTTTTCTTGGTGACATTGGCATGGGCCACAGAGTATGCCTGCAGCTGGGGGCATATCGAGACAGGCCACAGGGTTGGAGCTGAATGGCTGTGGTGGCCAAAGCACCAAGCACCGAGCACCACTGCTGGTGGGCAAGTCAAACTCATAGTCATGACTCACGACATCCCATGGAATCTGAGTGCTGAGTGAGGTCCAGGGTGGCTGATTCAAACTGTATAGTCGATGTAAATATCACCAAATAAATCAGGCATAGGTTCTTGCCAAACCATTATTACATATTCCTGGTGATGGAAGGGCATGGCACATTTGTCAATACTAATGGTTGGTGATATATGCATATGTATGTGTGTGGGTGCAAGCTCTGACATGTCATATGTCAACACCAGTCAGTGCTAGTCAGCCTCACAGCAAGACATTTCCTATTTTTGGGACACAACTGTGTAGCCTACTTTGTCTTTGTAGATTTCATAGAGTAACTAATATGTCTACAGCATGCTACTAGAGGACTGTCCACTGCTATGATAGCTATGTAGTGCTTCATGTCACTTGGTGACAGCTTCATATCAATATGGAACATGTGCCTGATATTATATAGTGATGTGGAAGCTATATGTCACTATGTACCTGATGCAGGTTGCTACCTGTCAAAATGATTTTCCTGATGTGGCAGATTTGACTTCACACCATCATCGTCATCATTGTCACCTCCATGACACTCTTTCAACCTCTTTGCTTCCATCACACACTTGAAGATATCCTCATCAGTTGCACTGAAGATGTTGTGTGTCTCATTGGCTGGATTTAACAGTTCTGTAAGCTTCATCCTGTTTGAGTGTTGAAGGGCACCAGTTGCCTCAAGCTCATCCAGTGCATTTTCAACAAGTGCCTCAGTGTGTGCAGCAGGGTCATTGGTGGCATCTGAGTCTCTTGTGGTATGGACAAGTGATGAGATTGGCAGGGTAGGCTCTGTGTGTGATTCTAGTCCAAGTGCTAGGTCAGGCAAAATGCATGCCTTTCACCAGCAGTTTCAGATGGTTGTTGTGTCAACTTCCCACCATGCATTTTGAGCAAGCCACATTGCCACAAGTTGGTCAATGTTGTAGATCTCAGAGGGTGTGACATTGGATTCATATGCATGGATGTGTTCTTGTGAGTCAGAAAGTGCTTCTCCAGATACCAAGGAGGGAAGTAGCACTCCAATGCCAAATGAGGTGGCCTCACACAAACGTCCACAATCAATTACACTCCTGCTCTCCACACAGCTAACCAAGAAGAAAAAGGAAGGGCAAGTCACACTGCTTGTAGCAGTCTCTGCCTCCAGCAGTGACCCATCTTTGATTGATCCAGAGCTGGACAGTCCAGTTGGTGCCATCCAGGATGAGGAGACTGTTGATACAACTCAAGCTTGCCCCCTGCTATTGATGCATTCAATCACATTAAGGTGTGTAAATTGAGCATGCTATGCAAAGTGCCTAGTTCACCAACATATCAGATTCTACCTGTGGTCCCCTCCCCACATATAGATCCCTCTCTAATATTTGAGCCACTGTCAACCACTGCTATGGTCATCATGAATGTCAAGCCAACAATTCAACCTGCCTCAGAAGTCTCAGTTTTTCAACAACTCCTTGGAGGACTTGATGTGGTCGAAACAACAAATGATGGATGCCTCAGATTCGATGCAAGCACTTCTTCTATTGAAGCAATACCAGCCACTGCGATCACAGTGGCAAACCCTAGGCCAGTTTCGGTAGTGGGGAGTGGTATAGGGTGGCAAGAAGAAACGTAATGCACCAGATAAGAACTCGACCATGCAGGCTAGCCAGACCTCTACAACTCCTCAGTAAGAGGGTCAATTTCACTTATAGGACAGATCTGATACTTAGCAGGAACTTATGTGTGATTGACTGGTGCAAGGAACACAAGGGGGGGGACTGTCAGCAAGTTTTCAGAGTACTGGGATACACTAGTGCGAAACAATGATTCATCCATGGACAGAAGTAAGCCACACCATCACCAGATGTTATCAGACTATTGTGCATGATATGTGCCATTTAGAACTACAAGAGGCAAGCCGCTATGGTCAAGGAAATGCAGAAGAAAGTTTTAGAGTCAACATCCCCAGTAGTGGCCTCAGAACACACATCTGAAAGGTACAGGGATGTTTGATCTGCATGCATTCATGCTATCCTCATCAATCACAGGCTTGTTCCACAGGCTTGTTATTCCATCTTCATCCAGTTTTCATTCACTTTCACATATGCCTTACTTTCCACCTGTACATGTTGATCCCACAGCCATTCTGCATCCCTCCATCACTCTTCTCACATTCACATAAGGCACATAAGGCAGTAAAACTCTTCACTCTCATGTTTGTGCATTGGACTCTGGAGTGTACATTATAGTAACATCATGTGATGTGTCATAGAGCATTGAGGAGAGTCGAGGAACATCGATTTTGAAAATATACATTGCTCGAGATTTTCAGAATTGCCTCGAAATACAAAATATGCTGTTAGATGTTTTCAGATTTGTGTTGATGTCTTCAGATTCGAACGACATTCCTCGATGTTCCTCGATGCCCAGCGATTTCCCACGGTTCTAATAAACATAGCGTTCGAGCAGCATCAAAGAGCATCTTGTAGGTTTTGACTGGGCTTGGAAGGGCACCCAGACAATGGTTTCGCCCAATTGGATACATCAAGTTCCAGAAGGAATACCAAGTTATGCTGACATCAGCATCAAATCGCAGGACTGCATGGTGCCAGATGCACACATGCTGCGCAGGGCAATAGTTTATTAGTTGAGCACACACAAAGTGCATCTCATGCCTATCGCTTCAGTAACAAGTTACAATGTTCAAGATAAACTGCAAACCATTATCCCCAGAGCTTTCACAAGAACTATGCGAATGTAGCAAGACAGCTTTAAGCATTGTGAGTCCCCTTGCTCAGTGCAGGACATAGCTGGTTGTCTCATGAGAGCTATGGTGCTGTTCACTTAGTCACCACTAACTTGGTGCAGTGGCCAAACTGGGCAGTGAAAATTGTAACCCTAACCCTAACATGAGCTGGCCCTAACTTGGAGAGCTGTCAGTTCATTGATGCTAGTGGCGCCAATAGTTCAATACATATTGAGTTAGGTTGTGACATGTCCCAGGTTTCTTCTCGCCTGATGGCCAAATGACACAGACACAATGCTGCAGTGCATGCATGAGCAGCATGATGGCCTGCAAAATCCACTCCACTGAATCTGCCAGCTGTACCCCCTGTTGTGCACAATCTGCTTGGGTGAGAACTCCCAGGGTCAATCCACCCACAGTGAGTCACTGACCTATCATTGGAAAGGCTATCCAGTGTTCCCATTGAACTTGATCCAAGCAAGTCTGACTGTGGGTACATGGGAGGAGTTGAAAATCAATTTGCATATGAATCAGAGTCCGAGACAGACATACAAGTTGGTTCAGATGAGGAGAGTGTGTGTGAGTTGACAGGTGATGAGCTGGAGAAGAATTTGGAAATGTTGAGGTCGAGTTGTGCTGTCCAAATGGATAAGACAAGACTCACACAACCAAATTGTGGTCTTGAGAAGATCTTTGCAGTGAGGAGATGCCTGGAATGCAAAAAAGTAGAGAGCAACAGAAGCCTTGGGTATGATGGGCACTCTGACCATACACATTGACATCGAGAAAAAGAGGCACAGGATCGTGCAGCTGCCAGAGTGCAATTCAAAACTTCGTGAGCATTGAGCAAAGACAAATGATACAGTTACAGCTCACCTATAACAGCACCAATCCACAGATCACAATGATGTGGAATTTCACAGAAGCCAAGGATAGCCCCCAAGAACTTGCTCATGCTGACCTGTCAAGTCCATCATATCCCCAACCCACCTTTAACTCTGAGTTTGATGCCAGTGGCTACCTTTCTGACATTTCCAATGATGAGCTTGCAGGTTCTGATAGTGACACTGATGAGGTTGAATCCAATTTCACCTTGAATGGCACTGGCAAGCAGTTACCTGCTGTCCCAGCTCTTAAATGCCAGAAACTTGACATCCCATGGCAGGAACAGCAAAAGTGGGTGAAGGAAGCAAGGATGAAAGAGTTGCAGGGAGCTTTGGAAGCAATTGAGAAGTTGTTGACATCCAAGAAAACAAAGTTCATGGGTGGAGAACATGGACTACAGGCAAGACACATGCAGGCAATTCAGTCTCACTTGAGGCTCATTGTCAAAAATGGCCATTTCACAATTGATGCATCCAAATGAGCTGCAGAAGCACATGGCTTTGCTGCTGGATGGGGTGGTCACCAACTCTGGAGCTGGTCCCAGGCTTGGCTTGCAAAGTGAGAGCTGCCCCAGTCAATGAGAGGCCATCATACATACGAAGGTCTACTCACTCCATGACCCTGTAATTGCAGCTGAGCTTTGTGCATACATTTGGTCAAACAAGTGGGCCATGGATCCTGTGAAACTTGTCAAATTCACCCAGAACGAGCTCATTCCACATGAGGCTGAGAAATATGCAAGACACATCATTAACAATGAAATGCCACAGGGCCTTAAACAGTACCTGGAACTTGAGCTCTTTCCACACATTCACCTGAAGGTTGCACATGGTGTTTCATTATCTACTGCTCATCAGTGTCTGCATTCTGAAGGCTTCTGCTTTCTCAGACACCAAAAGGGTGTATACTTTGATGGGCACAATCATCCTGATGTTGTCAATTACTGCCAGGATGAGTTCCTTCCCAAAATGAAGGAGTATGCACTATGACTGGTCCATTATTTGGTTGGAGATGTTGAGATGGAGGATTTCACATTGCCATCAAAATTTGTTGAATGTAGTTTGGTCCTTTGTGCCCATGATGAGATGACAGTGCAGGCAAATGATGCAGCAGATCAGTATTGGGTATTAGAGGATCAATTCTGACTGCAGAAGAAAGGTGCTGGTCATGGAATTCATTGCAGTGATGTCATCTGTTCAACAATTGGACACTTGACTGATGCAGGAGTATCATTGGAGTATGGAAAAAATCATGAAGGATATTGGACAGGCGAGCTCTTTGTCAAACAGGTCTGTCTGTATGGTTCAACTGACAGAGAATCCAATATTGATATGTTACAGACCACCCAGCTCTCTGAAAAAATTATTCCAACATTTGAGAACATGCATGGTCCAGGATACCAGGCACTGTTTCTTATTGATAATTCACAGGGCCACTCTGCATATGCAGAGGACACATATAGTAGTCACACTTAGTCACAACTCATGGGTAGCCAGCATGCCACAATGCCAACACTCATGGAGAGCCCATGGTGGGCCTGTCGAAATAATTATGACATGACACATAAGCAGGCCTGAGTGCCTACAGTTACTGTAACATATGAGTGGGCCCTTAATGAGGGTGTGAGATGAATGCCACCACACATGAATGGGCCTGAGAGAGGGGGTTAACATAACATATGGACAAGCCACACATCTAATGGACAGGCCAGGCTGGCCATGATATCAGATGGGATGGTGCAACCCATGGATGGGCCTGTCCTGCTTCTAATGTAGGATGCAATATCTCGTGGACTGGCCTGTCTAGGATATGAAATATGACAGCACAACTGATGGATGGGCCCATCTGCCATATGAGACATAATGCGGCCACATTTGGGTGGGCCTGTCAGAAATATCATTTAGGAAGGCATAACTCCTGTGCTGGCCCACCTGTGATATAAAATGAGACAACACATCTGATGGATGGGCCCAGCCATGATATGACATATGAAACTGCAACTCATGGACAGGCCAGTCAGAAAAGTGAACTATGATTGCACAACTGATGGAAGGGCCTGTCTGCCATATGAGACATAATGCTGCCACCTTTGGGCGGGCCTGTCGGAAATATCATGTAGGAAGGCATAACTCCTGTGCTGGCCTGCCCACAAGACAAAATGAGACAACACATCTGATGGATGGGCCCAGCCACAATATGACATAGGAAAGTGAAAGTCATGGACAGGCCAGTCAGAAAAGTAAAGTATAATTGCACAACTGATGGATGGGCCCGTCCGCCATATGAGACATAATGCTGCCACCCTTGGGCAGGCTTGGTGGAAATATCATGTAGGCATAATGCCACCACCTTTGCATGGGCCTGTCATAAATAATGAGAAAAAACACATCTGATGGACAGGTGTGGCCATGATATGACATAGGAAAGTGCAACTCATGGGTGGTGTAGTGGGGATGTTGGGGGCGAGGCCAGGGGTTCCCAAGGGGTCAGGAGCACCCACATGACAGAGGGAGGGGATGCACAGTGCCAGGGGTATGGGGTACATGGGGTCTGTAGATAGACTTAGACTTAGAGAGCAATGCAGCAGGAGCCACCATCATCATAGACTATCCAGCCAGGCAGTTCTCACCCTGCCTCAAGTGTCTCATCTCTCACTGTGGCTGCTCCAATGGGCCAGGCAGAAAAGTGAACTATGATTGAACAACTGATGGAAGGGCCCATCTGCCATATGAGACATAATGCCACCACCTTTGGGCAGGGCTGGCAGAAATATCATGTAGGAAGGCATAACCCCTGTGCTGGCCCACCTGTGAGATAAAATGAGACAACACATCTGATGGATGGGCCTGGCCATGATATGACATAGAAAAGTGCAACTCATGGACAGGCCAATCAGAAAAGTGAAGTATAATTGCATAACTGATGGATGGGCCCATCCACAATATGAGACATAATGCTGCCACCCTTGGGCAGGCTTGTCGGAAATATCATGTAGGCATAATGCCACCACCTTTGGGTCACTTCAGGTAACCACTTTTTGTAAGCATTTAGGCTGAATAGTTTCTCCAAATCATTGAAGCTAAATGCCACTCAGACCAAGGTCATCCCAGGGACATCCACTAGTGGCCCAGGGGAAAGCACATTTCTAGGGCCTGGGATGGACTATCCATGATGGGATTTCCCATGTGCCCTTCCCTGGGATTTGCATTTATATAAAATAGTTTGGGACATCCCATGACTGCCCCTGGTGTTTGGGGTCCCTCCCCCAAAGACTGTTGCAACAGCTGGCATTGATAGCATCTGAAGACAAGACATTTATCATGCACCATATCTCATTTCAGTTGAAGGCCAAGAAAGAGACACTAGTAAATGACATATTATAGTATGATTGTAATGTCTTCTCTTCTCCAATTCCATCATAACATTGGGGACATATCATCAATAATGGTTGGCATTTGAGGTTTGAAAAATGTACTAGGAGAGGATGGTAAACCAGACCTACCAATGCCAAATTCCATACAAATCACTCACCAGATCATGAGAAATGTTGTATGACTTTCTGAGAGAAAACTCAATCCTTGGGATATGAACCTGTGCATGTTTGGGGGTAGAGAAGATGGAGAGAGGAAACATTAAATTTGGATGTTTTGTGTCAGAACATGTCATAAAAGAGCATGTCTTGCCTCAATTTCTTGAATGTATTTTTATTGCCAGCAGTGCTGGCCTGTGCAATAAAGGTCAAAAAGTCACAAAATTGGATCATATATAATGACGGCTATTATTGGCCACTCTACACTTTAAATAATCAACAGCCTTCCAGAAGTGTATGGGACAGAAGAAATTGTGTATATCCTTCAGAGTCAACCATCAGCCTCCTGGCATGACCTTGGTGAGATATTGACTTGCACCTCTGAAGGTAAGTCAGAGTCATGTCCCATAACAACATAAGGGACTATGATACATAGGACATCCAAGCTTATGGATGGAAGCAAGTGGGATGTCCCACCACAGCCTAAGAGGCTATGATGGGACATCCCACTCCCACCTTGGAAGGCACATGGGATGTCCCATAATAGCCTAAGAGGCTATGATGGGCAATCCCATTCCCCCCTCTGAAGGCACATGGGATGTCCCACAACAGCCTAAAAGGCTATGATGGGCCATCCCACTCCCACCTCTGAAGGCACATGGGATGTCCCATGGCAGCCTAAGAGGCTATGATGGGCCATCCCATTCCCACCTCTGAAGGCACATGGGATGTCCCATGACAGCCTAAGAGGCTATGGTGGGCCATCCCATTCCCACCTCTGAAGGCCCATGGCATGTCCCACAACAGCCTAAGAGGCTGTGATGGGCCATCCCACTCCCACCTCTGAAGGCACATGTGATGTCCCATGGCAGCCTAAGAGGCTATGATGGGCCATCCCATTCCCACCTCTGAAGGCACATGGGATGTCCCATGACAGCCTAAGAGGCTATGGTGGGCCATCCCATTCCCACCTCTGAAGGCCCATGGCATGTCCCACAACAGCCTAAGAGGCTGTGATGGGCCATCCCACTCCCACCTCTGAAGGCACATGTGATGTCCCACAACAGCCTAAGGGGCTATGATGGGCCATCCCACTCCCACCTCTGAAGGCACATGGGATGTCCCACAACAACCTAAGAGGCTATGATGGGCCATCCCAATTGCACCTCTGAAGGCACATGGGATGTCCCACAACAGCCTAAAAGGTTATGATGGGCCATCCCACTCCCACCTCTGAAGGCACATGGGATGTCCCACAACAGCCTAAGAGGCTATGATGGGCCATCCCACCCCCTCCTCTGAAGCCCCATGGGATGTCCCATGACAGCCTAAGAGGCTATGGTGGGCCATCCCATTCCCACCTCTGAAGGCACATGGGATGTCCCACAACAGCCTAAGAGGCTATGATGGGCCATCCCACTCCCACCTCTGAAGGCACATGGGATGTCTCATGACAGCCTAAGTGGCTATGGTGGGCCATCCCATTCCCACCTCTGAAGGCACATGGGATGTCCCACAACAGCCTAAGAGGCTGTGATGGGCCATCCCACCCCTTCCTCTGAAGCCACATGGGATGTCCCACAACAGCCTAAGAGGCTGTGATGGGCCATCCCACCCCTTCCTCTGAAGCCACATGGGATGTCCCACAACAGCCTAAGAGGCTATGATGGGTCATCCCATTCCCACCTCTGAAGGCACATGGGATGTCCCATGACAGCCTAAGAGGCTATGGTGGGCCATCCCATTCCCACCTCTGAAGGCCCATGGCATGTCCCACAACAGCCTAAGAGGCTGTGATGGGCCATCCCACTCCCACCTCTGAAGGCACATGTGATGTCCCACAACAGCCTAAGGGGCTATGATGGGCCATCCCACTCCCACCTCTGAAGGCACATGGGATGTCCCACAACAGCCTAAGAGGCTATGATGGGCCATCCCAATTGCACCTCTGAAGGCACATGGGATGTCCCACAACAGCCTAAAAGGCTATGATGGGCCATCCCACTCCCACCTCTGAAGGCACATGGGATGTCCCACAACAGCCTAAGAGGCTATGATGGGCCATCCCACCCCCTCCTCTGAAGCCCCATGGGATGTCCCATGACAGCCTAAGAGGCTATGGTGGGCCATCCCATTCCCACCTCTGAAGGCACATGGGATGTCCCACAACAGCCTAAGAGGCTATGATGGGCCATCCCATTCCCCCCTCTGAAGGCACATGGGATGTCCCACAACAGCCTAAGAGGCTATGATGGGCCATCCCACTCCCTTCTTTGCAGGCACATGGGATGTCCCATAACAGCCTAAGAGGCTATGATGGATCATCCCATTCTCATCTCTGCCATAATGGCTGAACAGGCTATGGTGGGCTCTACTGATGCTATGTAGTTGGTTTCTAACATTCAGTTAGCAGTACAGCTGTTCTCAGTGCATTATTTCATGTGTCAGCACTGCTCATGTGACACTGTAAGAGGTTGTCATACTGCCCCAAATTTCGATTGGCCATATTAAGCCAGATTGTTGTATTTGTGCATCTGCTCTATCCCTGGAGGGATGATCTGGCAGCTGTTGGGGTGGCAGTTCACTCCCAGCATACATGGTAGAGTCCACTTTCAATCCCTGATCTTCCAAATCTTTTCACACTGTTTATTATCTCAAGTCACCTTTGACCAATAGGCTGGTCATGACTTTTCAACATAGACTGTACTTCATCAGGCCCTCCTGGTTTGGGGGCTGGAGTGGTGACCCCTAAGAAGTCTTAGCTTTGGTCTTGCATGCAACAATTTCTGCCCCCCTTCATGTACCCTCCATTGATGTCAAATGTTCTATCACTCAAAAGTATAGTGCTGAGTGTTGTGTGTGTAATATCATGTATTTGTTCTCAATTCAAGCCATGTATGATACCACCAGCATCACCAGGGTGGTTTCACAACAATAGCTCATAATCTTGAGGACCCTTGACAAATGGGCATGCTAGGTAATTATTTACATTTAACATCAGTGTAACTTCTGGTGATGTGTCTGTTATTAGTGGACCTGCATCTGTTACCATGTCACCATTTTTCTCTTGTCCAGTCAGGACTTGATACCCAATGATTTCTCTTTAGGATAGCACTGAGCACATGGCCTCTAGCCCATGTTGGATCTAACATATTTCTACCACACATATCAGACCAAGAACACACTGTTATATAGTTAAGGTGTGGGAGGCTTCATGATACAATACCTCAAGATGGTTCATATCTGTCTCATCTGTTGACTTAATCTGCATAGATTGAACTGGGGGACAACACTGATGTATAAGATACTCATCACAATTAGAAAGCTCCTACCAGTAGGTATTGTGTTCTTGATATTGTACATGCAAAGACTTAGGCATGAGGTAGACTGGCAGTGGCTGGCCATAGTGATGTCCAGGCCTGGGGCTTGGCTTGGGCTCAGCTTTTCAGGGCTCATTGCCCAAGAGAAATGTCTGGGATGGGTTATGGAACATCTATGGGTAATCGCAACATCTCTTAGGGAAATTAGGCAGCTCAAACTGCTTGTGCAGGTCTCAGAAGTGTCTGGGTTGGGTGTGGCGGGTTCTCAAAGGAAGGGCATGCAGACGCAGGAATATCTCTTGAATGGCTAAACGTGTCAGACCATGGAATGTATCACGAGGGAGCTGTGATCTAGTACTACCGATGTGCCAAAAGGCGAGGCGTACAGCGCGGAAATGCACAGCCAGACACAATTCAATTTCAGCAGGAAAAATAAAACAAGAAAAGACTAGTAGTCTTCTTCTAAATAATCCCCATCGAAGTCATCATTGTAGCGCATAGTATTACTGCTGTTAACCCAGTGCTGTTGGGTGGGTTGGGCTGCGGGGTTGTAATCATTGATAAATGGACCATCATGGTAAACATGACAGTCACGGGAGGGAATGCAATGATATGGTTGATGGGATGGGGGGAAGTTACGGCGGATGTTCTGGTGGATGGGAGGCATCAACTAGTGAAAAGCTCAGTTAAAGGGGGAAATCATTCGTGGATAATCAAATTACATTATATGGGACATTGGATGGACCAGGATCATTATAGTTTGCATGTTCATACCGGCGATCCTACAGATTGTCATGTTGGTCCCACCGCAGAAGAGAAGGGACCAGGATACTCACCTCATGCTGCCGAGGCAGGGGCTGAGACGAACCACGGTCTCACATGTTCATGCGGTTTGGTACATCACATCGCAGATCCTGAAAAATCGCCAATCAGCCTTATTACTAAAGACATAAGGGCTGGACCTTACACCATACCATGGAGCTGGCTGATGGGTCTGAGGAGCAAGGTCCTCCCCTTGCTGGCGGCTTAAGTCCCCCTCTCGTTGGCAGCTTGACTCCTGGGGTTCACATTAGTACATGAACTGTAAGAGGCAATCACAGCATACACTGTGGTCTCTCACAGTTGAGCGAGCATTCCTGCCCTCGTCACGAGGTATCATTTGATGCTCAGAGTGTGCAGCCTTGGGAATGTTAGCGTCATTGAGGACGAGCATTTAACAAACATACCTCCTGACGAGTGGTGTCATCATTTGTTACCTCCATGCGACATCGCTTGTGGGAGGGGAAAGGGAGTTGACACTGTTGTGGAGGGTCTACTGGGTCTCCCTGCCTACCATCCTCTTCTTCACAAGACTTTTGCCATGATGGATCGTCAGAGACCTTGCGCAACACCGTACCATCAGCTGCCTTGACGAGTGGAATTTCACCCTTCAAGTGGTGGGATTCCAACATGCTGATGACGTCTGTAGTGGATGTCAGTATTGTCAGAATACAGCTTGAGACACAAGAGAAGCCATACCCTGGCTCCAAGGTCTGATCTCAATTTCTGGCACACCATCCAGACTATCTTGTTCTTCGTCATCATCACTTTGTCCATCGTACATCATGCCCAGCTTTTGTCGGAGGTATGGTACTACAAGTTTGCGAAGGGGATCGGCCTTGGGTCGCTTACCACCATCTGGTTTTGGTTGTGTTGCCCAATACCACGAGTGGAAGAGGTTTGCTTCATTAAGTTTCGTATGGGAGGGCTTCACACCAAACCCGGCTGCGACAAGGATATCACATGTAGACCTGCTGTAGTGTCGCCCAAGTTCTTCTGCTTCCTTCTTCACCTTGCTCGAAAATTCATGGATGTCATCGAGGGCGGCATGGGACAAGGTGCCAGGTTTTGTGGACCTTGGCGGGGTGTTGCCATCGCTGCCAGCCACATTAGTATCCTTGACATCTATGGCCCTACCTTTGCCCTTGTTATTAGTCCAGCGAGGTTGGCAGAGCTGCGGTAAATCGTCTTCGGTATCACTAGAGTCGCTAGGCAGGGGTGGAGGCAGCGAAGACGAAGGAAGCGATGACTCAGTAGCAGGTCCATCTGGAATTGGCATGTCAATACAACGAACATGGATATATTGCATAGACAGGAAGGACAGAATGATGACAAAGATCCTAAACAATTGAAGGGTGCAAAGGGCACATGGGGATACAACTAATTCTCCCATGAATATCCGAAGCTCCTAACTTCGAATCATTGTTGGGCACCAAACCCCATATTCAAGTCGCATGTGCGGTGTCTGGGAACAAAGTGAGAGAACAGGATAAATGGAAGAAGAGTACTGACCATCCTCAACATCATTGCCATCGCTCTCACTGTCACGATCTTTCCCCTCATCCCCCTCTTCCTCGCCATCTGAGCTCTTTTTGGGTATGTCCATTTCAGCATCTTCCTTGGGGATGTGATCCTCTTTTTGTGAGAGGGAAGAAGGCGTTGAAGGCAAAGACATATGAGGCATAAGTGACCTTCTTCTGTCCCTGTAGCTGAACATGTGTTCTTCCCACCCTTCAGGTGGTTGGACTGCACAGCGTGGTTTGACTCGCTTTTTCTGCAGACAATACTTCAATTTAATGTTCAATGTGATGGAAGGGGGCGACCTACCTGACCATCAGGGCAAGTGACTCCTGCATCACCAGGGTTTGAAGGATGCTGTGGGGTAAGGATCTTGCGATTTCACAGCACTCGCGTGTGTAAATCTGTGCTGTTCACCGTGGGGGTATCCATAGCTTTTGCAGCATGAGGCATGAATACAGATGGTCATGAGATGGGAGTCGATAGGGAAAGAATGGTTGCCAGAAGGCGCATTTGTGCAACTGCCAAGCCTTACCTGATGTGAAAATATAATCACATTACTCTCACTGCAAGCATTTCACAATTTTTCATCCCAAAATATGCTGAAAAAATTGAAAAAAGAGATACTCTTTTATTTCAGCTGTTTTCAAAGAAAAAAGGTGAATATAATGTAATATTTTCTTTGTCTTTTCTGCCAAAAAACATGAATTAATGGTAATGCCCATTAGGTTCTTCACTAATGGGTATTAGCATCAATCAAAGTTTTTTAGTAAATCATGCAAAGAAGACAAAGTGTTATTATTGCCTTTTCTCTTTGAAAACATGTGTCAAAAAAGAGTATCTCTTTCTTCAATTTTTTCAGCATGTTTTCTCAAGAAAAATTGTGAAATGCTTGCAGTGTCTATTACATGCATGCAAGCAAGGAAAGAAGGGGTCAAATAAAAGAAAAAAGGGGGAGAGATCAGCGATAAAAGAAACCCGATGACATAAAAAAACAAGGGAGAAGCAGATATACAATAAACATACCCGAAGGCAGGCACGGCAGGCAACCAAGTAAGGAGGATGTGCGCACCAAAGTAGTGAGGGGAAGTATGTACTGGTTTGTAATATGGCCCCGAACTCCTGGATGTTCCATGCACTCCGCCAAGAGGGCCTCTTAGAAAATCTACCTTGCAGATGGTCTGATGCATGACATACATATTACGAGTAATGTACGAAAGCTGTAGATGTTTATAGAGATACGGTGAAGAATAAGCCTGCAGGAGTATGGAAATACTCGTTGGACAAGGACGGAATCCCCACCTCACCGTCCAGGGATCCATGGACAAGAACAGTGGCTGGACCACGATCGGGTGGCATTAGAAGGATTGATACTGGTGGAGTAGGAGTATCCACGCCAATGGGGGAGGGAAGTTCTGCTACAGCTTCCCATTCCATATGGGATGACAGTGCTGTGGGCAAGGAGGGGAAAAATGGGACAACAGTGTCACATTCCAGGGGGACTGCATTCAGATAAGCGAAGGAATAGAGCTGATGAAGATATTGCTTACCCTCATTCCGAGATCGTAACATTAACATGGATGCTAGTGTCGCAGCATCTGTTGCCATCAATTCGAGATTTGTGATTAAAGTGACAAGAGCTCCTGGCCCAAGATGCATTAGTAATCAGAAACTAGAGTTTTATAAAGAAAACACATATGGAGGTTGATTGAGCTCACTGGAGAACTGAATGTGGTGGGTGGTGAAGCTTCTTGGGGCATAGCAGGTTGGAGAATGGAGAATGGAGAGGAAAGGACGAACGGTTAACGCAGCCATGGCACTGTGCATTGTGGGTAGGTCAGTGGATCACCTCCAGAAGTGTGAATGCTTCTCCTTCCCCATTTGTCAGTAACTCGTAACTTAGTGTGGAGTCTGCTACAGTGAACTGTGCAAAGCTAGAGAACGGTAAGAACGACTATGGCTTTGTGGCGAAGAGCATATCATGGGAAGCCGAAACGATGCGACTGTCGAGTGAGAAACTGGGGTAAAGGATTCATTGTGTAATAGTAACCATCCAGAACTCACCAACTATGTTATTGGCGTACTCAGAGTGAAAACCAACTATGAGGCTGCATGGAGGAAAACCACTGATCTTCAATGCCCCAAATTGCACTGCAGAAGCCTAGCGCCTCCATCAGGTGGACTCTCATCCATGCGATTGATAATCAAATCCACGTCAAGGTACCCTTGAAGACTCCAAGCCTTCAATGATCGTCAGAGGGCACCAAGCCCCTGACACTTGGTAGCAGAACGCACCAAACGTTCACCTGACAGAAACATAGTTTGTAGTGCGAGCTGGGGGACAGTAGATTGAAAGACGAAATGATGCAATGGTGGAATCAGAACCGAGCTGAATGATTCATCACATGTATAATAAATACCAACAGTCTAGAACTCACCAGTCATGATGGCAATTTACGCAGATATGAGACCAACTGTGAGACTGCCATGGACGACCACCAATCTTCAACGCCCCTGCGCTACAGAAGCTTAGCGCCCCCATCAAATGGAGTCTTGTCCATGCGATCGACAGTCAAATCCACACCAAGGTATCCTTGAAGGCTCCAAGCCTTCAATGATTGTCAGAGGGCACCAAGCCCCTGACACTTGGTTGGGGAACGCACCAAATGTTCCCCTGGCAGAATGGTGGGCCATGAGCAAGTGAATGAAAATGTTGCATTGAGCTGTTCGCTATACCAACATGTCTTGCACTATTTGTTTGTCACAAGTCGGCAGCATTGTCACAATTCAGTTCAATTTTGGCTTCAATTGTTTCGCGGCTAATAATATTCAGTCAGCTTGCCAATGTTTCCTAGTATTAGCTCCGGGCTGGGGCCTCAATTGAAGTGCATACATACTCTGTTCTGCGAGATGGCTTGATTACAACGTACACGCTCTACAGTTTTTGCATTGCTTTTGAATTGTCGGAAGGCTCGGCAAACCACATGTGTCTGTACATACCGATATATTCAGTTCGTTATGGTGTTAATTAGCAGTTTGCAGATTAGTAAGTTATACAGTGACACTTCCTGCAAGTTGTTGAACTAGTGTAACAATATTAGTGCTCCCAGCCTTGTCAATCAGGTATTCCATATGGCACAATGATACCCACTAGGTATCAACTAGTTAGCATAGATAACTAAACATTACCTTGATCCCAATCACCTTGGCGAGTCTTCGGACGAAGCAAGGGATCACATTTAGAATCAGCACAGCCGCTTTGTTGTTAATATTAATAGTTTACTCATAGTATCAATACGAGCAGTTATCCAGCTGACAATCTCAACTGGTACCACCCAAATCTAGGTTTCGAGTCGAAAATGAGTGCACTTACCGAAGTGGGCAGGGCCCTGGTGTTCCTGAGGTGCCTTGTTGCCATTTGTAACTGCACTGCAACATGGTCATGTGCACCTTCTCCTGTTGACCATTGAACATTGAATGTTGAACAATCGAGCTCCATCATAACTTCCCAATATTCTCCACTGTGTATAGGTTTTTTTTCCCCTGAAAGTGAGTAAGCATTCATTAATTATTACATTTGCTATCTATGCCGTCTGTGGCATGGTCACAGGGAGGAATGTTCGGTGCATTCCTCCACCAAAGCTCGGGGGTTTGGTGCCCTTCGACTGCTCAGATAGGTTGGGAGCCTATCTGCACATCTTTGGTGTGTTTCGTGGTATCCATCGTGTGGATGAGACCCATTTGTGGGTGCTTCTTAAGTGCAACTTGGGGCGTTGAAGACTAGGTACTTGAACGTCTGTGCATCCTGGCTAATGGTTCATGTGGACCAAACCTTGGTATCATGGCTGGTGTATGACATAAAATACATTTGTTTATTTCACATTGACTCTTTCGGTGGGATCAAGGTTCATGGCCATGGAGAGGGACGTTCCCTTTGATTGTAACAATCTTCCTTTACCCCTGCTCACCACCGTCATATTTATCTAAGTTACCCTTCAAATACATCATTATCGCTTGTGTAAGTTGCAATGACATCCTGGTTATTCTCATTAGTGTGGACCAGTACTAACTGAGTTATTGTACATCCCAGTTTTTAATTCGTCTACAGGACCAATATGCCTCAACAACATGTGCAAGAATCTACATCGTGTACCTGCTCGGGTGATGGTCTGTCTTTGTATTCCCTGAGCTAACTCGACATTCAGTAATTATTTCTTTCAGGAAATATAGCTGCATTTGATGCATGCGTCCTTGCCAAGTACTGGGACTGTTGGGTTACATCGCTGAACTCTCACTATGTTCCAGAACCGTTCATCTTTAAGGCAAAGGTGATGGAGCCTCTATGGGATGGAAGATTCGGACACATCGACTGCTTCCAATGGCCCCAGTTGTACTCCAAACAATATGCGTGGAGTGGGTGTATCCCTCGGAAGGTAGCCTATCAAGACGACCCAACATGGAGATGGTTATGGTGGGACATGACAAACATGCTGGAGGATTTCGTCCTGGAGAGGGGATCGATGTTCAGGGTTGGTCGAGTTCACCCGGACAAATGGAAGAAACTGGAAACTGTATGTGACCAACTGGATGAGCGTCTTCAGAATTGGACCCAGGTGATCCCACATTACGATGGACCTGTGAAGGTAGTAGCATGGATGCGCTCATGTCAGCATGCTCTCATGCACCTTAAGGTGCGCTATTTTCCACCCTAAGCAGTTTGTTTATTGAAACTGTCCCCAGCAACTTCCATTCACATTCCATGACACCCTCTTAATCCTCACGCTTTTCCAGCACCTCGGTCTCGATATTTTTGGAATGCTAGAGTACTTGGGATCAACTATTCCTCGCCCTGACAAATCCATGGATGCCGTTGACCGCTGGATGGGCGCTATCATGACCGACCCAGAGATCTGCCAGCACCTTTTTGATTCACGCATACCTGTCTGGTTGGTGTGGAAGCCAAACACAGTACCCGAGGATCTGAAGGGACATAAGTCTGTCGACATTACATGCCCAGAGGGTATCATCACTGACCCAGAGGTTTTCGAGGTAGGGCAGACACTAAAGTGGGCCAGTGGGTGCTACTTGCCTGGTGATCTCCGCCACCAGCAAAGTCGACAAAGCCCTGTGATAGGTCTCGAGCAGTTTGCCCCCCCTCCTTGGCCGGATCCACGTGCGGTGACTGCTGGAGAAAATTTTGTCACCGCCCATTCCGAAGCTATCCCATCGACTTCTAGAAGCTCAGCATCAACAGCCTCGACTGCTGCACCTTCTGGTGTTCAGAGCTCGAGTACTGGAGTTGTCAGGACAGAGAGGACAAAGCAATGTCGTGAACCATGTAGGTTTTTTAAGACAATGCTCTTCAGCACACATAACCTTCTACTTAGATCCCCAAGCGGGTTCAAAACAACGAACCAAGGCCTCGATCACTCCGAATGCCAAGTTGTGGCAGGATCTTGAAGATCCTGCCATCCCCCCCAGTATATATGCGTGGCATGTTGCTCTACAAAATGTGACCAAGGATCCGAAGAGGGTTCGTCCCAATGCACCGAAAATCACTTATTTCTTCCCACACCCGGCCCTTTTGGTGAGGGGTGAGTCCTCCGAGCACAGGCTGAGGTACCTCCGAAATTGGTTGGGATCTCAAGCGGGTTGGATCACACGTCTCACTGCCTCAGATGTGTCTCCGGTCATTCCCCGCACCTGGAGGGCTTTCCTAAATACAATCCCTGACCAGATTTCCTCCACTTTTTCGGGGAACAAAGTTCATGAAGCCGCCGACCTCTTTGGACCGGAGTTGGTCAAGGTCCAATGCGATGCACCAAGCCACGTGCAGTTTAGAGACATCACACTCTCTCTTGTAGACCTTGGTACTATCGACACCGCAACAAAAAGCAAGATTCTGTGGGACCTATACGAGCACAATTTCCGGTTTGAGTTGGTCGCTCTTGACCGCGTGTTAGTGCCCAACAAATGGTCGAGTCAGCAATCAGAGCAGCTCGATCAGATCCGTCAGGTACGTTTTTACTTTACCCGTCCAGACAATTTATGGTAATTGAGTTTCTGTGTAGATTTTTCCTGGCAATTTGGAGCTCATGATGTATGCCGAACCCTTCCCAAACAGGAATCAGGGACTTGACTCACAAGAGCCACAAACAAAGCTCGAGTATGTGGAGAGGTTCCGTGCTTTACTCGCTTCTTGGCAAGGGTTCCCATCAGACATAGCTGAGCCCCTTCTGCCATCGGCTCCAGGTACACGTGTCTGGGCTGTTGAGAAGAAGCTTGCACTATTCTATGTGCAGTCATTTTTTGACAATTTCGGTTGCCCACCCATCATTCCCCACCTTATCCTGAACAACGTACGTACCATTTACAGCTTGGATAATCGCACAATCCCGTTGTCATCTGCACTCCCCCCCCCCAGCATAATTATGTGACTATGTATTACTTGTAGTCCATTGAATTTTCACACACTTTGCTCTTCAACTGTGTTCCCTCCCTCATATTGCATATCAACAGGTCAGCTTCCCCCCTACTGTCGAAAACTGACCATTGGCGTGCTTGTCGCAATTTGGTGTTGCCTACTAGCAGACCAGGATTTGGTGTCCTAGTCACTATCCTGTGACTTGGTGTTGCAGGATCGTCATCTTGCACCAGCTTGCTAGATAGCTTTTTGGCTCACTGACCGAGTTTCCAGATGTCTTTTCATCGGCCAAAGCCCATTACAAGACATGGTACTTCCACACTGGCAACCTCTGCCTCGCTTTCCTCAGGTGCTCAAGCAGTCCTCGTTGACCCGCGGAGCGTCAACCCCCCATGCCGTGCTCCCGGCACTGTGAACCTTTACCTTCCCATTGAGCATTTGCTCACCCTGCCCAGATGTCACACTTTCACGCAGCCGCCCCAAGCACTTTCTGGCTTCCGCACCCTCTCTACCCATGCTATGCATGGTAGCTCCCCTCCCAAAGCTTCCATATATCTTGAACATGAGTCTCCCCTCCTGGATCCTCTGACAGACCAGCTACTCGTCAGTGAAGACCCATTCTCCTCACCGTCTAGGAATGCTTGGAAGAAAATGAAGCAGTGGCAGTGGTGGTCATCTACCACAATCCCTTTGCTGATTGAACCCTACCTCACATATTGACAACAATCTGGAAACCTTCGGGATGCTGTTGACTATAACCTTCCTCAATGTAATTGTCACTTGTCCTGACGGCTAAAGGTCCTCTGTATTCATTTTAGTGGTAAGACTTTGTATTTTTGTTCCTTTTCTTTGTTCACTTAGCTTCATGTCAGGCTCACAATCCGTTGACCTCACTGTGTGTCCGTGTGAACCCGCAGCCCTCCAGCTTCTCCAGATGGGGTTCTTTCCTTGTGCACCACTGGGGCCAACCCTCGCTGTTAGCCTACAAGTTCTCAGTCTTGTCCGGCAGCTCTTCATGCGCATGCCTCCAAATGTTTCGGCATGGTGTGAGTCCCTTGAAGCATATCTTGGTGGCATGGGGTACAAGGTGGATACAAAGGTACTACACATTCCTTGTACATTACAGTCATGCATTATTTTGTTTGTGTCACTTCTTCATCATCATCTGTGTATTTGGCCCTATATGAGTTTGATGTGTGGTCCATGCACCCTGTCTGAGGCTGGTCCTGACAATGAGGGCCTTGTATTGTGTCTACCTCCAAATTCCAAGTTCATTATTTTACTACTACCATTTCTACCAATGACTTTTTGCTGATGTGTTCTACAGGGAGGTCTACATCCCAGGTTTGGTAATGCATACCACTGGTATTGCATACTCAAAATCTCCCTTGATGAATACATCCAGCAACACTTGCAGTGTGCTGCAACTCCACCATCAAACTTCCATGCTGCTTCATCATCATCCTCACATAGCCCTCCAGGTGTCCCCAGTTCAAAGATGTGGCCTTCGGAATACCTAAGACAGCGTTGTCCATTATGCTTTGGCAGTTACAACTGGCAGAATGATAAGTATGTTGTTTGGTGCATATAACTTGATGAATTGTTAATTTGTCTTTTGTTAGCCCTTCTCATATTAATGCAATTGTCTGTATTGATGCATGTTTCACTCAGAAATGCAGGAGTGGCCTGCAGGATGACCCAGTGAATCCTACAGCTACAGTTTTTCTCTCTAGAGAAGACATTGATTCTATGGAACATGAGGTTAACAGTTTGAGAAAGATGAGGTCTTCTGTACAGAAGAGTGGCCATGCTTCTAAGAGGCATCATAGAGACGAAGATGATGGGTTTGAGCAGGGGATGAGGATACCAACATCAGTACTTAAGGGTTGTAATGAGTCCTTCACTGCTGCAGATGAGAGACACCAAAAAGTGAGATCCATGCATTTATATATCCATTATTCTAATGGGAGTGTAGGCCAGTACCCAATTCTTTTCAGATACTGGAGTCATGGCCTTGCTCTGCCATCATGATCGTGTTATTCACCTTGCAAACATGACTTCTGCTGGGGAAAAGCAACATTATGCTCTTGCTCTCATCAAATCACTCTTCAGTCACCTCCCAGATGATTTTCATATTGGGTTATTATATGATATAGGTTGTCAGCTTGAACAGAGCTGCAGGAAGTGGGGCTTTCTTAAACCATTTTTGCCTCGAATTTCATTTGCTATCTCTGTCTTTCATGCTTTTGGGCATCAATGGCCATGCCAGCTCATCTATCACCCTCAGAAAAGAGAAGGGTTTGGACTGACTGATGGGGAAGGATGTGAGTGCTTCTGGAGTGCAATCAAGGCACTGATACCAACTCTTCATGTTTCTGGGGTATGGACATAGTTTTATATTATATGGACTCCATGTTGATATTTTATTCAGTTTCATCAGTGCCTCTTTGCTATAGACTTCCAGGTACACCATCTTGATATGAAGAGTCTCACTGGTCTTGGCCAGTGGATTTTGCGGCGCTGGAATCATTGCCAAGTAAAGAAGGCCTCTGCAAACAAAGGCCTAAGGAAATGTGGAGTTGATACCCTGACCCTTCAGGCTGAATGGGTCTCTCAGGTTGCTGTGCAGACTAAGGCAGCCCCTTGTAGGTTGATCACAGATGGTATTGTTTCTGGCTCACTGTGAACTTAGGGTACTCTGCAAAAACTACAGAGAATATAATATTACAGATTATGGCAACTCAGAAGTCACTAGAAAGTTATGAAGTGAGACTAGATGAATTGGAGAAGGAGCTTCTCCATGGAGTTTCTGACATGACAAGCCTAAATATACAATTAGCAGAGTGTCATAAAAAAATTAGGGGTTTCAAGCAAGCCTTGCAGAAGCAAAAGGAGGCACTTGGGGTAAATGGACTTGCAGACCTTGCTAAGCTTCAAGATAGCTCTTATCTTCAAGTGAGTGAGATTTCATTTCTATGGTATTGTTGATGGTGTTGAATTTCTCAGCTTCGTATGCATGCATTGGCAATTAAGACAAGAATCCGAGATTGTCTCCGTCAATGCAAGTTTGAGTTGGAGAGACTGGAACGTTCATACAGGCAGACAGTTAGTGGTAAGAGGTCTTCTTTAACAAATGATGTATCCAGTTATGACTCTCTTTCAAAGAACAAAGGCTCCAAAACCACACAGAAACATCTGTCAAACGATGTGAACCAGGAATAGTCAAGCTCTCCACAAACTACAACAATATGTGTTTGCAGATGGCAGCTCTGATACACCAGGGAAAAGCTCCTCATGGGTCAATAGCACCAGTCCTGATTCCAAGAGATGCTTTGTTTAAACTGGATGTAGATGATGATATCTGGCAGGATAGTGGCCTTGATGGTGATCTTGGTGGATTGCCACCAGCCTGGTTAGCAGATGAAAAGGTGCACTGTAGGAAAAGAAGAGAGAGACTGGGGGGGGAGAGTGCTGATGTCTGAAGGGGGAGAACTTCCAGAGGGGCTTCTATAGCCTGGTGAGAGAAGCTGTCTGAGAACATCTGAAGCTGTCTGGGGCTGTCTGAACACTGAAGAAGGCCACACGCTGTGGGCAACTCTTCCTGTGAGAGTGCAAGGGGAAAGTGGGGAAAGCTGTAGGTTAGACCTAGGCTTGTCCCAAGGGGTGCTGTGTTGGAAGGAGACAGAAGGGAGGGCTAGAAGGTGAAGGAGGATTTCTCTTGGTGACTGGGGAGTGTTGGCAACGAAGAACTCGAAAGTCCGCCTTAGACAGGTGCAGGATAACTTCTAGAGGGCTGGGGATATCTCTTGACGGTGATAACTCGTAGGGCGGCGATTTTGTGCTCTTGAACTCGTAGGTAGACGCTGTAAACACTGAAGCGGACTTGTAGTAGGCGCAGCAGCGATTCTGGGGCAGGAAGACTCGAGAACGACGAATAGACGATAAGACTGACTCTGGGGACTCGAAGATACTCTGGAAAACGACTCTAGGGACTCAGGAAGACTCTTAGACACGCAGATAGTGACTCCAAAAGGTGGGTGGTTATTTTTCTATGTACAGCAGACTTTTTGTAGCGTAAGGACAGTGGTTTCTAAGGTAAAATTGGAATATTTCAGATCTGTCGTATGTCAAAAGTAATAAGAGAAAAGATAAAGACCGATGCATGGACAATCACATGCACGGCAGCGACATAGATGAAGATAAAACAAGTAAAGTCCATAAAAACAAAGGTAAGTAAAAGTGGAAAACGTACAGACAATGTGCCTGGGTAGCGAGTGTACATCGTAGGGGGAGGCGGCGATTTCCTTAACGGGTCTGGGATGCAGTGGGTGGCATTACTAAGCGGGTGACAGCCTCGGCGCTAATACGGTAACTGGTGAGTCAGCAGCGATGTTGCTTGTGCGAGCATGTGATGTGATGGAAGGTGTGACGTTAGCATACGCGGCAATGTTTCTAGCCAAGGGAGTGTCATAATGCGTGAGCGAGCAACTACTGAGAGTGAGAAAGGCCGCTAAGGGAGCTCTGTAGCCTCAGGGAGTATAGGCTCCCCCTCCCGGGGTCTTCGAATGCTGACTGTCCTCGGTCAGGGGTACGCGGCGATCAGGACGGAAATGGGATGACGTCATACACGTGGTGTGGCTGTGCACGGATCAACAGAAGAGGCACAGGGTTCTCGGACACGTGCTGTGGCAACAAGCTTCACGTCAACAAAGGCCGCCAAAACGTACCAAACAAAATGCCGCTCCTCTCTTTCTCTAAGTCCCATTCACCACCACCATCTTCGTCACCACTCGCTCACTTCTAGCCAATGCAATGTCCACTTCCAAGAACACGACCATGGCCACTCCTCGTTTTCTTCCCCCAAACACTGCACAGGAACTCGTACCCAAGATGTGGGTGGCCGACATGAAGAAGCTGGAGGCTGTGATGAAGGAGATTCCAGACGAGTCAGCTGGAGAGGATGCGGAACGTGAGTGGGTGGGTCGTTTCTATGAAGTGTCGGTGAGTCAGGTCTGCGATGTAGAGGGTAGCTGATAGGTGACAAGGAATGACAGGAACACATTGAGAAAGTATGTCCGTTCGCTACCGATGTCAGCACGAGTGTCCCGGACTACAACGAGGACACCGAGACCGCCATCAGTGAGGCATTCGAGCGGTTAATGGAGATCCAAGCCCGGTTTCCCCAACGCGCATTGAAAGGCAAGGGCAAGGAAGGGCTGCCTGCGAGGACGTCTCAGGAAGATCGGGAAGGGGTCCGGCGCTCGAAGAGGCAAGCAGGAAGGGCAGCTGAGGGGGAGAGAGTCAAACCCAAGGTGCATACGACTCACGATCCTCCCTTCCTGTGTTTCTAATGCATTCGTCGTTCTAAGCCAGTGTCCCCTGATGCTGAAGCTGGGAAGGAGCTGTCTGCTCCCATCGGGAGTGCATCAACACCTGTCGAGGTGACGTGCGGCGTCGTCGAAATGGCTGTCGAAGTTACGGGCAGCGACCAAGAGCCGTGCGGACTTTGCACTAGACTAGGGATCATGTGCATACGTGAGGAAGGGCAGGCCTGCGAGCGGTGTCACCAGGGGAAGAAGAAGTGCGACAAAGCCTATAAGACAGGTCGGAAGGTGAGTGCCAAGCTTCCTGCACAGTGACTACGAGTTCAAAAGGACACGTAGCGGAAAAACCAGGAAGGTCCGCCAGCATCGGCTGCATCGACGAGCAAAAGACCGAAGACCGTGTCTGCTCCCCCTCCGATTCCCACTGGACCCTCAGCGTTGTCGTCAACCCGCAAGCCCCTACCTCGAGTCCGACTTCTCATCAATCCAGACGAAGAAACCTCTGCGCCAGCGACTGTCCTGGGACCACCTCCACCCCTTCCAGCTCCGCCTGTCCCATTATTCCTCCCCTCCAGTGCTCCTCCCACACCCGCTGCTGTCGCAGAACCTCCAAGAACCACAGAGGACCCGATCGAGGATGCATCGGCCTTCTTTGCCAGTCCCAGCAGCCTTTTGGAGGAACAAGAAGCAGAGACAGCGATTGTGAAGACGCAAGAGGTCGACATCGACCTAACCACGCTGCAGGGATCCCCACACGTGTCGCCGCTGCCTGAGGAAGAGTTAGAGGATTCCCCACAGCTGTCGAGGAGCGGACGACGAGCGCAGAGAAGAAGTCGAAGAGCGCTCGATGAGTTGGACGCAATGATTGCCGCTCTTGGGGACTCGATTGCGTGGAGTGAGGAGTCCCTGAGTCATTTATACTCACAAATATCACAGGTTACTAATGAGGCGGGGACTATGGCTGCGGCGATCTGCAGTAACAAGCGACAGCTACAGTCTCTGAAGGAGTGGCGGGAAAGGTACCACATAGAGGGTCTGTAGGATGGTACCATTGTTTGTGCCATAGCATAGAGGAATTGCGGCGTGTGTTGGTCTCATAGGCAGTTGTCTGGTCGTGAGTACGAAGGCTGAGCTGAAACGAAAACATTGCCGCTCATGCAGGTATAGTGAGAAGAAAAGCGTCTGTGGGCGAGCAGAACATTCAGCGATAAGGTATCCGTAAACAAAAGAAGAAAGAGGAAGTAACGAGTGGTAACTGAAGGAGCGGCTTTTCTATTGTCTTTCTTTGTAACATATTCTTGGCGGTATTCTTTAAAGAGAGGCAGTGAGTAAGTCTACAAAACAGGTTTGAAAGAAACGAAGGGCTTGAATTGACAGTATATTTATATATTTTTGGTGGCGGTCTTTTTGTTTCGGAGGTTGCGTAGAAGTAGATTGTCTGTCAAATTAACGAAAGAAGTGAAAGAAAAGAAAAAAAGCAAAGAAAAGAAACACGAGATGCAGGGTATAAGTTACTCATCTGACTCGTCCCTAAGAACACCAGTGAGTTCTGGGTCGGGCAGGGAGTCGTCTTCGAGTTGATCGATAGCAGAGTTTTTGAGGCCCACCAGGTGGGTGACCTCTATATGGGACTTGTTGCGTGGGTAGTAAGGAAACAAGCAGAAGGCGGCATAGCGGAATTTCGAGATGGCACCATCGAGCTCTGCAAGGAGGTAAGATCCACCTTTAGTACGATGCACCACTACCATAGGACCTAAGTAGCAGGGTTTCGTCTTTCGGTCTAGCTCCTTCTCGATACGAGAGTTTCTGATAAGGACGAGGGAGCCAGGTTCGAAGTCGAAGTCATGTACTGTGTGCTCGAAACGGGATACGAAGTCTTTGGCAGAGGTGAAGCAGGCTTTAAGTACTCGTTCATGGATGAGCGCCAGGTCTTCTGGACGCTTCTGAAGTTGACGGGCACGATTAGAGATGAGGTCAGTGGTCAAGTAAAATTCCGCTTCATAAGGGGAGAGGAATGTTGCTTCAGTGAAGTCAAAGGGAAGCCTGGGATGGATGCCGTGAGCCATATAATATGGAGAGAATCCCGTAGCTTTGTGAACAGTGACTCGTTCAGCCCAAAATACCGATGGGGTGACCTCTGACCACCTCGACGCTTCTCCCTCACAGCTCTTCACCATCGCTTCTCTAACATCAAAATGCCACCACTCTACCACTCCATTTGCTTGCGAATTATAAGGCGAGATGCTGATGTGACAAATGCCATAGGTCTCCGAGAGCCAGTTGAGAGCTAGAACATAAGGACCGCCATTGTCAGTGACAATTTCCCCAACGGCTCCCCAATGACATAAGATCTGCTCAAAGAGGAACTTCCCGATGGACCTGCCAGTCTCTGACCATAACATAGCCCATTCTGGGTAGCTGGTGAGCGAGCAACAGGCTTGAGTGACGTAACGATAACCGTTCGACTTTGGCATTATGAAGGTATCGACGTAAGCTTTGTAGAATAGAGGTTCAGGGACAGTGACGACAGGGGGAATGTGGATGCGATCGAGGCAGCAAATCTGGCATTCGTGACACGTTCTGATGTACCAGCGAACATCCTGCTCTAGCATGGGCCACCAAAAACGTATCAGTAATTGGGTGTGGGTGGAGAAAATACCCTTGTGGCCCAGCTCGTCGTGGGCTTGATGAATAAGGCTGAGATGTCTAGGCTGGCGAACCACGAGTTGGTGTCGACCTTGCGGTTCTTTCCTCCACAATTCTCTGCCTTTGACGAAATATCTTGTCGCTAGTTGCATGAGGCTCTCCAAATCTCTCTCTCCTATCCCATCTGGCGGTTTCTTCGTCTCCAAAAATTCTTTCACCACTTCTAACCTCTCATCCCTCTGCTTCACTTTCTCGCATCGCGGAATCTCTATTGCGGCATTATCGGCCAGCGATTCTACGGCGGTAAAAATGCTGACGTCCTGGGGTAAGGGATTGGATAAGCAGTAGACGGACAGCGGAGATTCCAGATGAGGACGTAGCACTCGAGACCTTGGCTCTCGACGATTCACGAGTTCCATTGCAAAAGCTCCATATTCATCGACCCAGTCCTCATATTCTTCTTCGTCTACTTCAGGGTCTTCATCGGCTTTGGGCCTCCTAGACAGCCCATCAGGCGCAGCGTGTTTGGCAGCAGGTACATGCATGAGGTTGAAGTTGAAAAGGAGGATACCGGTGATCCAGCAATTGATAGTGGCATTGGGCTGCAAGTCAGGGTTATTAATCATACCCTTGATATACCTCGCGTCCACCTCCACAACCAAGTTCTTTGTGCCAAAGATATAAAGCCACACGTCGTGTAAGGCCTGAAAAAGGCTGAAAAGTTCGAGCTTGGCTTGACTATAACGCCGCTCTCGATCGTTGAGGGTAATAGAGCCAAAACGGGCGGGGTATCTCTTGCCATCTTCGCCTTCTTGCATAAGGATATATCCGACAGCGATGTTAGAAGTGTCGACTGCAAGGATGACAGGTAGGGCGGAATTATAGTCGATAGTTCGAAGTGCTGGGGAGGAAATGATGGCTGAGCAGAGATAGTCCATGGCTGTGCGGTGTTCGTCTCTGAAATCGAAAGGGACGTCTTTCTTGGTCAATTCGACGAGGGGATGGGCATGTTTCAGTGACGTTAGCGCAATAAGGCCAGTCCTTGATTTTTTGAACTTTGGCTTCGTCTGGGATCCTCCCCTCATACGATACCTTATGCCCAATGACTATGATAGATGGAGCGGCGATAATGCATTTCTTGGCAGAGACAGTCGCCCCAGCATGATGAAGACGATGAAGGACACGGTTGGTGTTCTGAAGGTGCTCCCAGATGAAGCGGCGAATCCCAGGGTTTTCAGGAATCGTCTCGTAGGTGCCATCGGCATTTTGGTAGCGTGATTTTGGCCCTTTAATGGGGCAATCATCGATGAAGGGGATAGTAACCTTGGGGATTTCTTCCTTCAGGATCCAGCAGACGTCTCCATGGAAGATTTGGACGGCGCTTGTGTAACCCATAGGGAGTTTCGTGAGTTGAAGAGTGCCAATAGGGGTTTGGAACGTAGTGAGGTCGCGGTATTCGTCGTGGATGGTCCTGTGGTCATACCCTACCATGAGATCTAGGATGCCATACACCGAGTGGCAAGCAAAGGCCTCTGCGATCGAGTCGACAAAAGGGGGAACTGCAGAATCCTGAATAGACATGGCGTTTAGCGGCTGCAAATCATGAACCAGACGAAGGGATTTTCTGTCTTTCTTGATGATGCAAAACCACTTGGATCGGTAGGACGAGGTAGATGGTTCATAGACACCGGTGGCGACCTTCTCTTTAATTATGTTAATGACGTCTTGAAAAATGGCGGGCAGGATGGGGATATTTCGTTCGACCCAAGGCTTGTGAAGCAGAGTCGGAATTTTTAGAGGGAGGAACATGTCTTCATGAAAGGTTCCTCTTTTGGAGGTCTCCCAAGCAAATGCTGCCTCGTGGGTATGAACGAGCCATCGAACGAGGTCCAACTCCACTGGCCAAAGGAACTTGGCAGGGTCGAGATCGAGCTCTTCTGCTCGTTGTGTCGTAAATCTAGATCCAGGAACAAAAGGAGGGGGGTGGTATGGTAATACAGGAAGATCTGCGAGAGGATCACCAATCTCCCGATGCTCTACTCTGAACTCGACAGGCATCGCAGTCGGGATAGGCTTCACCTTCTTCGCTACAGGTTTGTACTTCAAAATGTGATAAATCGGGTCGAAATGAAGAGAGGATCGTAGAACTGAAAGTGTCAGTGGAGAAATAGTAGTACTCGTAGAAAATAAAACACTGCAAGCATTTCACAATTTTTCTTCAGAAAACATGCTGAAAAAATTGAAAAAAGTGATACTCTTTTTTGACAGCTGTTTTCAAAGAGAAGAGGCAAAAATAATATTTTCTTTTCTTTGCATGACTTTCCACAAAACATTGATTGATGGTAATACCCATTAGCATAGAAGCTAATCAGCACTACCATCAATTCATTTTTTTGCACAGAAAAGACAAAGAAAACAAAATATTATATTTGCATTTTTTATGTGACCACAGCCCAAATAAAAGAGTATCTCTTCTTTCCATTTTTTCAACATATTTTGGCAAGAAAAATTGTGAAATGCTTGCAGTGAAAAGGGATCTTTTGGAGAAACGAAACTCGAGTCGAAAGGATCAATAACGGGCGTACTGGCAGTGTTATAGTCGTATAAATAAGCCGCGGTGGCGTTTTGTTTAGAGTCTGTGGAAGAAGGTAAAATAAAATCTGAAGTCGAAGAAGGAGAGTCTGCAACATAAAGGGAACACACGGATACTAGATTCTCTTGGTCTCCTCGTAACTCCGTCGAGTCATTGACCGAAGCTAAAAACCCTGTTCTCTTTCTTGTAATTGGCGGCGATAATTCTGGCGAGCGAAGTACTCTGCTTCGTCTTCTGGGTTAACAAATCGAGGGTAGGGGTGTAGATGATGGCGAGGACGAGTCAGGACTAATAGTTGCTGCCCAGAGTTGGGGTCACGGATTTCCAAGGACTGCTCCCCATCGGGGAAGTCGTGCAGAACACTACTGAGTAGGCAGAAGAAGGGGCATCCTAGCAGGAGGTCAAAGGGTGCTCGGTCGACGACCTGAATCTGTAAGTGAGCCTCGACTGGCCCAATACACAAGGTAGCATTCTCGATGACCCCTAGAGTGCTTTCTTTAGATTGGTTAGCAGCTTCGAGAGTCATACACATGTCCGAACGAAGTGGAGCGCCTAAGGCTTCCCATAGTTCACGTCTAAGGGCTACCACCTGGCATCCACTGTCGAGGATGCACTCGACTTGGAGTTTATCCATCAAGATCCCATCTACAGCACGAAGAGGAGCCGTGGCTAAGCCAACGCACTTCCCCTCAGTATCCTTCACAAGGTATTGCTCGTAATGTGCCCATGCAGAGGATGACGAAAACTCCGCCACAGTTTCGAGGCTACCAATGGCTATCTTCTTCGTCATGGCCATCTCTTTTATCTGTTTATGTATTTCTGGACTGACTGCTAGAAGATCTTGCGTTGAAATTTCGATCTTAGCACCTAAGACTTGGGATACGAGTCGTTTAGTAGCAGCAGCTTCGTCAAAGCCACTCTGGTAACAAAACTGAGGGGCAGAGTTAGACGGAGGTTTGGAGCTAGATGCTTCGGCGGCGTTTTGTTTCGTCTGAGGAATGTTAGACAATGGCTGAGAGTTCGAAGCTATGTTTGGTGCGGAGTTGTTGGCTAGGGGAGGGTTGACAGTAGTGGCATTACGAGGACGACGACCGGGGATTTCTACACCGTCGAAACGAGCTGGCTTCTTCTTCTTGATGGCGTTCTTAAGCTCCTCCACCTGAGCATAGGCTCTGGCTAAGGCACGCCTGTCTTCTTCATCGGCATTATCTTCAATCTCCTTGTCAACAAGGTAAGATGAGGGGTGAACCTCCACCTGAAATTCAGCGGTGTCTTCAGAGCTGAAGAACATAGTATTGACAAGGTGGGGAGGGGTATCACGTCCTCGAGACGAAGAGGCAGTGCCAGGAGACTGAATAGAGACGAGATTAGCTGACGCCATAATGGACTCTCGAAGAGCCAAGAAGTTGTCGATCTTTTCCTTGAAATTCCGCCCTGCAGCGGATCTAGGGATGTCAGAGCCATCCTTCATGAAAACCCTACCGCCTATGAGTGTGCATTTGCCTTGGCGGACATATTCTTTGCAGAGCTCACACTCGGCTGTCCTATGGCCATCAGTGCTGCCACAGAAGAAGCAGCGGGGATCGAAAGAGCGGCAGAGTTGTTGATCAGAGGACTGAGTCTGGCAGCTTCCAGAGGCGGGGTCAGCAGCTTGGACATATTCTCGTTTCAAGATGGTTGGCGGTGCGGTCGGTTGGGGGTGGGACTCTGGGAATAACGCCGAGCTGTCAACCTGAGCAACATTTCTATGGGCACCACTAAGGAGATAGACGGCCTGTTTATAGACCTCTTCGAAAGACCAGGGGTCGTCAACATCGTGGTCTAGGTCTTTAAGTTGGAGGCGAGTAGCCAGGCTGTTTCGGAACCTAGGGGGAAAACCTTTGAGGAACTTCTCGTTGATGTAGTCATCAGCGAGCTTCTTCTTTTTGTTGATCAGGGCGACGATATGGCGGAATTCGTGGACATATTTGCCGAGATCATCAAGGGTCGACATAGACTTCTGAACTTCGTGATGTAGGAGGGTCTCGAGGTCGACTTTTGTATATTGGCAACCTTTAACATCAGCACCAGGGTAGAAACTGGTTACTTCCTTAGTAAAATCCTCCCAGTCGTCTTCTGCAGCAGATTTGAGAGATGACCATAACTCCGACTCATTTCAGTCGGCATAATGGATGGCCCACTTAATTTTGACTTTGTCATTGGTGATTCCTGCATCAGTGCGGATCTGGTCGACATCCTCGAAGTAGGCACAAATATCTTCTGTTTTTCCTGAAAATTTGGGGGCTTTATTAGAGCCCCTAAGTGGCATTTCACGGCGGTTGGTAGTGGCGGACATGGTAACTGGTATTGATGACGGAGGAAGAGGCGGATTACGAAGCAAAGGCGGATTTCTGGTTGATACTGGCGGAGGAGGTTGGACAAGCGGCTGAATGAGACTCTGAGAGGGGATATACGAGGATGATGGTATGAGGAGTTGTTCTGCGGCGAAAATCGAAGCTGTTGAAGATGAGGAAGAGGATAAGTCAGTAAGCGGCGATAACTCTTGGCGATCTGATGGTGGTGCAAACGACTCGTCGAGCTCAAAGGCACCAGGTATATCAACAGAGGATGGGGAGTCAGGTTCTGGACGATGGGGGGAATCTGCTTGAAAAAACTCTGTATCGGGAGAGTTAAGCTCTGGGATATCATGGGGGTTAGCAGCAGGGACAAAAAGATCAGAGGATGATATAGAAAGATGATGGAAGGGCTCTAAGAGCTCTTCAAGTTCAGTTCTGTGGCAGGTAGGTCGAAGAGATCTCCTTTCCAGATCTACAGACCCCTCGCGGTGGGCTCCAAAACGATGTGGGCAACTCTTCCTGTGAGAGCGCAAGGGGAAAGTGGGGAAAGCTGTAGGTTAGACCTAGGCTCGTCCCAAGGGGTGCTGTGTTGGAAGGAGACAGAAGGGAGGGCTAGAAGGCGAAGGAGGATTTCTCTTGGTGACTGGGGAGTGTTGGCGATGAAGAACTCGAAAGTCCACCTTAGACAGGTGCAGGATAACTTCTAGAGGGCTGGGGATATCTCTTGATGGTGATAACTCATAGGGCGGCGATTTTGTGCTCTTGAACTCGTAGGTAGACACTGTAAACACTGAAGCGGACTTGTAGTAGGTGCAGCAGCGATTCTGGGGCAGGAAGACTCGAGAACGATGAATAGACAATAAGACTGACTCTGGGGACTCGAAGATACTCTGGAAAACGACTCTAGGGACTCAGGAAGACTCTTAGACACGCAGATAGTGACTCCAAAAGGTGGGTGGTTATGTTTCTATGTACAGCGGACTTTTTGTAGCATAAGGACAGTGGTTTCTAAGGTAAAATCGGAATATTTCGGATCTGTCGTATGTCAAAAGTAATAAGAGAAAAGATAAAGACCGATGCATGGACAATCACATGCACGGCAGTGACATAGACGAAGATAAAACAAGTAAAGTCCATAAAAACAAAGGTAAGTAAAAGTGGAAAACGTACAGACAATGTGCCTGGGTAGCGAGTGTACATCGTAGGGGGAGGTGGCAATTTCCTTAACGGGTCTGGGATGCGGTGGGCAGCGTTACTAAGCGAGTGACAGCCTCGGTGCTAATACAGTAACTGGTGAGTCAGCAGCGATGTTGCTTGCACGAGCACGTGATGTGACGGAAGGTGTGACGTTAGCGTACGCGGCGATGTTTCTAGCCAAGGGAGTGTCATAATGCATGAGTGAGCGACTACTGAGAGTGAGAAAGGCCGCTAAGGGAGCTCTGTAGCCTCAGGGAGTATAGGCTCCCTACAACGCAACCTTCTCGAACTCGAAACTCGAAACTCTCACTCGTAACTTGTTACTTCCTTGTTAGAAAAGTAAGTACAGGCTAGGTAATGAAAAAAATGCTGACTAAGCAAGAAAACCTCGCACTAAGGTAATAAACATATAATAACTGGAAAATCGAGTCAAAATATGAGAAACACAGAATAAAAACAAAATCTCTTGGTAGGGAAAACCCATTCCCTACAGCGCTCTGGGATCAGATCTCTCTTGGAGTTAAGGCATTGTGAGGAGGAGGAAAGGCACTTGTTACATGAAAGAAGAACATTAATGGAGTGGTTTGCAGAAGAGTGGAGTCAAATACAAAAAGCAAGTGAGGGTGCAGGTGAGACAACTATCCACTGGATTTACCATAACTAATATCAAATGCAGGTGATGATCTTGCACATGAACTTGACTGTCGTGCTTCTGCACTAGCAGCCCTGGGTCTGTTGTGGCAGAAACAATTGAGGGAATTTCCTGGTCTTCCCAGTGAGAGCTGGGGAGTTACTGCTGAAGAACTGAACAAAAAAAAGTGGTTGTACCTCATGTTCTGGCCACAGATATTGATGAAGGGGAAAGGTTAGATGACTTAGATTTGGAAGATGAAGAAGAGCTGGATGAAATGCTGGATGATGAGTTGCTGTATGTTGCAGAGGAATTTGCTCTTGCAGATGAATACCACCAAGAGTTCAGTGATATGGCATCAACAAAGTTGCCTTGGGATGATGAATGGGAGTTTGATGTATTGGATATGGATCCCCAATCCTCTCCAAGCAAAAGGCACTGCAGATAATGAAATGTATATATGCAGTCAAACCTGTAGAGCTCTTCAAAATAACAAAATTTTATCTAAAAAGTATAAGATTTGTCTGTAAGTTGTCATGGGACATTCCATCTGACTTTAGAGGAGTGGGTGGGATGGCCCATCATAGCCTCCTAGGCTGTCATGGGACATCCCATGTGCCTTCAGAGGTGGGAGTGGATGACCCATCATAGCCTCTTAGGCTGTTGTGGGACATCCCATGTGCCTTGGGAGGGGTGGGTGGGATGGCCCATCATAGCCTCTTAGGCTTTTGTGGGACATCCCATGTCCATGCAAAGGAGGGGATGGGATGTCCCATCATAGCCTCTTAGGCTGTCATGGGACATCCCATGTGCCTTAAGAGGTGGGAGTGGGATGACCCATCATAGCCTCTTAAGCTGTCATGGGACATCCCATGTGCCTTAAGAGGTGGGAGTGGGATGACCCATCATAGCCTCTTAGGCTGTTGTGGGACATCCCATGTGCCTTGGGAGGGGTGGGTTGGATGGCCCATCATAGCCTCTTAGGCTGTTGTGGGACACCCCATGTGCCTTGGGAGGGGTGGGTGGGATGGCCCATCATAGCCTCTTAGGCTGTTGTGGGACATCCCATGTGCCTTCAGAGGTGGGAGTGGGATGGCCCATCATAGCCTCTTAGGCTGTTGTGGGACATCCCATGTGCCTTGGGAGGGGTGGGTGGGATGGCCCATCATAGCCTCTTAGGCTGTTGTGGGACATCCCATGTGCCTTGGGAGGGGTGGGTGGGATGGCCTATCATAGCCTCCTAGGCTGTCATGGGACATCCCACGTGCCTTCAGAGGTGGGAGTGGGATGGCCCATCATAGCCTATTAGGCTGCTGTGGGACATTCCATGTGCCTGCAAAGGAGGGGGTGGAATTGCCCATCACATACCCTCTTAGGCTGTCATGGGACATCCCATGTGCCTCAGAAGTGTGGGTTGGATGTCTTATCATCACTTTTCAAGTTGGCCTTATCTAGTTTCCCTTCCAGGTGTGGATAGGGTGGCCACACCAATGAAACCACTTGTGACTGTGCAGTTATGCAGGACCCATTACTTACAACATAGTAGACAAGACTATATTTGTGCAAATTTACCCATTCTAAATACAGCTTTCACACATTAGTCATGCAGTAAATGGTGTATTCAGAGCAATATTTTTACCATGCATTGGTGTGTTGTGTTGAGATCTACACTCAGCCTCTCTCATTGATTTATAGATGCTTGGGGGAAGATACTAAGTGCACTCTCCTTTTACTCATTTATACACCTTCTTTAGGGCTTAAAACCATGTCAAAATATAAGGAATTAGGAACCTAGCATCAGCAAAACAGTCTTTTTGGGACAGGGTCACACACAGTCACTACAGTGTCACAGTTCAATATTCTTGATCAAATACTGCTCCAAATACACTATTTTTTGCACTTCTGATGTATGAAACCATGTATCTAGGACATGTACATTCATAGAAAAAAAATTTTGTGTCTAAAATCTAGCAGTTAATGAGTTTTTTTTTTTTTTTTTTTTTAATTCAAGATTTAATTGCGTGAGGGCGGGTGTGCCCTATGTTGCAATATACTGACTACGGAACGTGATGCTACTGTCCGGATTTAAGGGAGAACGACATGGGTAAGGTGATCTGTCTACAAAACCTGCTGCTGTCGTGTACGAACAGCCAGGACCTGGGGGGAGCTGGGAGAAGGGTAAGCTACTCAAGTTGCACAGAGGGAGCAGAACAGTTAAGAAACAAGTGAGATGTAAGGTGGTGGGGTGGGTGTTACAGCTTGTTCAATGGCGAGCTGTTGGTACGGAGGGGTCGTGGGGGAACCTGAGGGTGGCGTCCACTACCTCACGACTGGCAGAGGTGGCCAGCACAAGGGACCGGTCCCTGAGCAGGCCTAAGTAGAGGGGGGAGGCGCCTACAAAGATCAGTTTGACGGCTGAGATGGACTCCCTTGGGAGTGGGTCATTGGAAAGACGGTCGGGGGAGAAGATCACCCCTTGAAAGATGGGTGGGATGTCGGGGTTGGCGACTGCTGTGGCCAGCCAGGTGGGGGGATTGGGATCGGGTACCCCAGCTCCCTCGGAGTCTGTGATGTAGAGTATTGGTGGGGAGTGTGAGTTGGATTGATCGTCGTCATCGAGATCGTCCTTGGCTTCTGAGGATTTAGCAGAGGAGTGGTTGTTGCGAGCGCAACATGCTTCGTGTGACGAGATGTAGTTGGTGAACTTCTCCCGGAGATCAGCGAGCTCCTTCTGTAACTCCGCCAACACGTGCTCAAGGGAAGGGTTCGCGGTGGTAGAGGGTGCACTGCCAGGTTTAGGGCAGGCAGGGAGGGGGGTGGGGGGGGGCTTTGTGGTGGGTGGGGACGCCCTCTTGGGCGATGCACGGGCCTTGAGTTGGCCTCGAAGGTGGACGTACATGTTGTTTTGATATAACCGTAGCCAGCCCTGTTTTACCCTTCCATTGTCTGAGTCAATAGCAACCGGGTTGAGGTGGGCTTTGTACGAGTGAAAAACTGCGACCATCCAGCGGACGGCCTTAGGTGCAGTTTTGTCACAGGTGATGGGGGTGGTAGGGACTTGGAAGGACTTGCCCTTGTTGGGGCCGTCCTTGGTTACCCAGGTCCAGGTGGAAGGGTGGGATGCGAAGTGAGCAAGTACAAACCTGGGGAGTACAGGAGGAGCAAATCGGGCCTTGAATGTGCCTTTGGGGAACGAGTGGTATCTTTTACCGATGTCTGAGAGACGGACGGGGCATGGATCTGATGTTGGGCACTGGTGCTTGGGGGGGGAGGAGTTTTTCCCACGGGGGGATTGTTGTGGTAGCGGTTCAAGAGGCATTTAGTTAATGAGTTGTGAGCCACTGTGCAGTACTGTACAGAGGGGAACCTTCCTGTCACACTGTGGCACTCTGTGGTGACTGTACAGGGCTGTACAGTCACAAATGGTATTGCTCATTGATGTATAGCTTTTTGGTGATAATTGTGAAAGATTTGAACAGGCATGAAATGTCAAATTTCTCTGCTAGTTTCACCGCATGTTAAGCACATGATGTTCCCTAATCATGATTGCTATATCTCCTCAACATTAGGAATTTCAATACAAATTGTACTGCACTTTTCAGTTGGGGACCCCAGACACCCAAGGCAATCATGGGATGTCCCAAATAATTCTAGTCCCTGGACAGGGAAATATGGAACATCCCATGAGGGATAGTCCATCCTGGGCCCTAGAATTGGCTGTTTCCCTGGGACAGGAATGGATGCCCCTGGGATGACCTTGGTTTGAGGGGCATTTGGCTTCAATGATTTGGAGAAACTATTCAGCCTAAATGCTTACAGAAAGTGGTTACCTGAAGTGTTTGGGTGGGCCTGTTGTAAATAATGAGACAACACATCTGATGGATGGGCGTGGCCATGATATGACAGGGGAATGTCCAACACATGGACAATGGACAGGCCAGTCAGAAAAGTGAACTATGATTGCACAACTGATGGAAGGCCCCATCTGCCATATGAGACATAATGCTGCCACCTTTGGGTGGGCCTGTTGCAAATATCATGTAGGAAGGCATAACACCTGTGCTGGCCTGCCTGGGAGATAAAATGAGACAACACATCTGATGGATGGGCCTGGCTGTGATATGACATGGCAAAGTGCAACTCATGTATGGGCCAGTCAGAAAAGTGAAGTATAATTGCACAACTGATGGATGGGCCCATCTGCCATATGAGACATAATGCTGCCACCCTTGGGCAGGCTTGTTGGAAATATCATGTAGGCATAATGCCACAATCTTTGGGCAGGCCTGTCAGAAATAATGAGACAACACATCTGATGGATGGGCCTGGCCATGATATGACATAGGAAGGTGCAACTCATGGATGGTGTAAAGATTGTTGATAAAGGAATGTGGGAGGAGGCTAAAATAGGCTCCTGTTGGAAGGGGTCTCAGTTCGACCCAGGAGGCTAGAATTGCCTGGTACAGAGTCAGGGAGAGAGAGAAAAGACCAGAAACACACCCAAAAATCCAGAAGAGACTCAAGAAAACATTTATAGAACATCAGAGGACAGAGAAACAAAAGTCCACCTCTGCTTCATCTATATTTCTGGCTTTTTGTCTATGGTGGATCATCTATTTTCTTTCTAAGTATGTACACTGCTCTTGAAGTGGTCGCATGGGCTTACATAAGCCAAACATGTGCAAACATGAAGTAAAAAAAACAAAAGAAAGAAAAGAAAAGAAATCAGTAAGTAAAAACAGTGAAATAAAAGAAATATCCTAGTAGGGAGGATATTCTCCCTACAACAGGCCAGCCAGCAAAGTGAAGTATGATTGCACAACTGATGGATTGGGCCATCCACCATATGAGACATAATGCTGCCACCCTTGGGTGGGCTTGTTGGAAATATCATGTAGACATAATGCCAGCACCTTTGGGTGGGCCTGTCGGAAATATCATGTAGGCATAATGCCACCACCTTTGGGTAGGCTTGTCAGATATATCATGTAGGCATAATGCCACCATCTTTGCATGGGCCTGTCAGAAATAATGAGACAACACATCTGATGGACAGGCCTGGCCGTGATATGACATAGGAAAGTGAAACTCATGGATGGGCCAGTCAGAAAAGTGAACTATTATTGCACAACTGATGGATGGGCCCATGCACCATATGAGACATAATGCCACCACCCTTGGGCAGGCTTGTTGGAAATATCATGTAGGTGTGGGTGTAATATGTATCCAGTGACTGGAACAACTCATTCCTCAATTTATTGCCCATGGTAAATGGATGCCATGCAAAGTCAGTGTGGAAGCCTGGCAGAAGTGTGGCTTGCATGGCAGAGCTGCTGTGGTGGGTTCAGATGGGTGGCACTTGTGTCTGTGGGTAGCTGCAATATGTATCTAGCTACTGGAACTCACTCCACAATAAGGCAAAGTGTACACCTGATTAGTAAGCAGGGGCCTCCCCACAGCCTGGGCCTTCCCCACACTGTGGCTGTGTCATACCTTCCTCCCACTCCGCTTTTTTGATGATGTAAGCAAAAAAGCGGACTCATGGGTTTTATCTCTGCCTCACCACACATCCTCCTTGCTCTGTAACATGCTCTAATGTATCCAAATACATCTGGGACATGTTCCCCCTTAGATAGACACACAGATCTAATTTAAGTTAAGCCATTAAATGAGTGTAAAGACACATAGGGATACAAATATAAAATCTGTTCCCAATGCTGCAATTCTTGACATATCAGCATGGAAATTTCAGTCCAGGCCACACTGATATGCTCCTACAATCTATCAAAATCACTAAACCACAGAGGCATCCCATCTTGAGTTATGATCAGGTCTCTCCCTCCCCCTGCAGACTTGTATCCTGCAACCTGGTGTGAATTCCAATGGCCTGGGAGCAGGGGGGGTGCATGTTATAAGGTCCAAGCCCAAGCATTTGGGTGGTTTAGATGATAGATGAGGTGTTGGTTCGCTTTTTCCCCTGTTTGTGGAGAGGGGTACCACACATCCCCCTCATTAATAACTTCAATTTTAATTCATGGGGAGGGTGCCAACAATATATATCTATCCATGGACAAAGTTCCAACTCCATCCAATGAGTATTGCATGTGCTAGAAGCCAGCCGAGTTCTTTGGACCGTGGGAAAGTGACCGAAGAATGTAGGAGACTTGCAAAACATATCAAAATCTCATCATAGCACAACACACAGTACCTCTACTGCCCTCATACTTTGGGGAATGCATATTGGCACATGTCTGATTGTATTTCCAGCAGTTATTGCATCATATGGTCCCCCAAAGTGTCAAAGGTGTGAAATGGGTGTGAGGTGTCTAGCAAATACTTCCTACAAGATTGAACCTCACTAACAGGACATTCTTGGTCTCAAATCATTCTGCATCAAGATTGCATATGTGAATAGCCATGGAGGGTGTGAAATACATGGGGCAGTCTGTCTATAATATTATATCAATGATCAGGATCTTGTGTCTTGTGCTATGATGAGTTTTTGATATGTTTTGCAAGTCTCCTAAATTCTTTGGTCACTCTCCCATGGTCCAAAAGACTTGGCTGGCTTCTAGCACATGCAATACTCATTGGCTGGAGTTGAAACTTTGTTGATGGATAGATATATATTGCTGGCACCCTCCCCAGGAATCAAAAATTGAAGTTACTAATGAGGGGGATGTGTGGTACCCCTCTCCACAAACAGGGGAAAAAGCGAACCAACACCTCATCTATCATCTAAACCACCCAAATGCTTGGGCTTGGACCTTATAACATGCACCCCCCCTGCTCCCAGGCCATTGGAATTCACACCAGGTTGCAGGATACAAGTCTGCAGGGGGAGGGAGAGACCTGATCATAACTCAAGATGGGATGCCTCTGTGGTTTAGTGATTTTGATAGATTGTAGGAGCATATCAGTGTGGCCTGGACTGAAATTTCCATGCTGATATGTCAAGAATTGCAGCATTGGGAACAGAGTTTATATTTGTATCCCTATGTGTCTTTACACCCATTCAATGGCTTAAATTAAATTAGATTTGTGTGTCTATCTAAGGGGGAACATGTCCCAGATGTATTTGGATACATTAGAGCATGTTACAGAGCAAGGAGGATGTGTGGTGAGGCAGAGATAAAACCCATGAGTCCGCTTTTTTGCTTACATCATCCAAAAAGCGGAGTGGGAGGAAGGTATGACACAGCCACAGTGTGGGGAAGGCCCAGGCTGTGGGGAGGCCCCTGCTTACTAATCAGGTGTACACTTTGCCTTATTGTGGAGTGAGTTCCAGTAGCTAGATACATATTGCAGCTACCCACAGACACAAGTGCCACCCATCTGAACCCACCACAGCAGCTCTGCCATGCAAGCCACACTTCTGCCAGGCTTCCACACTGACTTTGCATGGCATTCATTTACCATGGGCAATAAATTGAGGAATGAGTTGTTCCAGTCACTGGATACATATTACACCCACCCGTAGACACAGGTTCCACCCATCCGAACCCCTGCACTGCACTTCTGCTGGGCTTCCACACTGACTTTGCATGGCATTCATTTACTGTGGGAAATAAATTGCAGAGTGAGTTCCAGTAGCTAGATACATATTACAGCTACCTGTAGACATCAGTTGTGCTGTCATAGTTAATATCCTGGACAGGCCAGTCCATGAGTCTCATATGGTGGACAGGCCAATGGTGGCAGCATTATTTCTCATATGGCAGACAGGCCAATCCATCAGTTGTGCAATCATAGTTCACTTTTCTGACTGGCCCATCCATGAGTTGTACTTTCCTATATCATATCACAGCTGGGCCTGTCCATCAAATTTGTTGTCTCATTATTTCTGATGGGCCCACCCAAAGGTGGCGGCATTATGCCTACATGATATTTCTGACAAGCCCACCCAAGGGTGGTGGCATTATGTCTCATATTGCAGATGGGCCCATCCATCAGTTGTGCAATTATACTTCACTTTTCTGATTGGCCTGTCCATGAGTTGCACTTTTCTATGTCATATGGCAGCCAGGCCCATCCATCAGATGTGTTGTCTCATTTTATCTCACAGGCAGGCCAGCACAGGGGTTATGCCTTCCTACATGATATTTCCACCAGCCACACCCAAAGGTGGTGGCATTATGTCTCATATGGCAGACAGTCCCTTCCATCAGTTGTTCAATCATAGTTCACTTTTCTGCCTGGCCTGTCCATGAGTTGCACTTTCCTATGTCATATCATGGCCACACCCATCCATCAGATGTGTTTTTTCTCATTATTTGTGACAGGCCCATGCAAAGGTGGCAGCATTGTGCCTACATGATATTTCCACCAAGCCCTCCCAAGGGTGGCAGCATTATGTCTCATATGGCAGATGGGCCCATCCATCAGTTGTGCAATTATACTTCACTTTTCTGATTGGCCTGTCCATGAGTTGCACTTTTCTATGTCATATTGCAGCCAGGCCCATCCATCAGATGTGTTGTCTCATTTTACATCACAGGCGAGCCAGCACAGGGGTTATGCCTTCCTACATGATATTTCTGCCAGCCCCACCCAAAGGTGGTGGCATTATGTCTCATATGGCAGACAGCCCCTTCCATCAGTTGTTCAATCATAGTTCACTTTTCTGACTGGCCCATCCATGAGTTGCACTTTCCTATGTCATATCATGGCTGGGCCTGACCATCAGATGTGTTGTCTCATTATTTCTGACAGGCATGTGCAAAGGTAGCAGCATTATGCCTACATTATATATCTGACAGGCCTGCCCAAGGGTGGCAGCATTATGTCTCATATGGCAGACAGGCCCATCCATCAGTTGTGCAATTATACTTCACTGTTCTGACTGGCCCGTCCATGAGTTGCAATGTCCTATGTCATATTGCAGCCAGGCCTGTCCATCTGATGTGTTGTCTCATTTTATCTCACAGGTGGGCCAGCACAGGAGTTATGCCTTCTTACATGATATTTCCCACAGGCCTGCCAAAAGCTGGCAGCATTATCCCCAAATGATATTTCCAACAGGCCCACCCAAGGGTGGTGGTGTAGAGATAAGAGGGAAAGGACCCTAGGAGTAGGTCAAAGGTCTCCTAGTGAGAGAGGGGGGTGAATTCGACCCAGGAGGCTTGAGTTGCCTGGTGTAGAGTCAAGGAGTAAGCAGAAAAGATGAAAAATGCGCCCTAAAACCCAAATAAAAGCCAAGATGACATCTACTGAGTGTCTGGGGAGGGAGAAACAATATTCCAAGTCTTCTTTGTCTTAATTCTGGCCTTTTCATCTGAGGTAGCACGTCTGTTACTTTTCTAAGTATGTACCGTACACTCTAAGTGCTTGCGTGGGCTTACATAAGCCACAACACGTGCAAATACTAAGTAAAAAGTGAAACAAAAACATAGTAGAAAGAAAACATAAGCAAAAACAATGAAATAAAAGAATTATCCTACTAGGGAGGATACTCTCCCTACAGTGGCATTATGTCTCATATGGTGGATGGGCCCATCCATCAGTTGTGCAATAATAGTTCACTTTTCTGACTGGCCTGTCCATGAGTTTCACTTTCCTATGTCATATCACAGCCAGGCCTGTCCATCAGATGTGTTGTCTCATTATTTCTGACAGGCCTGCACAAAGATGGCAGCATTATGCCTACATGATATTTCCACCAGGCCCACCCAAAGGTGGTGGCACTATGCCTACATGATATTTCTGACAGGCCTGCCCAAGGGTGGCAGCATTATGTCTCATATGGCAGATGGCCCAATCCATCAGTTGTGCAATCATACTTCACTTTTCTGACTAGCCCATCCATGAGTTGCACTTTCCTATGTCATATTGTGGCTGGGCCTGTCCATCAGATGTGGTGTCTCATTATTTCTGACAGGCCCATGCAAAGATGGTGGCATTATGCCTACATGATATTTCCAACAAGCCCACCCAAAGGTGGCAGCATTATGCCTACCTGATATTTCTGACAGGCCTGCCCAAGGGTGGTGGCATTATGTCTCATATGGTGGATGGCCCAATCCATCAGTTGTGCAATCATACTTTACTTTTCTGACTGGCCTGTCCATGAGTTGCACTTTCCTATGTCATATTGCAGCTGGGCCTGTCCATCAGATGTGCTGTCTCATTTTATCTCCCAGGCAGGCCAGCACAGGAGTTATGCCTTCCTACATGATATTTGCAACAGACCCACCCAAAAGTGGTAGCATTATGTCTCATATGGCAGACAGGGCCTTCCATCAGTTGTGCAATCATAGTTCACATTTCTGACTGGCCCATCCATGCATTTCACTTTCCTATGTCATATCATGGCTGGGCCCATCCATCAGATGTGTTGTCTCATTATTTCTGATAGGCCTGCACAAAGATGGTGGCTTTATGCCTACATGATATTTCTGACAAGCCCACCCAAAGGTGGTGGCATTATGCCTACATGATATTTCTGACAGGCCCACCCAAGGGTGGTGGCATTATGTTTCATATGGTGGATGGCCCAATCCATCAGTTGTGCAATCATACTTCACTTTTCTGACTGGCCCATCCATCAGTTGCACTTTCCTATGTCATATCATGGCTGGGCCCATCCATCAGATGTGCTGTCTCATTTTATCTCCCAGGCAGGCCAGCACAGGAGTTATGCCTTCCTACATGATATTTGCGACAGGCCCACCCAAAGGTGGTGGCATTATGTCTCATATGGCAGATGGGCCCTTCCATCAGTTGTGCAATCATAGTTCACTTTTCTGACTGGCCTGTCCATGAGTTGCACTTTCCTATGTCATATTGTGGCCAGGCCTGTCCATCAGATGTATTGTCTCATTTTATCTCACAGGTGGGCCAGCACAGGAGTTATGCCTTCCTACATGATATTTCCAACAGGCCTGCTCAAAGGTGGCAGCATTATGTCTCATATGATGGATGGGCCCTTCCATCAGTTGTGCAATGGCCCATCCATGAGTTGCACCATCCTGGGTCATATCTCAGATGGGCCTGTCCATCAATTGTGGGGTCTCACTTTATTCCATTCACAGGCCAGCCCATGAGATATGCCATCATATATGACAAGTCAGACAGGCCTGTCCATGTGTTGTAACAACCTCCCTCATATCGTGGATGGGCTGGCCCGCCCATATGTTGCATGGTGTTACCTTCATACTGCACCTGGGCCTGTCCATGAATTGAATCATATTCCTCTCACATCATGGATGGGCCTGTCCATATGTTGCATTGTCCAACTTTCATGGGCCTGCTCATGTGTGGTTGCATTCCTCTTTCACCCATATGACAGGCCTGCTCATTTGTTATTGTCACTCAGGGTACTTGGGCCCGCCCATTTGTCATGTATTAATTAACTCAATGGGCCCACCATGGGCTGTCCATATGTGTTGGCAGTTTGGCATGCAGGCTACTCATATGTTGTGACTAATGTGACTACATGGGGTCCAGAGGATGCCCTGCTTACCAGCTGCATGAATGTGAACCCCAGTGGACAGCAGGCCCATATGCAAGATGGCTGGTTCATGAGGAACAATATTCACACTTCTCAACAAATGATCTTCCCATCCAATCATCCAGAATTCCCTAACAAACCAAAAGGCATTAAAGTCATCCTTCAAGAACATGGTTTGTGGCATTCCAAACTCCATGCTGAAAGTGCAAATCCAAGTGTGAGTTGGGTGCTACAGACTGCTGTGGCAAGTGAATTTTGGAGTTCCAACCCAACTTTAAAGAACAGAAGTCTCTTGTTCAGGAAGTGATTGAGAATGCAGGTCATCTCTGCATATTCTTACCAAAGTTCCATTGTGAACTGAACTTCATTGAATTCTTTTGGGGCAAAGTAAAGAAGTACCTCCATGATCACTGTGATTACACTTTCAACACTCTGAAGGAGAACTTGCCACATGGGCTTGCTTCAGTTGAGCTCAAGACAATATGAATGTGGGAACATTGGACACATTGGTGGATGGAGGCCTATCATTCTGGTCTGAACACTAAGGATGCACAGGTGCAGGTTAAAAAATTCAGCTCTACAAAGTATAAATCCCATCGTTGCATTCCAGAGAACATTGCACAGCTTTTTGATGATGTGTAGCACAGCTTCTGATAGTGTTGCTGTGACTCCAGCTCATAGCCAACTCAAGTCATAGCTGAGCATGTGACTTAGCCAGACTGCATGAAGTCGAGCTGTAATTATCATAGCTGACTCAATTGGCTTGGCTAGTTGTGACTTCTGACTTCAAGTTGGCTGACTGGTAGGGATTGTAGACTATCACTCAACCTGAAGTCTGTTATACTATAAACTACTGTTGCACACATTATAGTGATGACCAGGTACCTGTTGGGGGTTCAGGCATGGCACGAGTATGAGTTGGGGCATGGCTATGGCCCCTTATCCTTAGTACACAGAAAATTCCATGCACAAGCACCTCATCAGATGGGCTGTATCTCCGCTGTTTTTTGACTGTGGATTTCGCCACTTTACAGAATCATACTACTAGGTTATAGCTTCAAAATGATACCAATTTTATCATCACACTCTTTGCTGTTCCCGAAATATTCCATATTTTGTTTGAAGCTGTGTACAGCATAGAGGAGGAAAGTCGCCAAATGATAACTGCTGATGCAATCAACATGAAACCAAAGGAAACAGTAGAGGGAATTGTGGAAAAAATGTGGAAAAAACAACCGACCGAATCCGCACACCCAGTCCCAAGATATTGGCAAAACTGCCCTGAGATACCTCTACTCACAAAAATCCAAATTTCTCCACAGTGGCTGCACCAACCAGGACAAAAGGCACATCATTCAAAAGCGCGGATCGAGTAGTATGATATCACAGAAAAGCGAGAGGCCTGGAAAAGAACCAAGGGAGGTATGACATGGACAAATCGTGGGGTAGCAAGATGGGGGGGAAGAGGAGGCTGCCAGGCAAACACTGCTGGCGCAATCGATCTGAAACCATAAGTGATAGTAGGGTGCACCTGGGATGACATGGAGAAAAAGGGATCATACTGATCAGTGCATCCAGTGCCAAGATATCTGCCAAGTTGTCTCCCACCCCTCCGTACATGAAAAACACACATATCTCCCCAGCCACTGAGCGTGTCGCCATGAAAAGGCATCACCAGATAGGTGTGAATGAGCAGTACTGTCATGCAAAAAAGCGAGAGGCACGGCACAAAAATGAATGAGATACATGATCCTGACCTCCCCACCCTGCTTAGATGTGAAAACTCAAATAACTCTGGAACTGCGAATGTGTGCACCACATCTCACATAGTGTCTGGTATGTTTCATCTCATCCAGTAGATTCATGTATGAAAAAAGCGAATGATTCGGTGCAGAATTGCATGAGTTAGGTGCCAAGTACAGTAGGGAGTAGGAGGGCAGCATTGCATTGGTGAGGAACCACTGGGCAGAATTCTATGAAGCTCAGGGAGGTGGTAGAGAGGTGCATGGAGAGTTAGGAGAATGAGGAAACAGGCAAAATGGCGCACCCATCCCCAAGATATTTGCAAGGCCATCTCCTACTCCTCTGTACACGAAAAACTCCCATATCTCCGCGACCAATGAGCATGTCACCATGAAAAAGGTATCAACAGGTAGCTGTGAAAAAGTAGAACCACCATGTGAGAAAGCGAGAGGCCCGGCGCGAAAATGAGCGAGATACAGGATCCTGACCTCCCTACCCTGTTCTGACACAAAAACTCAACTAACTCTAGAACCATGAATGCGCGCGCTACATCTTGTATATCGTCTGGTAGATGTCGTCCAGTAGAGTCACGTCTGAGAAAATCGAGCGATTTGGTCAAGAATTGCAAGAGCTATGGTCAAACCACAGTAAGGGGGGAGGAGGGCAGCATGGCATTGGTGAGGAACTGCTAGGTGGAATTCTATGAAACTTCAGGTGGTGATAGAGATGTGCAAGGAGAGTTGGGAGAACAAGGAACCGGAGAACACAGCACACCCAATCCCGAGATATTCAAAATTTTGTCCTACAGAACCTTTCTCCAGAAGATGGGGTATATCTCTGGATGCACTGAGGCAATTATGATGAAAAATATACCATTGAGAAGGTCTTGTTGAGTAGAACTTGAATCCCAATTTACGAGAGGGATGGTGGAGTAGGGGGAGTCACATCAGCAAACCAACTCTTTTGCTTAGCCAAGATTCCAGCATTTCAGATCATTTAGCCAAGCACTAAGCTTGGTACAGTCTGGCACAGGTCAGCACAATGGTGCACAACTGCACAGTCATTCCAGTTGTCCCCAGCTAGTATTCAGGATTCCAAGTACCAAGTATAGTAGTAGTCTGACTCCAAGTGCTGCCTGCAGCTGTGGCACACCACTGATCCTGGTTCGACTCGCCAACTTGCTCCGAAGGGTGCCAGTTCGACACATAGCCAGTTACCACTTTCAGACATCCACTGCATCTCGGATCGACAGTGGGTCTCAAGACAAATTGTAATCATTAGTATGGCCACTGGCATGCCACTGTTCCTCAGGTTCGACTCGTCAACTCGCATGACAATGACCACTTCAGTGGCAGACTCCTCGGCCATCCATGATGGCTGCATCTCAGATTGAGTCGCACAACAATCCCCTATTATCGAGGCCATTGTAACTGCAAATATGGGATTGATCATGCAAGGTGAGTGGTCAGCCATCCTTGACAAATGATCTCAAACTTCAAATCATGGTCAGCACCTCGGACAAGACTCTTTGTGATCTCAAGCGGGCATTTCAGAAAAATCAGCTGTCAAGACCAACAGACAGAGGTTGATCTACTCGGGTATGTCCCTTGCCACCTAGTGTTCATGCAACCTCCTAATGCTTATCATGAAATCTTTACCTGTCGTTCAGGATGAGTCTGAAGGTCCGTCTCCAGAACTATCTATCATCCAGGCACAATCATTCCCCCTTTTCACTGTTCGGACAACAGGATGGATTGTGGGATTAACTGTATGCCTCGCTGTCCTGATCAGCACTCAAAACTGTTGAAGTGTTGATGTTTTACCTTGATACTTACAGCGGAATGTCTTACATAATCATCTTTCTTCGCACTTAGGTTCAATTGTTTTTCCTGTGCACCTCAGACTTCTAACTTCGAAGTTCTGAGGTAAAGTTCATTTAATATTACTTGTAGCTACCTTACTGAACTCCCTTTCAGTTGCTTGTCTTTGCTAGGTAGCTTTCAATACAGACTTCTAACTTCGAAGTTCTGAGTTGCTTGTCTTTGCTAGTTAGCTGCCAGACCTCACCTCAAAAGAAACTGTTGCAGACTTTGACATATGAGTATGATGACCTCCCCACAGCTCAGGTTTGGGTTGTTTCCCTCCCACACACAGGGTGAGCTTTAAGCAACATTCAGAATTGGCACAGTTTGACCTAGGATAACTTCTGTGGGTGGCCAGTATTGCTGATATCACACATGACAATGACGTCTCAGAGGGCATCAATGACGATACATTACTTACTAGTAGTACTATTTCATTTGCCTTCAAAACCAAATGCTATGTCTCGAGCCAATTCAATATTTAAAACTGACATATATTCACTGTACCACTGAACTGATATTTTACTAATCTAAGACAACATCGAAGGTAGAAGATGCTGGTTTATCTACTAGACATATCACTGAGTCATGAGAAATAGAAACTCAAAATGCTGAACTTACTAGCTTGAGGGCAAGGGGGCCAAGACTCTCGCATTGCATATTCAACCATGGCTGAATGGCCACTCTGTCTGATGGTCAGTCAAACATGACCAACGAGCTTGTCTGCCGCAAGTAAATCCGCCTCCACCCTCTCAAGCATGATACAGTTGAGTTGTAAAGCAATGGTGTTGCAGTGAATGATCTTGTATGTGAGATCCTTTCGTATGAGGGATATTTGGCGATCGCTTCAAGCAGCCTCCATGCAACAGCATGGAGGAGGAACAACATGGCATATGTACAATTTCAGTACTTCACGCTGAACACCTGGAAGTTAGTACACATAATATCAGTGCCATGGTTGGCTGACCTTTTCATCTGATGATTCCAATTTTGCTTCAAGTCCCATCAGTGATACCAGAGAAGGGTGTTGTGACTCATCAGAAGATAAGAGGTCTGTGCATTGATGAAAGGGCCAGCATATGGGAGCAATTGCATTGTGTGAAGTTCAGCAAGTGGAGAGGAGCAAAAATTTGGTTTGGAGTCTCACTGCTGATGATGAGCACAAGTTACAAAAGATTCCTGTTCATTCATCATGGTGGTAGGTATGATTGGGGTGTGATATGTCTGGCCATGCAGCACATTACCCATGATGCACGATGCTTGGTAAGCATGCATTAATTTTATGCCTGATCTTACTCTGTACCTTGGTACAGTCTCTTCGCCCTTCGCTGACGTTCTTCTATCAAGATGCCTCGGAAGAAAGCACCTTCTGGTCTACCAAAAAATATTAGTTGTCCCCAGTGTGCTAAGAAATTTTCCACTGCAACAAACGTTCTTCAACATATGAATCAACCCTCAGGCTTGTGTTACCATGCATCTTTAGCTGAAGACCTGATCTATGGGGAGGACATTGAGGTTCAGAGTGCTGCTCACTTGCAAGGTGATGATGAGAATGTTGATATGGATGCCTTTCCCAATTATGGTGACCCCTTGAACTTTGATGACCCTCACAGAAGTCAACATGATCCAGACCCTGGAATATATGTTGAGACCTACGAAGGATGCATGGAAGTGTTTCCTGGTGGAGAGATGTTTATGGATTGATTCAGATGTGATCAGTATGCAGAGCAGCACCAAGAGAATAGTTATTTTCTGTGGGCTTCAAGGCAAGAGTAGGCTTTTGCTTTGTGGCTCTTGCGATCTCGTCTTAGCATGGCAGCCATTGACTGTCTACGTTTGCTTGAAATTGTAAGTCGTGATATTCTAGCATCTTTGAAGTCTCACATCTGCGACAGATGAGGAACCTTTCGCTTTCCTTTTGCTCTGCAAAAGAACTCAGGACTCATGCTGAAATTCTTCCATCTGGCCCCTGATGGGTATGCGAAACATTGATGACTGAATATCCTACCAAAGAGTCAGCTTATGTTTTCTACCATAATCCTATTGATTGTCTACAGTCACTTCTGAGCCATCCCCTTTTCGAGCCTCACATATCATTTGTCCCAAGAAAGGTCTGGACAAGCGCTGCGAAGACTTGTTGCATGTATGACGAGTGGTTGAGTGGGGATTGCGCCTGGAGTATCCAAGTACGTGGGTCTCGACTCTTTCCAGGCTTTCTGATGATGACACTGTGTCACTCAGGAGGCGCTACCACCAAGCGCTACTCTTCTAGGGGTGGTCTTGTCATCTGACAAGACCAATATTTCGGTGATGAGTGGCAACTGTATGGCTCACCCTCTCCTAATCAGTCTCACCAACATCAATGCATGCCTTCACAGCAAATCATCTGCACATGCTTATCTCCTCCTCACATTACTTCCCATCACAAAGTTTACACACAAAACCACTTGCGTCCACAGCTTACTTCAAGACCAGCTCGTGCACCAAGCTCTCAACATCGTCCTATCGCCTCTCAAGACTGCCACATCTGTGGGGGTCATGATGAGTGACCCAAAGGGCAACTTACATTACTGTTTCACTCCGTTAGCTGCATGGATTGCAGACATGCCTGAAGAGGGCCTTCTAGCAGGAACAGCCATGAAGGTTTCTCCTGTCACCACTGCTACTTCGAAGGAATTTGGAGATCCCTATCAGCACCCCCCTTGTACTGCAGCGACCATGCTTGCTGCCATCTGCAGCGCATGTTCCCAATATTCCCCAACAGATTACAAAAATTTTCTCAAGGCTATGAGATGGTTTCAGTTAAATGGCATCATTGAACCATGTTGGAATTCTTGGCTGTTATCAGATCCCTCCATCTTTCTCACCCCTGAAGTATTACACCATTTTCATTGGATGTTTTGGGATCATGATGTCAAGTGGTGCATCGATGTGACAGGAGCCACCGAGCTGGATTTCCATTTCTCTATTATTCAGACCCTTGTGGGGTATCGGGCATTCAGCAAAGGAATCTCGAGGCTTAAACAAGTCACAGGTCATGATCACTGTGCAGTCCAGTGCTATATCATAGCTACTGTGGCTGGGTCCATTCCATGCGAGTTCCTCACAGCCATCCATGCTCTTCTTGACTTCTGTTACCTTGCACAGGTGCTGTCGTTCACCACTCAGTCCCTTGAGAAGGTCACCAGCTCCCTACAAGAATTCCATGATCACAAGGAGGCCATTGTGAGTGAGGGGATACGAGTTGACTGGCAGATTCCAAAGCTGGAGCTTCTCCAGAGTGTAGTCCCGAGTATTCGGCAATCTGGAGCAGTGATGCAGTGGTCGGCTGAGATCACTGAACATGCCCACATCGAAGAGATTAAGGTTCCAGCTTGTGCAGGCAATAATCAAAACTATAACAACCAAATTGTATGCCATCTTGATTGGCTGGATAAGTGTTTACATTTTGACCTTGCAACCTACATCCAGCAACATGCAGATCAACACGGGACTGACGATGAAAATCCTTCTGACTCAGATGCAGAGGAAGAATATGAAGCAGATGGCGAGGGCTACCTCTCTGCATACTCTACCTTGACCTGTCGAATTCCCGACTATTTCTCTATCTCTGTGTCCCTTCTCCTCGGAAAGGTTCCCTCCACACCAAAACCTTATTGCACATTCGCAACACCAATGACTGGTTTCCATCTTTCAACTAAGCCCTCGTTCCGGCTAACTGTTGATGAGGCAAGTGTCGCTTACCAGCTACCTGATCTTGAACATGCCTTGGCGACTTTCTTTGCAAATGGGGATACATTGTAGGCACGGTGAAGCCCCAACCAAGAGAATAGAGGGAGATCAAGGATTCAAGGGGAGTTCAAAGGTCTGGAGAAGTAGACTTGAGGTTTCGAGAGGTAGTGGGTGAGCTCGAGGGGGCTCTAGCAGATCGGGGGAAGGTGGTCGAGAGTGGAAACGAGGGGATCGAGAGGTGTGGGGAGGGATTCGAGGTCACGAGGGTGTATTTGGGACTTAGGAGCGAGAGGAGGAGTGGCAGAAGTTGCCAGGTGCTGACTAAGCCCATGCAGACAGTCAGGCAGGCATGGAACACGAGAGAATATTCTACTTTTACCACCTGCTTTGTGCATCATTGTAAAGGCTCGAACAGGAGCAAGATTCTCTCTGGCTATGCTCTTACTTGTCTGAGGGAGATTCATCCTAAGTGCCAGTACTAAGTCCTAGAAGCCCTTTTTTGGGACAACAACTCAGCTTGCACTTCCTTCATTCAATCTGCCCTCGTTTAGGGTGTCTTTCACTCTCATCTCTACATCTGGAGCCCACCGTGAGGGGCTTCTTTAGGAATTCTGGCACACAGGTACACTCTCTGCAGAACTGCAGCTTGCATTGCCAAAGAAGAAAGACAAAGGAGATTGAGAGAAGTCCTCGAGACAGAGCCACTGATTAACCCGAGTAATGCAGATATACCATCCCCAGCGAGCATTGCTCCATCATTACCATCTGCCACGTCACCAATGCTAGTCCCAGTTTCCATTTTACTGGCAGCTCTGTCAGCTTCGCCACACACCAGCACTTGTGTCACACATTCACCAGCTCTACCGACTATGTCAAATCAGCCTGAGGCACTGTTCACAGCTTACAGGTCCCCATCCCCACTAATAGTGTCCTCACCAGAGGAGGACTCAAACTCAGCTGAAGAAGCAGCTGGGACTTACAAGATGATCGAAGGAAATCCAGGGATTCAGAGGTTCATCTGGGAGCACCTCGAGAACACTAATAGGGTGCTACAGCATATCAAGTATGTCAGCGGCACTGTGTCGGCGAAGAAGTTTGTGGTAGTGGCACCTTTGATAGTGGTGGTAGGGCATAAGGTGTCCTTCAAGGGCAGAATCCCAGATGAGTCCAAAGTCCAGAAAATTTGGGACTGGCCATACTGCACTAACATTACAGAAGTCTGCAGATTCTTGGGACTATGCAGTTATTGCCAGATCTTCATCAAGGACTTCATGAAGAGAGCAAGACCTCTGATCAAGCTCACAAAGAAGGGAGTTTTCTTGCAGTTCGAGGAGGAACACGAGGAGGCCATGGATGATTTGAAGGATGCGCTAGTGCATTCACCAGCTCTTTGGCCCATCGACTATAAGTTGGGTCGAAGGGTTATCTTAGCCGTCAACACTTCTCATATCGCAGTAGGGTACTTACTGTTACAGATCGGTGAAGACGGCAAGCATTACCCTTCGAGGTATGGCTCGATCGCTCTCAATGACTGAGAAAGTCAGTACAGTCAAGCGAAGTTAGAGCTCTTTGGGCTCTTCTGGGCTTTGAGGGACGTGTGCAATTATATCTTTGGCGTCAAGGATCTGGCAGTTGAGGTAGACGCCAAGTATATTAAAGGGATGATCAATAATCCTGATCTCCAGCCCAACATGTCCATCAACTGCTGGATCGCAGGTATCTTACTCTTTGAATTCGAGCTGATCCACATACCTGCAGATCGACACAAGGGTCCCGATGGGTTATCGAGGCGACCCCGAGCTGAAGAAGACCCCATTGAGGACGACAAGTATGAGGACTGGATCGACGATGTGGGAACCTTCACTATTGAAGTCTTCAATCCACAAAGAGGGGAGAAGCCAGAGACTTATTTCGAGCAGTGGGGGTCGAGCCGGCCAATCCATGGAAGCTTGTTTGAGGAGAGGGTGGAGCAGAGAGAAGGATTGAAGGGGATCATTGCAGCCCAGGTGGTGTCATCTCAATCCGAAGGGACCGATGCTTTGCCTGATGTTGAAGTTCCTAGGATGCGAAGGGAAAAGGAGTGGGACGAGAGGCTAGAGCTTGCTCGATGTCTTCTCAAAACTGGCGAATGCCCCTCAGGACTATCTGACTCACAATTTGAGGCATTGATATGGTATGCCACCAGATTCTTTGTCAAGGACAGCGAGCTCTGGCATCAGGAAGCAAAAGGGAAGCACCAGCTAGTACCACCCTACGAGAAGCAACTGGACTTGTTGCAGCAAGCTCATGATGGCTTGGGTCATAAAGGCATGTTCTCCACTAAAATGAGACTACTGATCAGTTTCTGGTGGCTGTCCATAAGTTCAGACATACAATGGTTTGTCCAGATGTGCCATGAGTGCCAGATTCAAAGAATGGATAAACTCCATATTCCCCCAGTCGTAGCCATGCCCAAGCCTTTATTTTACAAGGCATATATGGACTCGATGAATCTGCCAAAGTCAAACAGGTTCAGATATATTGTCCAAGCTAGGTGTTCCTTAACTGCTTACCCCGAGTGGCAGATGCTGTGCTCTGAGACAGGCAAAGTACTTGGGAAGTTTATCTTCGAACAGATCTTGTGTCGATGGGGCGCGGTCAGCGAGATAGTGACCAACAATGGGTCAGCCTTTGTGCAAGCCCTCAATCTCCTCTCAAGTACCTACAAAATCAATCACATCAAGATCTCGCCATATAACTCACAAGCTAACAGCATTGTCGAGAGGTGACACCTTACGGTGCGAGAGGCCTTGGTGAAGACTTGTGAGGGAGATATGTCGAAGTGGGCAAATCATGTGGCCTATGTGTTCTGGGCAGAAAGGGTAATGATAGCGAAGTCCATGAAGCTGTCCCCTTACCAGATGGTACATGGCATAGAGCCATGGCTCCCTTTTGACTTCACAGAGGCTACTTTCCTCACGAACTGGGACAAGGATAAGTATTCAACTGAGGAACTGATTTCTCACCAGTGCAGGCAGCTCGAACGAAGAAAGGAAGACCTCAAGAGGGTCCAAGACCAGGTATATGCTGCTCGATGTTGGTCGGCGAAGGAGTTTGAGGCTAAAGTGAAGGGTTTGATAAGAGCATATGAGTTCGTGCCTAGTGATCTTGTGCTAGTGTGCAATATGAGGGTGGAGAAAGAGTTGGATCAAAAGACCAAACCTCGATATTTAGGGCCTATGGTTGTGCTGAGAAAGACTCGAGGAGGGGCCTACCTCCTCACAGAGCCCAATGGCTCTATTTCTCACCTTCGATATGCTGCCTTTCACTTACTACCTTATTTCCCTAGGTCACGTGTCAATATCTCAATCTTGGAGCTTATGGGAAGAATGGAAGCTGAGCTACTCGAGATCGAGCTTCATTCAATCGACAACATGGCAGGGCACAAAGAGAACTACATAGACCAGGATGAGTAAGATAATCCCAGTGAGAGTGTCAACACTTACTTTGTACATAAATGCATTTGGCTCTTCACATGAGGAGATTCTCAAAAAAAAAAAAATTTGTTTTCACACATCGAAGTATCGTGGGGAGGACAGAGTATATTGCACTGACAAAAAGATTTGTAGATACATAACGAAGCTGTTGAAGCTTCGTGCAGGGGGAAAAGGAGATGCTATGATAAGGCAATGAATAATTCTTCTAATCACGGGTGCAGCGTTTTCCTCGAGCCTTCGAAGATAGACCCTGCTCCTCGAGGGACTGATCAAAGGCCTCGACAGTGGCTATGATCACGTCTCGAATGGCGAGAGCAATGGTGAGGGACAAGAGGAAGTTGAGGGAGTGGGGGCGTGGTCCGAAGCCGAGGAACTGGAGGACGAGGGGAGAGGGAGGTGAACACATTTCTTGGGATGGGTGACTCTCATAGAGCTGGGGTCAAACTTGACGAGATCCTCAGCCATGGGACGACCTTTGATGAATCAACATCTGGCAATGAGCGCCTTGGCTCAAGCCTGACCCTTGACGGTGTCTTGCTGGAGGAGGGGATAGAGATTGAGAAGTTGGAAGAGAGGCATGAAGGGAAGGGGACTCACATAAAGAGAACACACTGTGTGCCTCACCTTGCAACAAGCACACTTTACTCCAATGATCCCACTGCAGACGGCCTTCCCTTCGACACAGCTGGCGCAAGCGGTGATAGGGTACATGGTATTTCCCCCACCGGTCGAGCCGCAAGGCACAAATTCGAGATGCCAGTCTGGTGCGAACATATGCCATTCCATCTCCATGTCAGGGCAAGAGCCAGTGTGAGGATCAACGAGTTGAGCACACGAAGCGAGGGGAGAGTCAGCAGGAATAGAAGGGACAGAACTGGTGGGGGGTGTGGTGGTGGCAGGGAGCTCATCAAGCTCATCATGTTCAGAAGCGGGGTTGCAAGGGGGACAAGAACGAGCAGGGGACGATGAAGGGGTGAGGGTGGATGTGGTCAAGGGGTGCGAAGGTGTGGGAGATGGGGGAGTGGTGGTCAAATGGGAGATGTCCGGGAGGGTAGTGATGGTCGGGTGGTCAGTGCTGGCAATGGTAGCATTGTCCATGGAGACATCACGCTCCCCCAGGGCACTCATGACATTCTCGACGGGAAGATAGACAGCAGGGGAGACAGAGGGGGCGGTAGGTTTGGGGAGAGGCAGGGAGGCAGTAGCAGGAGCTTGTGAACTCCGGAGGGAAACCTGTAAAAGTTGGGAAGTGAGGGAGGTGGAGAAGAGGGCCAACATACCTCGAAGCTGGCCAACTGGGCCAACAATGCGTTGCTGCCCAGGGCATCTCCAACAGATGCTGTCAGCTCTCGAACGAGCGCCAGAGCATGCTTGGCATTAGCGACAGGAGACAAGGGGGGATGCGGCTGGTGGCTAGTGTTTGGGGACGACATGGGGGAGCAGTGAGAGAGGAGGGAGAGAAGGGGGGGGTAGGCTGAGTGTGAGGAGCAGCTTCTGTGCGGGAACTGATGTGGCTGTGGTCAAATCAACAATGTCCAGCTATATCTGGAAGTGATTGCTCGCAACCTAAGCACACGGAGGGGGATGCTACGGTAATGAGTGTGTGGGGCTCGGTTTGACTTTTGGGAGTCACTGACACTCTTTCTGTTTTATTTTACCCTGCTACATGACGAACTGACTGAGGCTCATAGATATTTTAAGGCTTGAAGAGCTTGAACGAGATACTTGGGTCTCGATGGCATGTCTGGACCTGGATGAGGTCTCAATCCAGGTCTCTGAACCCTTGTAGTGCCCCACCTAGTGCGCCCGAGAGTCTCAAGGCTCCTTTCGAGGGTCGTGAGCCAGGTTTCGAGCTGGTCTGGAAGTAGAGCGAGGCTTTGATCTTGCTTTGGATGAAGTAAGGTGTGATGTGATGACTGGGGATGGTCACTATCTAAAGCCCCCATTGGATGTAGGCGCGGCGAAGCCCCAACCAAGAGAATAGAGGGAGATTGAGGATTTGAGGGGAGTTCGAAGGTCTGGAGAAGTAGACTTGAGGTTTCAAGAGGTAGTGGGTGAGCTCGAGGGGGGCTCTAGCAGATCGGGGGAAGGTGGTCGAGAGTGGAAATGAGGGGATTGAGAGGTGTGGGGAGGGATTCAAGGTTGTGAGGGTGTATTTGGGACTTAGGAGCGAGAGGAGGAGTGGTGGAAGTTGCCAGGCACTGACTAAGCCCGTGCAGACAGTCAGGTGGGCACGGAACATGAGAGAATATTCTACTTTTACCACCTGCTTTGTGCATCGTTGTAAAGGCTCGAACAGGAGCAAGATTCTCTCTGGCTATACTCTTACTTGTCTGAGGGAGATTCATCCTAAGTGCCAGTACTAAGTCCTAGAAGCCCTTTTTTGGGACAACAACTCAGCTCACACTTCCTTCGTTCAATCTGCCCTCGTTCAGGGTGTCTTTCACTCTCATCTCTACAACGTCTTTCCAAGTTTCACAATGTGTGATCACCAAACTTCAGATCTGGTGTAAATTGCATGTACAACACCTTTCCTACCATAACAAGACTCTGCTGTCACCTCAGATGCTTCGTGCCATACCACCCTTGATGGTACATCTGTAGAAAAGGGCTGTAGGCAGCCTCAGTAGTGACTCAACTACTATGTATATTAGATGTACCTGTAGGCAGCTACAGGGAATCAGTAAGTAGTCTACTATAAGGAATGTATGTGCTTACCCTCAGTAGTGACTCAACTACTGAGGATACAGTACCAAAATGTACTACAAAGTGCGCTCTAAGCGCTTATGTAAGCAAGTGAAAACTCGCACCAAATATACATCACACTGTGGTGATTCAATCTCCAACAACATCCTCATGGCCAATATGACTCAATTATTACCAGCATACACCCCAAGAGCAACTGGCCAGGAGATGGTTTAGCTGGGCACTCCGTTTCCCAGCTGCGTTTGATCTTCTGCCTTATGCGCTCAGACCTCTTCCTCGCATATGTTCAGCACTTCAACATTGTGCCTCAGTCCAATCCCAGTAATGTTAATCCTGCGACTGATATGCACTTGTTGAGGCAGGTGGTGCGGAATAATGGTCAACGGGTTGGAGAGGTAATCCCACTCACTCTCATTCGTTCTCCAGCTCATCTAGTCCCAAACTTTGGGTGAGGAGCTCACCCCCATCTGACATGTTTGAGTAGCTACAAATTCAGCAACGAGTTCTGGCTGAACAAGTACTGGACAAAGGAATTTTACTACACGTTATCTCCAGCTTACATAGATGCTACTCTGTATAACATGTGTGAGAAAGGATTATCAATGCTATTGATTGGTCATATCGATGCATAATATGTAATCTGGAAGTTGACATCTACCCATGGCTGCCCACAGCTCTCCTTCCTGACTATGCTGATCTTGCGATGGATAGCTTCCCTGTATCAGACAGCAACAAGAAAACACCACAGAAAAGCCAAGTGAGTAATTAGCCTTACCTTACTCAGCAATAGCTCAGTGTTTATGTTGCTTTTGTGCAGCAGCAGCCCGTCCATGTGACACCATACAATCGACAGCATGTGAGTGGCACCCAATTGTTTTTGAACAAAAATCTGACAATCACCCAAAGCTTTCATCTATACATCCACATTTAAGGCATAGAACCGACTGGTTCCATGCTGTCATGGATGCTTTAGTCAAAAATGACACCCGTGAAACACATTGGGAGCTCTCAAGAGACAACAGTGATAAGTTTTTGAACTTTCTTTTTCCAGATGAGGTCCTGTTCCCCAAAGGAATGGGAGAATTACCTGACCACTGCATGATAGAGCAGGTACTGAACAACTGCGTCAGCAGGGGACTTTACATTCCAGGGGTCAATCCTGCCTCTGCCTCTGGCTCTTCCAAGAAGGAGGAAGTCGGCTATTGGCCTTGAGCTCCTCAGCTGGATGCAAAACCTACAGCATGTGAAGGCTTACTCGCATCCTTTTTCAATTTGGTGATTGCAATTGTTAACCAGGCATGTGCAATGGCCACCATCAGGTGAGTGCAATTCTCTCCTACCACTGTTTCTAGATACCTACTGTCTACAGGGTATGGAGTGCAGATTCAGCTATGTGCCCCTTGAGTGGGGGCAATGCGATGAGGAAACCCGATCTGTCTTGTTGGCTCGATGCTGGCAGCAAGTTTGATTGGAGGCATCTCGCCACCTTTGCCAAAGTGAAGAACCACACAGGAAAGGACAATGAGAAATCATCATACATAGAAATGGCAGGTAAAGTGTCTTGCTTGTTGTATGCTCAGGATGGCTGCCATGCAGCTCCATGCCTCTGCATTCTTGGTTCTCAGATATACCTCACAGTTTTTCATCAGGGTGGGTCACTCTCCACTTGTGGCTATGATATCCATTGTTACCCATGCGAGTTTCTGTGCATACTCATCGGTGTCATGTCTGCCCCTCGTAACATTCTCGGGTTTGATATTTCAATCAATTGGGGAAAGAGAAGCTGCCCAGATGGAAAGGTGGTTGATGTGAAGGAGTTGAAAATTGAGATGGATGCCACCACCTGTACTATCGAACTCACAAGAGTGCTCTTCATTTCTGACAATCTATTTGGTCGGGGAACAATGGTCTGGGAAGGAATGATGAAGGCGAGGGGTACTAGTGGTATGCAAGCTAGGAAGGTGGCAGTGAAGGATTCGTGGATTGACCCCCTCCGGAAGTACACAGAAGGGAAAATACTCTCCATTTTGAACGCATGCAAGATCGAAGGCATCCCAACGTTAGTTCATGAGGAACAAGTCAAAGCACCCTATCCATCAGTAGTTGACTGTCTATGGGTCAACAGTTCGACCCACTTCCCCTGAGCATATCTTGCCCATTACAAGACCAATTCCTACTACCTCTGTGTTTTATCCCGCATTATCACCCATCCAGTTGGCGATCTCATCACCGAGTTTTCCTGTCTTGGAGAGCTCCTTGTCACTTTCCTTGATTATATTGTTGGTGAGCAAGACTATCATTCATGACCTTCAATAATCTCTCATGAGTTATTGATAGCCCATAAGAACACAGTTGAAATTGCCTGTGTCCTGCACCATGATATCAGCCTGTTCAACCTTCTTCTCACATTTGTGACTCAGAGAAGTGATCATTTAGAATTTGTGCAGAGGATGTCCAGCCTATCTGCTGCTGATCAAACTGCCTTGTGCATGAGAATAGTGAGCATCAAGCGATGAGGGGTGCTTGCTGATTGGGGCTATGCTGTCCCAACAGCAGAGCCTACCACTATCACCAATTCTGCATCCCCCACACCGCCAATTAAACAGCTGTCTCGAGTGGAATATGAATCCAGCAATTTTGTCCCCATCATGCCTGTAAATTCAAAGGATGCACCCCCCTTCTTTGACCTTAGTCTCAGACTTGACCAAGGAAGATAATATTGTCCTCGCCATGGGTCCTGCCAGTGTGGAGAATGACCTGCAACACACAATTGATACATCCCCTCTTCACCACACAGTGCGTTTCACTATTCTTGTAGCATCAAACAACTCAACAACCCAACTTAGGGAACATGGTCATGGATGGCAGCACAACTTGTCATGGCAGGCGCTGGGCAGCTGGTGGTACATGATGCATCCCATGATCTTGAATCATTCTTTTATGTTCTTGTCAGTATATGTGTCCTTCTCAACGAACCTTACAAGCCGAAATGCGACAGTGAGCTCAGGCAATGTTTTGACAAGTCTTTCAATACTTTTGAGCCAAGCATGCTGAAGACAATCACAATCCAGTTGGATCTCATGTGGAAGCTGTTCATACTACAACATATTTCAGACTATTTCAAACCCATCATCAGCCTTCTGACATGTCTGTGCAATGCTATAATTGTCCCCCTATCCACTGACGACCATGGCAATGTCAGCTGCAAGACACCCTTCACCCACAACATGTTCATTGCTGCCATCATCCAGACGCTCTCAGAACTTGGCCCTGACACATGGACAGCTGTAAATCAAGCAGGCAATGATGATCAAGTTGGCCTGAGGACCGAAATTGAAGGGGAGAATAGCTTGGAGTTGGCAGATGTAGCGAGTGAAGTGAATGCCTCACCTGATGATTATGCAGGCAAATCATCAAATGAGGCTATTTTCCCATCAAACTTACCATTTATGTTACCCAGACCTACTCCCCACCAGCACTCTGCAGGTCCCAGCTACAGCATGGATTCAGGCCTGGCTCTTAGTAGTCATGCTCGCCAGGAGAGAAGTAATGATTTGGACCTCCTGGAGGTTCCAAATAAGTGTTGACATTCATCTTCACACAGTGAATCTTCTTCCACTTCGAGCTTACCAATGCATAGTGCCTCCATACTTCGCAACTGGAGGGGCTATAGTACTAGCTCTGTGCCCTGATGGGCTGCTCATCATACAACACATAAGTATGTAGCTTCTGCCGCATCAAATTTGTGGTTTTATCATGGACACTATCCGACCATTTACTTGCTGGTGTGGAGTCTCTCTCAGGAACAATGTGTGCTGTTCTGGTGTTGTCATCAGTATTGTAGCCCTCTTTCATCCCACATGTCGAGCACTATTTTTTTGTCTATACATCCTTGTCATGCCCTGCATAAGCCCATTACATAATTTGGTATGAAGCAAGTGTTTTTAAAGCTGGTAGCCCTTCCAAAGTGAACTGGTTAGCTTCGTCTCCCCATGCCTCCCAAGCACAAACACAACAGCAAAGCTGTCCCCAGCTCCCAACCTGCTGCTGACAATGATGCTGTCTCATTGCAGATGAAGTGACGAAGAGCTGATCAGCTTTTCAATGAGGAGCTTGCACCTCTGGATGGTGGGTTTGTTTAGCTGTTCTATGTTTTCTGACCATGTCTTGTCACAGACACAGAGCCTGACCAACTTAGGCGCTCTTCACACACTGGAAGAGGTGATGGTGGGCAGCTTCGGCAGCTCCACAATATTGAGAGCATTCAAACTGCAAGGCACCTGCAACCATCAACTTGAAATCTTGACATGGCTACACAGGATGAACCAGTCAACCCCATGGCCCCTGATTACCCAGAGGACGAGCAGGAGAGTCAAATTCCACCATGGGTAGTCGAGTCGATCCTGCCATTTGCAGAGCAAAGTCCTGAAGTGCAGCCATTGTTCAAACATTCTCAACCTGGTCAACCATTCGGTTTCAAGCTCCCTTCTCAAGCTTCCACTGGTAGTACACAGTCTACCAGGTCATCTAACTCTGATTTGCCTTCTGGTAATCTATCAATATTTTCAGCTCCTATCTCACGAGGTTCTTCTGTGGCAAGCTCTCACCCTGTGTCCGAATGTGGGTCTAATAGTGCCTATCAACAACGAGATGTCTGGGGTGGTTCTCAACTGGCTCTACCCAAATGGTTATCCCAACTTCACATGCTTGCAATGGCTGAAGATCGTACTCTAGATACTTCTCAACATAATTCCCATGTCTGTACTCATTCCAGTTGATCCTTCTCTGGTACCCCTGTCCAAGGCCAACATCCTGTTCATGACAATGACCCCCCTTCACCCCCTCCACGACCTCCAGGACTACGTCGAACCCAATTGTTTTCTTGGCTCCCTTCAACCATAGCCAAATCCCACACCATATTTGCCAAGAATACTGAAGGCAGACTGGGTTCAGATGAAGATGGTCTGGTGATTGTGTTGGAAATAGCGGTATCGGTTATCTGGGGGCAGTGCGGGCTTATCTTGATAAGCTTATCTATGACGTCATATGTGTGTACATGTACTGGTAGTATGTAGATAACGCAAGTGTATAAAGCCAGGGACGATAGAGACAGGGTCTCTATCAAATTATCCCTGATCTTGGCCCTGTCTCTAGCGACACCCACTGAGCTGTCCCTGAGCTAAACCTGTATTCTTAACAGATTGATGAGGTATCTCCAAGCGAAGATGATCATTGTGCAGAGGCAGTTGTACACAGTGAAAGTGAGTCTTGTTATTACTATGCTCGTGAATCACAGTGATTCAAATGTCTAGCTGGAGATCCTGGTCATAGCAGCAAACTTGACAAGAAACATTCTCAATCTGGTACATTGTGGTTTCAAGGTGACTGCAGGTCCATGAATATGCAACAAAGTAAGCTTAGTATTTGCTGGTATACTGTGCTGACAATACCATTAGGAGAGATTGAAGATATTGTTATTCAACACTGCCAGTGTAACTGTGCCCCCCAGCTTCCTGACAATACCCAACTCCTGGCTGTATGTGATCAGCAGAGATCCAAAACCCCCCATTGTATCAGCCATTCCAAGGTCGATGCTTTGGACAGTTTGGAGGGCCCCATCAGCAAGATGTCCTCTTCATCCACCAAAGCCGCTCCCACCCCCCTGCTTGCAACTTCTGTCACTTCTGGTATAGTACCTAACAGCAATTCTGACCCCTCTCACCTCCAGTTTTACACCCCGCTGGTCCATGACATCATCGAGCATGCCAAGCAGATCTCTCATTGCAATATTGCATCCATCAACTCATTCCCACTGCATGCCAAGTTCAACTGCAAGGCCCCTGAATACATGAACAAAGCCATTGCCAAGCGTTGCTCCCAAGGCTTAGCAATTCCTGGTGGTAGGTAGTAATTATTCATAGGGAGTAAAACTGATACACATAATGCTTTGCAAAGGATGGTGGCCTCAATATTCACCTGATATTACCAAGCTGGTGAGTGTTGGAGCAGCAATGAAAAATTTTATCTGACTTCTTATAGCTTTGGGAAGATCATGGAAACTGGTGCTCTGCACTGAAGAAGAAAGCTCGCACATTCATCCATGAGCACTATGAATGGGACCCTCAAAACTGTCGCCCCATTAATGCCAAGCTTGCAAAGAGCCTTCTGGACCATGGTAATTTCTTAAGGCATGGGGTAGATGCAGAGGTGAGTGTGAAGGTTAGTATGCGATTATGTCTTGACATTGTTTGTGTAGGGTCATATGAACAATCTTGTGCACCCTGCACTATCTGGTCTCATCATCAATTTTTTCTATATGGGTTCAAATGCCATCACAAGTATATTCCCAGAGGTTTTTGAGAAAGAAGTACCATGCACTGCAGTTGTGCTCACTGCTACCACCGTGAATTTATTATGAACATTTCTCTTTTTGTATGCTGACACATATATAGATTAAAGTTGCCCTGGACAAGATGGTTGTGGAGGGCAAGGAGGTCACATTCAAACGTGACATTTATGCAGATATCTATGCTGATTTACTTGGACTCATGGCAAAATGTGATACTGTGCCCATTCACTGTGCCAAGACGAAGGCACTCTGTGTGGAGTGGGCGAAAGTGGGAATGTGAGTAGTTTGCCATACACAGTTTTATTATAACTTGAATTTCTTCTTCTGACTAGGAATGGCAGTGCAAATCTGGGGATGTTTACAGGCTTTGATGTTGAACTTGATTAGATGTAGTTATCATGCCATGGATTTGCCTGTCTCGTGCATAGTTAGAATGCAAATTACTATTCCTTTCTGCCCAGTTTACTTGTCTGGAGTGAGCTAGTATCAAGCTAGTCCAATCTGGCTCAGAATGGACTGCACATGCACTGTCAAGTTTTGATTACTCCAGGACTTCAGCAAAGTTCCCCCAGACTGTAATGGGACTGGGATGTGCTGGGACAGACTTTACAGATTCTGACAGCTAGGTACCTTGTTGGGAGAACTGGGGTTCTGGGACAGCTGGACAGTACCAGACAGTACTGTCCAGGGGAGGGTTGGTTTGCTGATGCATAGGCAGGCAAGGTCAGGAGGCTTAGTCAGCACAGTAGCATACAGGCACATGCAGACTCATGTACATCATCATCAGTCCAGGAGGACGACAACCAGAACTGCTGCACTGTACCATCATGGTAGACGAGAGTGGCTCTGTACCATGCAAAGTACCACAGCATCACCATAGCACCATCACACTGACCCACCACAACACTGAACCAAAACAGCAGGGAAACACACAACCAACATGCACCATACACGTGTCAGACCCTCAGACAGGATAAACAACAAGCTGCATGGAACAGTACACCTGTAACACTAAACAAACTGTCTCGCAGACTCCTGCAGCATGACTCGCAGGGCTGCTTTCTGCCCACAAATCCCACTACCCCACTGACAGTCCCATCACCATTGGGTACAACCCCAACTGATACTGAATATCTGTTCCCATCAGAACCACAGTCCCCAATGTCGTCCCCAGACTTCGCTCCAGCACAAGGACTCATGCCATCATGAGCAGCATCACTGAGCTCTGAAACAGAGGACCACCATAGAGTCTGCCAGCCAGTGGTGCCCCCAACACCCCCAGTATCAACAGTATCAAAGAACCACAGAGAACGCACCGCCATGACCCCATCAGGTGTAACCCAACCTCTGCCAGCGGTACCCCCCTCCCCAACTATAATGAGACCACTGGTGCTGCCACAGATCATAACCATACTGCCACCAGCTGCACCCCGACCACACCCAAGGATGATGGCAGAGTCAGTCCCACTGTTCTACAGTGAATGATTGTTGTCAGAGAATGCCAGCGACTTTTTGAAAGCGTTCAATAGGAACATATTGTTCTTGAACCCACAGGCCACCAACATGCAAAAAATAGCTGCACTGTCAAACTATCTTGGAATGGGATCACCAGCAGACAAATGGTACCAAAGCCTAACAGGAACACAACTAACTGCATGGAATGACTTTGTGGCAGCATTCAATGCAAGATGGCCACCCATCCTGAGCGCAACACAAATGTCAGAAGAATATCAGGTGGAATTACTGGGTCACAAAATGGCTGAGGACAACGTAGGAGCGATTAAAACAGTAGGATGGCAGAAGGTATGGGCACACATGAAGTGGGCAGAGGAAGCGTGGGAGCTGGAAATGCTAGCTGGGATCGAGAAAGGATTGATGTTAATCTGGCAGGTGAAGAAACAATTGCCAAAAGCTGTACGAAAACAGTTGGACAATGAATATGCAGACTGGGCAACATTCACGAAAGTGGTGAAAGATATAAACATGACGAAGCTGAAGCAGGAGAGGGAGGACATAGAAGAGAGGAAAAGGAGTGAGGAGGTGAGGGACTTGAAACTGCTCCAAGGGATGGAGGTAGTGAAACAAGCAACGATGGCCAACCTAACAGTGCAGTTGCAACGCCTCACAGTAGGCCAGGTGGCTGTGTCCTGTACTGCACCACACACAATGCCTCTCGCAACGTCCTCATCAATGAGATTCTCCCTACAGCGAACCCCACAATGTAGCTCACCAAGCACACTGCCAACAGAGGAAACCAAGGAAACAGTGCGAAAAGCGCTGGAACAGTTCCCACATCAACAAGCTGACAAAGAGGGCCAGAAGAAATATGCAGCGTGGATGGCGAGGCACAGGGAGACCACACAAATCATGGAGCATATGCCATACCCCCTGAGACCAGGAATGGCAACAGTGTGTTCAGGGGAATGCTTTAGATGCGGTTCACATGGGCATGGAAGCAGAAACTGCCCCATCCCTGAAGGAGACCTGGCAAGGTTGAGCCGCAATGAAACAGCTTGGAGGGCATTATGCAACAGAATGTTGGGACCATTCAATAAGGACACTGCATATCAGATCAGACTCATAGTGCTAGATGATCAGGGAAACAAGACAGGGTCGCTGTGAAGGACAGCACAATGACCCCGAAGCTCGAAGTATCTATGGTAGCATCTCACGACTTGCATGTACACAGCATCAAAACAGATATCATCAATCTGTACTCTGCAGTGCAAGAGACATGACACAGTATACTGACTACAACAAGCAAATCTGTCCCGTTCATACACCCAATCATGCTAAAGAACAGTGATGGCACAAATGTACAGTTACACACATTATTTGACAATGGAGCCATGACCAGTGTAGGGAGAGTATCCTCCCTAGTAGGATAATTCTTTTATTTCATTGTTTTTGCTTATGTTTTCTTTCTACTATGTTTTTGTTTCACTTTTTACTTAGTATTTGCACGCATTGTGGCTTATGTAAGCCTGCACGAGCACTTAGAGTGTACTGTACATACTTAGAACAATAACAGATGTGCTACCTCAGATGAAGAGCCAGATTTAAGACAAAGACAGCTCGGAATAATAGTTCTCCATCCCCTGACACTCAGTAGACTTTCTCTCAGCTTTTATTTGGATTTCTGGGTGCATTTTTTCTGTCTTTTCACTACACTTTGACCCTCCACCAGGCAACTCAAGCCCCCTGGGACGAATTCTCCCCTCTCTTCTCACTAGGAGACCTTTGGCCTATACCCTAGGGTCCTTTGACACTCATCTCTACACTGGCACAATGGCACTGTCCATGTTTAATGAAGTCAAAAACACCCTAAAGGGATGGCAACCATCAAACCAAGCTCTGTGCATGGCAAATGAGGCAGTCATCCCATCAGAAGCAATGTGGACAGGTACAATCAACATCCAAGGGGCCAAGATCACCAGAACCTTCAAAGTTTTTGACAGTGCAGGAGGATGGTCCTTCCTCTTTGGAAAACCATTGCTCAAGGCATTCAAGGCAATCCACAACTATGCCATGGACAAAGTGATAATCTCAGACAACAACATAACAACAATGCTGCAGAACCAATTCACACCCACCAGCCTTCCCTCCAAAGGTGAAGTGAAGAACAACGAGGTGTATGAAACAAGCAAAACAGATGCCCAGCAAACAAGTGAGACAAGCAACATCTTCACTAGGCGAACAAACCCATTTGCACCAAGCGAGTTGAGTACATCCTACAGAATGTGACAATCAGTAGCGATCTGACAGCAGGTGAAAGGGAAGAGGTTAACAAGCTACTGACAGAATTCGCAGATGTATTTGCATGCACGCTCAGCAAAGTTCTGCCAATACCAGGAGCGAAAGTCGACCTGAACATCAAGGATGACATAACCTTTTGCACCACAGTACACCAATGACTGATGAATCCCCCCCAAAGGCAGTTCATGAATAAATGGGTCAATCAAATGCTCGACACAGACCTAATCGAACATGCAGACATACCACACATCAAGCACATCATGCCAACAGTACTCACTCAGAAGGCACATGACAGTAGCAGGGGCATGTCAATCGAAGATCTACAACAGGAATTAAACAAACAATGTGCAGAAGCGAACATACCATGCCCGTTCCAAGATCACCCAGACATGTTCGAGCTGGAGGAATTGGTGCAGATACCAGGAGAAACACTGAAATGGCAAGTAACACAAAACTTCGCTGAGCTGAACAAGGTCACACAGATACCCCCAATGTTCCAAGGAGATATAAGAGCCAAACAACAATGGCTAAGTGGACACAAGTACATATCAGTGTTTGACTTTGCATCAGGTTTCTATGCTATTGAAATACCAGAGAAATGGCGGCCATATTTCACATTCTTCGTAGAAGGGAGAGGCTACTTCTGGTATAAAAGAATGGTAATGGGCTGGACAGGTGCACCAACAATTTTCTCTGCAATGGCAATCAAATGCCTGCACAACATACTCACCAGCAACATAATGGAACTCTTTGTTGATGATGGAGGGTGTGGTGATGACACGTTCAGAGGAATGATAGCAAAACTAAGGTGAGTCTTCACATGCTGCTGGAAGTACAAACTATCACTATCACCAATCAAGTGCAGGCTCTTTATGTCAGAGACAACATTCACAGGAGCCATGGTAGGCCCACAGGGAGTCCAACCAGACATCTCAAAACTATCAGCAGTAGTCAACTGGAAAAAACCCGACACAGTGCTCAATTTGCTGTCATTCCTAGGACTCATGGGACACTTCAGAGACCTCATCAAGGGCTATGCAAAAATGGAAGGACCACTATGAGATCTCATCAAAGAAGTGGAAATACCTAAGCCTATTTCAAAACCTACATACCATAGAGCGATGGCTAACCACAAGTTATCAGGAAAATGGGAGCATAAACACACAGAGGTGTTCATGAGGTTGAAGGTCGCACTAACTAGCCAACCTACACTACACATGCCACGGTACAATGGCACACCATTCATAGTGACCACCGACAGATGCCAAGAAGGCTTCAGTGCTATACTAACTCAGCGGTGTAGAGATAACTAATAAATGAGTAGGGAAATGGATCTAAAGGCTAGTTAGACCAATAGGGACCCTGCTGTAGAGGAGAACTAGTGGAGAAAATATGAAAAGAAACTGGAAACACTCAGCTGAAAACCTAACACAGACTCTGCTCAATCCCACCACTCTAGGACTCCCCTAGAGCTGTCCTGACTTCACTCTCAAAGGCAGAAAACAGAAAAGACTGCCACAGGCTGGTCACACCAGCCTGTGCTCTCCAGCCTCTATAGTGGTGATTGATTTTTAACTACTACAAACTCGAGTCCAAGTCCAACCTTGCTTACTAATCAGCCACTCGCCTCGCACCTAAGTCCCAACCCAAGGTACAAAACGGGGATCAAGCCCCTTAGAAAAACCAAACAAACCCTCAACCACTCTCTTACCACTCAATATCCTACTAGGGAGTACTCTCTCCCTACAGCAGATCAAAACCAGAGCCCCAAGTGGCAAGACCATTAGCAGGACCATACCAATAGCCTTTGCATCGAAACAAACATCAACAGCTGAGCGAAATTATAAACCATTCCTACTTGAATTCGCAGTGCTGAAATTCAGATTAGACCATTGTTCTGATATAATATGGGGATTCCTGGTGGAAATAGAGACGGACTGCAAAGTGCTAAAGGATGTCCTGTCGAATGACCACATATCTGCAGCACATGCCAGATGGAGAGATGGAATCATGGCACATAACATCATAGCAGTGCAACACATACCAGGAAGACTGAACGTTGTAGCAGACAGATTAAGCCATCAATGGGATAACACTGGCCACAAAACTGACAAGGACAGCCAATGGACAGTCAATCCCAACCCCGAGGCATTGTCAGGTCTAATAAACAACATGTTCACCCTCAAAAAACTCTCCAAGGATGACCAAATCCTAAGGGAACGCTTCAAACAAGAACCATTGTTCTTAGTGGTGATCGATGCCATACTCAATATGGACACTAACACTCCCATACGAGACTGTAGCAGAGCTAGGCACAGAGCATCACAGTATCTAATCGACCAAGGCAAATTATGGAGAGTACATGGAGGCACAAGCCTCAGACCCAGGCACAAAATGGAGTGCATCACGCAAGAGGAAGCAAGGAGAGAAGCGAAGCGTGTGCACGAATCAGGAGGCCATTTGGGTAGAGATGCACTTAAGATCATGATCACTGACAAGTTTTACTCCCTGAAATTAGATATTTCCATCATGGATGCAATACAAGAATGTGCAAAGTGCAAGAACTTCAGCACTCCAAAAATAAATGCCCTACTAGAACCAGTGACAAGGTGACACCCATTCAAATTATTAGTGGGTGACTACCTGTCTATGCCAGTGGGCAAGGGTGGCTATCACATGCTAGGGTTGTTTTTGGACATGTTCTCACAGCACTTGTGGGTAACGAAGTTTAAGATGGCTGGAACAGCAAAAACTACTGTGGACAGCCTCACAATGATCTTCAACAACTTTGCACCAGCTGAAATGTTCATGACAGACAGGGGACAACATTTCGACAATGAAATGGTCAAGGATTACTGCGCTAAGTGGTCCTGTAATCATCATGTCGTAGCAGCATACTCACCATGGATCAATGGCCTAGTGGAAGGCACTAACAAGTTGCTACTGCACATACTCAAACGACTCTGTGCACCAAGCATCGGCGAAGACAACGAGTCAAATGAGGACTGGGGAAAACTCCCAAGAACATGGCCAGACCATCTCAATGATGTGGTTCATGCATTAAATAACCATATCCTACCATCCCTCAAGCACATGCCAAAAGAACTGTTGCTTGGACTGGTAGTCGACACCAAACACATGGAACTAGATCATAGCATGACAGCACTAACATCAACAGATGCAGCAGTCCACATGGCATACGCAGCCCAACAGTGGCTCTATGGATATGATGAAGCCATCAAGCATGCCATCAAATGAAAGTTTGACCGTCATGTGTTAAAAAGACATCAGGCTGAAACTATCTTCACTAGGGGACAACTCATACAGATATACTGAAGCAACCTTGACTACACATTCAAAACAGAACGGAAAATCCTACCTAAGTGGTCTTGGCTGTACAGAGTGGTGACATGGCTAAGGAACTCTTACAGGTTGGAAATGCTATTGGGTGACCCTATCACAGGCGAGTTCAGTGCCCGATGTCTGCATGCATTTGTACCAAGGGAAGGGACACAACTACACAAAGACCAACAGGAGTTCAAGAAGAAGCTCGGGGCACAAGATGAAGAGAAAGATGGGGGAGCGAGCAACAAAGAGGAGGGTGTGTCAGTGGGACCACCGAGTGAGCTACATCGACAAGGAGCTTAGAAAGGGTGTGTAGATGACATGGATGTCGTCATTTTTCGAAGGGGGCACATGGAGTAGGGGGAGTCATAGGCAGGCAAGGTCAGGAGGCTTAGTCAGCACAGTAGCATACAGGCACATGTGGACTCATGTACATCATCATCGGTTCAGGAGGATGACGACCAGAATTGCTGCACTGTACCAACAGATGAGTGGTTGTTGAGATGTCAAGTCAACAGACTCAGCCAGGGGAGACTCCAAGAACAAAACATTTATAAGGAGAGGAAATAAAATACAATAAAAGAAACCTTGAGCAATGAAAGTGACCCCATATCAACTCAGTATGCTCTATGAGATTTCTAGATACGAAGCTGCCATGATATGCTGTGGAGTCGACTTCAAGCTGTTGGAGATTGAATCACCCCTGTGTGATGTCTATTTTGGTACGCTTTTCTATTGATTACATAAGCACTTAGAGCATACACTTCACAGTACATTTTGGTACTATTCCCTCAGTAGTTGAGTCACTACTGAGGGTAAGTCTACTATTTACTGAGTATTTCCATACTTACTGATAGCCTGTAGCTGCCTACAGGTACATCTAATATACATAGTAGTTGAGTCACTACTGAGGCTGCCTACAGCCCTTTTCTACAGGTTATGAGCCCCGCATAGCGCAGAAAATTTTATTGTAGGGCAACTTGTGGTCGACTCGAACGAAGGGACTACTCAACAAATTACTACTGTCCTTACTCAAAAGCTATTGGATACAACAACAGATGGACTACCTACCTGAGCTCACACACAATGGGCAAAATTGGATAACTTATGCAAGTTTGGTCCTATGTGCCATTTCTGACAAAGGCTTGATGGGGTTCCTGGTTGGGTCTGAAACATGACCAATACATCCAGCAGAGCTAGATGGTCAAGGTGAGGGTTGGACACCTCAGACCGACGATGAACGAGATGAGGTCGTGGCATGGCGAGCTGCAGACCAGTCATGGACACAGTGAAATGTGATGGTAAACTACACCATCATAAGTGGAATTCTGGACTCTATTTTTTTGTCTATGCTGCACCTGAAGTCGCCACTCGAAAAGTGGGACTACCTTGAAAAGCGCTTCGGTTCAATTCCGAGACCAGAGAGCTGGGTAGCAGCTGAGCAAGGCACACAGCAGAGCAGCTCACAGCCCAAGCAGGGTGTGGCTGGTGAAACCACTCAGGGCACCTGCGACAGCCACAATGAACCAGGGAAACCACATACAGTGACTCAAAAAACCCTTTCAATGTTTTGCTGTTTTTTATTGATGGTGATGCCAGAAATCAGGGAAATTCTCAGAAATCTTGAAAGTATTCATACAGATAGCCCTAGGTCCTGGCTTCAAAAGGGTACCTTACCCAAGTTGTTTGGCTTTGTTTTGGTGGAGATATTGCATGTTTAATCAGGACAACTCATTGAAAGGGTTTTTTTGCTGATGAGATGGCAGCATATTCATGGCAATTGGACAGCATATTTTATGGTTTGGAGCATGAATTTTTTGCAGTCATGCATGCTAGTGATTATGTAATATATCACATGATCAATTTGATGGTTTGTCAGCATGTAAACAAGGCCAACCATTGCATTTGAGTGATTGATCCTCTATCCTGTACCATCACTCAATCAGGACTATTCTCTCAGGGAAATGTGGGCAAATTATGGTGTAGTAGCACTACCATGAGTAGGATGTATGCCCAGCACCATTGGTCTCTTAAAATAGTTGCTAAAATTCATTCCTGTACCATTTCTGCTACCAATGCCTGAGGGGTCCTGACAGTAATCAGTATTGGGAAAGGTGAAAATGTCATGGAAGTCATTCTTGCACTTCAGGACATGAAGAGTGAACTAATCCCCTCTCAACTGCTGCATTTCTATGCAAGAAAAGCTGGTATCAAGGTTGGGGGAGGTAAAACCCTTCTTTACTTTCCAGGGGTTCTGGGTGGAGTAGCCTATTGGTCTGCCAGAATGCAAGTTTTTTTGCCTTCCATCCATCCTTAGGTGTTGCCACTGATCACCTATGACCAAATAATCCTTTCCTGGTCATCCATAGTTCAGCACAGGGCATAGTCTGGCTGACCCTCCTTGGCTTCTGGTGTGCAGAGGGGGGCATTGCCTCACCTCAACCTTGGTGCCACCTTTTCTTGCATAGAAATGCAGCAGTTGAGAGGGGATTAGTTCACTCTTCATGTCCTGAAGTGCAAGAATGACTTCCATGACATTTTCACCTTTCCCAATACTGATTACTGTCAGGACCCCTCAGGCATTGGTAGCAGAAATGGTACAGGAATGAATTTTAGCAACTATTTTAAGAGACCAATGGTGCTGGGCATACATCCTACTCATGGTAGTGCTACTACACCATAATTTGCCCACATTTCCCTGAGAGAATAGTCCTGATTGAGTGATGGTACAGGATAGAGGATCAATCACTCAAATGCAATGGTTGGCCTTGTTTACATGCTGACAAACCATCAAATTGATCATGTGATATATTACATAATCACTAGCATGCATGACTGCAAAAAATTCATGCTCCAAACCATAAAATATGCTGTCCAATTGCCATGAATATGCTGCCATCTCATCAGCAAAAAAACCCTTTCAATGAGTTGTCCTGATTAAACATGCAATATCTCCACCAAAACAAAGCCAAACAACTTGGGTAAGGTACCCTTTTGAAGCCAGGACCTAGGGCTATCTGTATGAATACTTTCAAGATTTCTGAGAATTTCCCTGATTTTTGGCATCACCATCAATAAAAAACAGCAAAACATTGAAAGGGTTTTTTGAGTCACTGTAGCGAAGAAGCGGGCTTCCCAGACAGCCCGGACAACCGCACCAAGACCAGGACTGGGCACACAAGGCCTGAGGCACCTGATGAGGGTAGTCAACATGCAGAGAGCAAGGTTGCAGAGTGCAGAAACTTGCCAGAGTTGACATCTGAGGTGCCAGAGCCTGCAGATAACACTGCTGGACTCACCAGTGGTCATTCTACGGAAGACGTACCACGAACACTTGTTGAAGAGAATCAGCGCACCCGGTGTAGGGAAAGTATCCTCCCTACCAGGATATTTCATTTATTTCATTGTTTTTACTTACTGATTTGTTTTCTTTTATCTTGTCTTGTCTTTTTACTTAGTGTTTGCACGTGTTGTGGCTTATGTAAGCCCGCGCAAGTACTTCGAGTGTACTGTACATACTTAGAAGAACAACAGATGTGCTACCTCAGACAGAAAAGCCGGAATCAAGACGAAACAGACTCAGAATATTAGTTCTCCATCTCCAGATGTTCTACAGATGTTTTCTTGAGTTTCTTCTGGATTTTGGGCGCGTTTTTCACCTTTTCTGCTTACTCCTTCACTCTACACCAGGCAACTCAAGCCTCCTGGGTCAAATTCACCCCCCTCTCTCACTAAGAGACCTTTGACCTATTCCTAGGGTCCTTTCACTCTCTTCTCTACATCTGGAGCCCACCGCAAGGGGGCTGTTTTGCTTGGTGACCCCACTTCTCCCCTACCTCTGAGCTCATGCATGCGTTTTCTTGTGACTGGACACGCCAAACCTCTCGCTTTTCAGGATTCTGATTCTACTTAACGAGACCTTTCGAACGGTGCCTTTTTCGTCGCGTCCACTGTAAAGATTGATGATAAAAGGAGTGTGGGAGGAGCCTAGAATAGACTCCTGTTGGAAGGGGGTCTCAGTTCGACCCAGGAGGCTTGAGTTGCCTGGTAGAGGGGTCAAAGAGTAGAGGAAAAGACCAAAAAACGCGCCCTAAAACCCAAGAGAGACTCAAGAAAACCTTTATAGAACATCAAGGGAGGAGAAATAATATTCTGAGCCCTCAGGCTCAGAATTCCGTCTATCTCGTCTGTGGTGGTACATCTATTATTATTTCTAAGTATGTACAGGTGCTCGAAGTACTCGCACGGGCTTATGTAAGCCACAACGCGTCCAAACACAAAGTAAAAAGATAAAGAAAAGGAAAGAAAACAGACCAGTAAGTAAAAACAATGAAATAAAACAAAATACCTAGTGGAGAGGATACTCTCCCTACATCCGAGGGTGGCTTCGGATAGTGACTGTCCCCAGTCACCACATACCGAGCTGTATCACAAAGCGAGACCAGGGATATCCTCCTCGAAACAAAACTCGAAGTCAAAACTCAAAAAAAAAATGCGAACTCGAAGGTGAAAGAGACCATAAACAAACAAAAACATGAATGAGAAGGGGTACCCATGCAGCAGGAGAGGGCACCAGAGTGGCCTCGAGGGGCAACGAGGGGACTCGAGGGGGTGGCTTCGAAGATGAGAGGGACTCGAGCCTAGACAGGCCTCAGAAGGTGACTCAAGGGGGAAGGACAGCTGTGCAAAGGGGCAACACAAGCCTTCGAGAGGCTCTGATGAGCCTTGGGACTCTACTCGAGGGTGGGACTGGGCTCGAAGCGCCAGAAGCGGCTCAAGAGGGGGGAGACAAGCCCTCGAAGCAGTTTCGAGGCAGGGGGAACAAACCTTCGAGCACTCTAACAACCTACTGAGTGCACACACGACTACCAATCCTCTCTCGAGCTACGAAGCAAGTGTGAAGCTAAGTCACCAGCCTGCTATCCGGGACACACCACCGTGGCTAAGCCACAGTGTGCCACGAGCCTGCATAAGTGACTTGGCAAGGAAATGAGCTGCTCGGAGCAGGCTCGGGGGAGAAAGGGAGGTCCTTTGAAGTTCGAGGGGATGCCTCGAAGGGGAAACAAGGGGGGAGCTTCGTGCTCGAGTGCGCCTCCCTGGGAGCATCTTCTAGAACGAGACCGAGAGTGCTCCACAGGGGTATCCCGAGAGTAAGAAACCGAACAGATAAAACCAACATATATTTCACGAAGTGAATACGGCACGAGCAGGGAGGGAGTAGGGGTATGGGTGTGTCTGAGGGAAGCGTCTACGTCATGATTGCATCTCGACAGGTCTTGGAATGCTTCTCGAACACATTAAGGTTGCGTCTGAAATATGATATGACTGCGTCTCAAATACATTATGATTGCGTCTCGAAAGGGGAATGAAGCAGGCACGTCTAGAATATGTTACGAACACGTCTTGGTAGATCTCGGAATGCATCTGGAACACGTTACGATTGCGTCTCGAAAGGGGAACAAAGCGGGTGCATCTGGAATATGATACAATTGCGTCTCGTCTGGATCTCGGAAAGTGTCTCGAACACGTTACGAAGAGGGCACGTCTAGAACATGTTATGAACGCGTCTCGGAAGGGGAACAAAGCAGATACGTCTGGGGTATGATACAATTGCGTCTCGAGAGGGGAACGAAGTGGATACGCCTGGGATACGATACAATTGTGTCTGGAACTTGTTATGATTGCGTCTCGTCTGGATCTCGGAAAGCGTCTCGAACACGTTACGAAGAGGGCACGTCTAGAACACGTTATGAACGCGTCTCGGAAGGGGGGACGAAGCAGATACGTCTAGAATATGTTATGAATGCGTCTTGGTAGATCTCCGAATGCGTCTGGAATATGTTACGATTGCGTCTCGAAAGGGGAACAAGGCGGGTGCGTCTCGGATATGATACAATTGCGTCTTGCGAGGGGAACAAAGCGGATACGTCTGGGATACGATACAATTGCGTCTCGAAAGGGGAACAAAGCGGGTGCGTCTCGGATATGATACAATTGCGTCTTGCGAGGGGAACAAAGCGGATACGTCTGGGATACAATACGATTGCGTCTCGAATATGTTACGACTGCGTCTGGAACACGATATGAACAAGGGTGCATCTCGAACACATTACGACTGTGTCTCGGAGGGTCGCGGAATGCGTCTCGAATATGTTACGAACAAAGCAAATGCGTCAAACAAAGCATCTATGTCACAAACGCGTCTCGAAAGGGTCTGGAATGCAGCTGGGTCTCGAAGCAGCTGGTGGGGTCTCGACAGGGCTTCGACTGACTCTAAGACGATGGGAAACAGTTCCCTACAACTCGAGAGGGAGCTAAAACACGAGGGAGAGTGCCAGGGAGCATAAGCTGTGGCAGGGGAGGAGGACGGCCGCACGCTGGGGAGGAACCGCTCGACGGAATGCTACAAAACTTTGGAGGATGGTAGAGGCAGGCCAGGAGAGCTGGGAGAACGAAGAAACATGGGAAACAGCGCACTCAGTCCCAAGGTATTCCAATTTTCGTCCTACAGAGCCTTTCTCCACAAAATTAAGGATATCTCCAGAAGTACTGAAGCGGACGCGACGACAAAGGCACCGTTCGAAAGGTCTCGTCGGGTAGGATCAGAATCCCGAAAAGCGAGAGGTCCGGCGCGTCGGTTCTCGAGAAAACGCGTGTACAAGCTCGAGGGGAGGGGGAGAAGTAGGGGTACCAAGCAAAACAGCCCCCTCGCGGTGGGCTCCAGATGTAAAGATTGATGATAAAAGGAGTGTGGGAGGAGCCTAGAATAGACTCCTGTTGGAAGGGGGTCTCAGTTCGACCCAGGAGGCTTGAGTTGCCTGGTAGAGGGGTCAAAGAGTAGAGGAAAAGACCAAAAAACGCGCCCTAAAACCCAAGAGAGACTCAAGAAAACCTTTATAGAACATCAAGGGAGGAGAAATAATATTCTGAGCCCTCAGGCTCAGAATTCCGTCTATCTCGTCTGTGGTGGTACATCTATTATTATTTCTAAGTATGTACAGGTGCTCGAAGTACTCGCACGGGCTTATGTAAGCCACAACGCGTCCAAACACAAAGTAAAAAGATAAAGAAAAGGAAAGAAAACAGACCAGTAAGTAAAAACAATGAAATAAAACAAAATACCTAGTGGAGAGGATACTCTCCCTACACCGCTTCAGTACTTCCAGAGATATTCTTATTTGTGTGGAGAAAGGCTCTGTAGGACGAAAACTGGAATAACTCAGGACTGGGTGCGCCATTTTTTGTATGTCTTCATTCGCCCACTTCTCCTCGCCCGCCTCTACCATCTCCCAAAGTTTCGTAGAATTCCGTCAAGCTGTTCTTCCCCAACACACTGCCGTCCTCCTCCCCTGCCACAGCATAGCTCCCTGGCACCTCCTGTTCGCGTTTTGAGCTGTTTTGAGTTGTAGGAAACCCTCCCCCTCCATCATAGAGTCAGTAGACGACCCCTTCGAGATGCCATCAGCCCCTTCGAGACCCCAGACACTTCAAGACTCCCAGACAAACCCCGAGCCCTTCGAGACACACTCGTGACACAGACGCTTTGTTAGACGCACCCGCTTCATTCGTAGACGTAACCAGACGTTATATCATCGTTTTTCTTGTGCATATTGCAGTCGAGTGAGGCTGCAAGTTTGAGAGTTAAGTGTTCGAGTCGCAACGGCGACTAGCTTTGGTTTTGGTGGTCGAAACCACCTTGAGATGTATCATACAAGGTTTCTGCATCCTCCTCCCCTCTTCATGGTTTGTTGCCACACCCTCACTTCCCCATAGACGTTCGAGGTCACATCGAGGCGACCCCACCTCTTTGTTTTACCCTTCGAGACCAACTGTTGACATTCAAGCCTTGCATTTACCCTCGATATCACTGTCAATTATCAGTTGCAACATGATATATATTCTTTTGAGCTTTGTATATACTACTCATGATGGAAGAAGCATGCAGACCATCTCGAGCCCCACTTGAGTCCCCCCCAGAGTTCTTGGGGCAGGCCGAGGACTTGCCACGTTACCTCAAGGACATAGTGGAGTATGGTAAGGCCCAGGGCGCAACAGATACCTCATCGCTCATCCAGTTTGCAATTGACGGAGCACCACCCCACACTGGAAGGCTCTGGAGCTATCTTGTGGCCAGCGCACCAATCTTCGAGCAATGGGAGAACTTCCAGGCGCTCGTGACTCTCCAGTACCCTGAGATTGAGCCAGTCAAGGATGTCCTTGAGTACTTCGAGGAGTTCTATACCTTCCTCGAGGGGACTCGTCACAGCAAGCTAAGCTCAGTTGCAGCTCTAGGGGACTACCTTCGTTGTTTCCAGGTCTTGTTCTTGGCCCTGGTGAGTTGGAATGTCTTGGAGTTGAGCCATCGAGGCCAGCTATTCCTTTGAGGCCTCCCACCACAAGTCGAGCTCGAGGTTTCGAGGAGGCTTGCATCCAGGTACCCCCTGTTCGAGTTGGGCCGCCTGTGGCCTGTCGAGGTCATTGTTTGTGTTATGAAGGAGGTTATCAAGGAGGGGGTAGGCCGCTCACCCCCTCATCTAGTTTCGAAGGATGCCTCGTCAGCTTGCAAGTTCCCCGAGGAACCCTCTCAGCACGCACACTCGCCCTCCATCAGTTCCCCGTCAGACACCCCTGTGGAGTACTCTCAGTCTTGTTCTAGAAGATGCTCCCAGGGAGAGGTGCACTCAAGCTTGAAGCTTCCCCCTCGTTCCCCCTTCAAGGCATGCCCTTGACCTTTGAAGACTCCCCCTCCTTCCCCCAAGCATGCTTTGAGCAGCTCGTCCCCTTGCCGAGTCACTAATGCAGGCTCGTGGCACACTGTGGTTCAGCCATGGCAGTGTGTCCCGGATAAGCAGGCTGGTGAGTCAGCTTTGAACTTGCTTCAAGGCTCAAGAGAGGACCAATGGTCATGTCCATGTCGAGTTGACCATTTGGAGAGTACAAAGGTTTTCCACCCTCATTCCCAGTTCATGTCTACTAGGGCTCGTGACCTCGGTTTTGCCTCGACTTGCTCTCATCAACCTTGTGAGTCCTCGAACACCCCCTCAAAGAGCTCGTCCCGTCTTGTGCCTCCCTCGAGGCACTCTCCTCATCCTGTCCCCTGTTGTGGGTCATGTCCAGGGAGGTCTTGCTTGCTTTGAGGGACCCCAGCCTCACTGTCGAACCCTGCCCCTGCGAGTTTTGAGTCCCTTTCGAGAGTGTCAGGTCGCTCGCTTCCCCTTCGAGAGGCTATGGCTTTGAGCAGGTATCCCTCTGCCTATCAAGAGGTCCCAAGGTGCCAAGTTGGGCCTCGAAGATTTGGTTTTTGTTTCTTCTGTGGTTGCGAGGGGCACATTCGAGCGCAGTGTGGAGTTTTTGCCTCGTATCTAGTGGCAGGAAAGTGTGGGGTGGTTCGAGGTCACGTTGTGCTACCTACAGGTGAGGAGATCCCTCGTGAGGCGCTCAGGCGCACATTACAGGCTCATTTGGACTTCTGGGCCCTCACTCATGGCCCAGGAGGGTTGGCTTCTTGGGTACCTTTCCCTCCTTTGAGTTCAGGATCAGTTCCACCCCTCGCCACCTCTCGAGTTCAACCCAAGATGACTCCGAGGCATCCTTTGAGGTCGCGAGCTACCCAGTCCCCTTCGAGGGTCAAGTGGTCCCCTCCGAGCTACCCTCGATCTCCCCCCGAGCTTCATTCCCCCTTCGAATCACCCTCGAGTCACTTTAACTGCATTCCCCCTTCAGCTGAGTAGTAGTTCTGTTTCTTTTATGTGGTTTGTTTTGTTTTGAGCTTGCATTTTCACATTTCTAGCTAGAGTTTTGTTTCAAGGATGATACCCTTGCCTTGGTTTAGGATACAGCTCAGTAGGTGATGACTGGGGACAGTCATTATTTAAAGCCACCCTCAGATGTAGGGAAAGTATCCTCCCTACCAGGATATTTCATTTATTTCATTGTTTTTACTTACTGACTTGTTTTCTTTTATCTTGTCTTGTCTTTTTACTTAGTGTTTGCACGTGTTGTGGCTTATGTAAGCCCGCGCTGTAGGGAGTCTATACTCCCTGAAGCTACAGAGCGCCCTTAGCGGCCTTTCTCACTCTCAGTAGTCGCTCGCTCACGCATTACGACACTCCCTTGGCTAGTAACATCGCTGCGTATGTTAACGTCACACCTTCCGCCACATCACGTGCTCGCGCCTGCAACATCGCCGCTGACTCACCAGCTACCGTATTAAGCCCGTCCCCTAACGCACGTATCCCTCCCTTCACGTGACCACTGAACACCGTGTGTCGGCGATTCCTACCGACCTGTCACGCGTCATCCCAGCCCCTCGGTGTCTATATCCATGCTACAAGCGCCGAAACGGCTGCCTCCCTAGTAAACATCGCCGCCCGCGTCCTTCCTTCGTCAACGAAATCGCCGCCAGCCCCACTGCGCCTCCCTCCGACCCAAGTACGGAGTTATACCTTTTCTTCTTTACTTACCTTCGCGATTCTGGACCTTGTTTGTTTTAATTTCCATCTACATCACTGCAGCGCTTGTGATTGTCCGTACATCGGTCTTGGTGTTTTCTTTTATTGCTTTAGACGTTTGACAGATCCGAAGTATTCCGATTTTACCTTAGAAACCACTGTCCTTACGCTACAAAAAGTCCGCTGTACATAGAAAAATAGGACCCACTTTTTTTGGAGTCAACATCTGCGTGTCTGAGAGTTTCTAGAGTCCCCATAGTCGTATCCCAGAGTATTTTCGAGTCTCCAGAGCAGCCTCAGAGTCCCCAAAGCTAGTCTTGTCGTCTATTCGTGGTCTTCGAGTCTTTCTCCGTCAGTAAATTGCCGCTACTTCGTTAAACCGGTCCCCTGCGTCTACAAGAATTTTCCCGTCGTCTACAAGAGTCTACTATCGCCGCCCTTCGAGTCCCAAGTCCATACAAGCGTCTTCCCACCCAAAAAAATCCCTGCCGCCTGTCTAGGGCGGACTTTCGAGTTCTTCGTCGCCAACACTGCCCAGTCACCAAGAAAAGTCCTCCTACGCCCTTCAGGCCTCCCTACCTGTCTCCTTCCGACTCAGCACCCCTTGGGACGAGCCTAGGTTTTACCTACAGCCTTCCCCACTTTCCCCTTGCGCTCTCACAAGAAGAGTTGCCCACAGCGCGAGTACTTCGAGTGTACTGTACATACTTAGAAGAACAACAGACATGCTACCTCAGACAGAAAAGCCAGAATCAAGACGAAACAGACTCGGAATATTAGTTCTCCATCTCCAGACGTTCTACAGATGTTTTCTTGAGTTTCTTCTGGATTTTGGGCATGTTTTTCACCTTTTCTGCTTACTCCTTGACTCTACACCAGGCAACTCAAGCCTCCTGGGTCAAATTCACCCCCCTCTCTCACTAAGAGACCTTTGACCTATTCCTAGGGTCCTTTCACTCTCTTCTCTACACTGGACAAACAGTGAAATGATTGCCGATGTACCCAATCCTCCAGGGATACATCCCGAACCCTCCACTTCACATGCCAAACATTCTACACTATGGAACAAGCTGCCAGTGCGAATACATAGCAGTATGGTCACAGAACTCAGGTTGCTGTGTACACAAAGCAAACAGGCATCACGACACCCACAGTGAACCCACCAAAGGCACTCAACATGAAATATCCCACCTGACAAGGCTCAGGGGATGGGGGTGCTTGTATCTCCTAGAGTTGGATGGGGGAATAGCCCAGATGTTGGGTCGAAGACAACAACACTGGAGGTAAGGGCAATTAGCACCAACGCAGCAGAGATTCAAGCCCAGGAGCCTGATAAGGCTGAGGATACCAGTGGTGGGGGTGATGATACAGCTAGTAAGGAGTCCGTCGACTTGCATGGAGTTGAAAAACCACTGCTAGCTCATAACAGGAGTCAGTATACCAAACATGAGGAAAAATGGCTGAACAGCTTACCTGTGTCACCTACACAGCCTCCAAATGGCATTACGAACACTCCTAGGACATCGAGGGTACCCTACTGACACTGCAGAGCCAACACAATGCCTGTGAATGGCAGTGGACTGCAAACAGCGAGAGGCTACAGATGCCTCATCCTCAGCGGTCCCATTTCGCTACCTTGCGAAGTCTCGCAACACGTCTGGAATATTGCAGATATGTTCCGGAGACAAGACATGCCTCCTAGATGGACTTGGAACCATCACGGACCTTCCAACAGTCAAACAGCAGTCTTGCGGCAGCAGCACAAGACTACAAGGCAAGACAGCAAGCATGCATGGCTCGAATGACATGGTACACCAGTGACACCACTAGTCTTACCATGGAAATGGACTGAGTGGAACAATAGGGAGAACAGCGATGCAACAAGCAGCAGAACCATCTGCTCACATGGAGCAGAGACACAGCTGCTGGCTGACAGCAAGTGTCGGTGCACACAGCAAGAGGAATCATGCCTGGATGGCTTACCTGCATCGCCTGAACTGCCTCCGACAGGCATCCCGAACATTCCTCAACTCTACAGGATCCTATGTCAACGTGGAAGGATCAAACGAATGGCTGGAAGTGTCAGTGATGTGCATATGAGGCAAGACGCCTACTTTACACAAGTGGGCCCCAAGCAGTCACTTATGCCCCTCTTCTCCCACTCAAAATGGTCCATATACCCTGCGGGAGGGTCATGGATGATGAACATACACTGTAACAGAGTCAGGCATGCATGACGGATCAAAATGAGAGGGCCCACATACCAGATAGTTCACATTCTCATGTGGCTGCTTCAACCCTTCTCCACATCCTCAAAATGACTCCAACACCCTATGGGAGGGTTATGGATACAGAAGATAGGCTGTAATGAAGTCAGGAGTGCCAGAGAATCTAAAACGAGAGGGTGCATGTACTGGATAGCTGGCATTCCTATGCAGCTACTTCAAACACTCTCAAACATCTCAAACCGACTCCAGAACATCGCCAACACTCCCAGATCAACATGGAACGACACAAAACAGCCAAGAAATCTTTGTATGGCAAAATGGCTGCCTTGCAGCAGTGGCATAAGGCAAGATACCAGGCTCAGGGCCAAACAGCCAAACGACTCATCTGCGCCATCGAAACGGCCTCCCAATGGCCTCACACACACTCTTTCGACCTCCATGGGCCCACACCAACATGGCAGAATCAAAACAGAAGCTGAAAACGTCAGCATCGTTCATACGAGGCCCAGCACCTACCATACACTTGCAGTCATCATATGGCCACTGCAGCTCATCTCGACGCCAACCAATCCATACGGAATCATTGCGGGAGGGTGCCCGACACTAGGCATTTGCTATAACGAGGTCAGCAATGCTGGAAACGTCCAAACGAGAGGGTATCCACACCCTGGTGAGCCCACACAAGGTTGTGCTACCATACAGCCACCTCTCGAGCACCCAGAAAACGCCAAAAACAGCCCTGGAACATCGCCGGCACTTACCAGAGGCAGGGGGTGCCTCATCCATCGATTTGGGGCGATGACGAGCCCCTCTACGGTCAAAACGGCAGCCTTTCGATCACAGTACAAGGCCAGGAGCACATGCAGTACAATGCATTTCCAAAATGGGAAGTTGCCACAACGCGGCGTGTCAACACAACCAAACAACACTCGTTGTACACAGACTCAAAGCTCACTTGGAGCAGAATACACACTCATTTTTATTGAATTATTGGGTATACATTCATTTGAGTTATATTTCTGCATTTCTACTTATCACACAGTGGAGCTTCAGGGGGTGTGTTGGAGATTGAATCACCCCTGTGTGATGTCTATTTTGGTACGCTTTTCTATTGATTACATAAACACTTAGAGCATACACTTCACAGTACATTTTGGTACTATTCCCTCAGTAGTTGAGTCACTACTGAGGGTAAGTCTACTATTTACTGAGTATTTCCATACTTACTGATAGCCTGTAGCTGCCTACAGGTACATCTAATATACATAGTAGTTGAGTCACTACTGAGGCTGCCTACAGCCCTTTTCTACACAAGCTGACAATGGTCAACTCAAAGTCAGTTTGGGCTCACCTGTGACTTTAGCTGATTGCATCGACTAACCAGACTTAGTCAAGTTGGGATTTATGAGAAGTCGGGTTGCTGAAAGTCAAGTTCCTCGCTTAGTCATGGGAAACCAGGTCACACCAAGTCAAGCCAAGTCATGGCAACACTAGCTTCTGATTACTTATAATACCATTTTTGGAATGTGGCCAAACTTACCACCAACCGAAAATTTATCTCACTCAATTTTAAAGATAAAAAAAATTCCTCTTGTACTTTGGTTCTACCATCAAAGAGGAGCATTATTACCAGAGGACTAAAAAATACTATTTTTTCTGAATGTGGTAGGAATTTTGCACAAAGTTAGCAGTGACTAAGTGAACAGCACCATAGCTCATTCCATTACTCGCATTAGTATGGAAAGCTGGACACTCATGCTACAAATTTTTGTGCTTTTTTCCCAAAGACTTACTACTTTAGGCAATTGACATTAGCTCCAACCTCCTTTAGGCAACAAACATTGGACAAGACCCCAATCACCTTTCAAAAATAAAACTGAAGGGCACTACCCAACAACATGTGATAAAATACCTAAGTCCATACATCCCAACATGCATGACATGTAGACATAGAACCTGAATAAGAGTGAGTATAATTGCTGCAGATGCAGCTCAAGTCCATGTCACTGCAAGCATTTCACAATTTTTCTTCAGAACACATGCTAAAAAAAATTGAAGAAAATGATACTCTTTTTTCACAGGTGTTTTCAAAGAGAAAAGGCAAAAATAATATTTTCTTTTCTTTGCATGACTTGCCACAAAACATTGATTGATGGTAATACCCATTAGTGCAGAAGCTAATCAGCACTACCATCAATTCATGTTTGTCCACAAAAAAGACAAAGAAAACTCAATATTATATTTGCATTTTTTCTGTGAACACAGCCCAAATAAAAGAGTATCTCTTTTTTCAATTTTTTCAAGATATTTTGGCATGAAAAATTGTGAAATGCTTGCAGTGTGTGGTGCATGAGCATTGTGTGTGTCATGTTTGATGCACCATGTTGTGGCAACTGCCTGTTTCAGAAGTCACTGTGCAGTGCATGTGCTCCCTATCTTGTACCACAGTTGTGAGGCTGCTGTTTTGAATATAGCAAGTTGGTTGTCATTCCACATCTGTCCGGGAGGTATCCGATGTCACCAGTAAGTGTTTGCAACATTCCAGAGGAGTTTCATGAGGTGGTGAGGTGGTAGAATGGGAATAGTGAGCATAGGGGCTTTGCTGCCTCTCATTTCAGATCTACTGATGTTTTCAGCTTTTGTCTTGATCCTGCTGCATCAGTGTGGGTTCCTGAGTGTCCCAGGAGGGTGCATGAAGTCTTTTTGAGTGGGCTTCAATGGCACAGGCAAGTCATTTGGCCATTTGGTGCTGCACTTGTTATCTTGCCTCATACTGCGACTCACAGGCAGCTGTTTGGCCATAGACAGGTTTGTCAGCCATTTTGTATTGTGCTGCTTTGATTCGGGAGGCACCCCCTTCTGCCAGTAAGGTATTGGCAGTGTTCCAGAACTGTTTAGAGGGGTTTGAGAGGAGTGAGAGCAGCCACATGAGAATGCAAGCTGTCTGGTATGTGCACCCTCTCATTTTGACTTGTCTTGCATGCCTGACTTTGTTACCACTTATATCCATTATCCATAACCCTCTCATAGGGTGTTGGTGTCATTTCAAGGAGTCTGTGAGGAGTTGAGGTAGCCACATGAGAATGCCAGCTGTACAGTGCATGTGCCCTCTTGTTTCGAGTTTTCTGGTGTTCCTGATCCCAGTAAAGAACATTTGTCATCCATGACCCTCCCGCAAGGTATGTGAATGAACCATTTTGAGGGTGTCAAGTGAGCTAGAGAGGGCTGCTTGGGGGCCACTTGGACACAGTAGGCATTTCGCCTTGTTAGAGTGCTGCTGACACTTACAGCCCTCATTTCAATCCTTCCACATTGTTGGGGTTCCCTGATGGTCCTAGAATGGGGGTTGGTGCTATTCAGAAAGGGATTTGGCAGTGCAGGTAAGCCACTTGGCCACTTCATCTCCTGCTGGCTATGCTGACCTCAGCTGCCAGCTAGCATCAATTTTTTGACTCCATGCAAGTCGACGAACTCCCTGCTAATTGCCTCATCTCATGCAACACATGCCACCAATGGTGACATATAAAGAGATGGGTGAAATTCCCTCCCAGACCATGACCAATCACATACCATAGTTATGGCACCGAGCATGTCGAATACATCCTCCAGGCAAATAGATGTGCACATAACAGTGATGATCTCATCACATAGTACCTTGCAGGCTAAGGTATGTCTATAGTATCAACGAAGCAAGGTTTTTGTCACTATTCGTAGAGTGAAGTGATACCATACATACATAAAACTATGACACAATCCACATGACATATATAACTATGTGCTATCAGAGCATAGTACATGTGCTTATCACCAAATGTGTTAGGCCTTTCATCATTGGTAGTTCGATTAAAAGCATTGAAGTGTTTGGGGTTGCGACCTAAGTCATTTGCCTAAAGTAGTAACACATGGGAAATTTCAATATTTTGATCTGAGCAGAATATAATTCTAAAGGTAAATGTGTAATGTTTGCCAAAATATATCATTATGTGAACAATTAAGACATCCTCAAAATGGAAAAGAAAATTATATATTTTGCTGTTGTCTAAATGTTTGACAGTAAATTATATTCTGTGGGAAATTTGAACTCTGACAGAAATTTATATTTTGATGGCTTGTACTTGATCAAATATAATATTGTGCACTGTTACAGCAATCAAAAAATAATTTTTTGTCAGAGTTCAAATTTCCCACAGAATATAATTTACTGTCAAACATTTAGACAACAGCAAAATATATAATTGTCTTTTCCATTTTGAGGATGTCTTAATTGTTCACATAATGATATATTTTGGCAAACATTATGCATTTACCTTTAGAATTATATTCTGCTCAGATCAAAATATTGAAATTTCCCATGTGTAAGACGCCGAATGTTTGTAGCATGAGTGTCCGGCTTTCCATACGTTAGCCCTCTAGCACCACCCCTTATCGCCGCGTGCTAACCAGATGGGTTAACTGTCACACTTATAGTTTTTCGTCGTCCAAAGCATTGCAAGCTGCTACCCTTGGTCTCCTCCTGTACACGGTCAGCTTGCATGCCCTGACTTGCATGGGGTATTTTCTGGTAAGTTGTGCCCTCCCATCTAACTTACCTCACGATGTTGGTAAACTTCAACTGGTTTTGCGTAACAGGGTACCTCTATTTTTACATGTGCCTGCCTTCATGCGGTACCTTTCATGGGCATCTGTGTTATAGCCACCATAGAGCTGGTGCTCCTGGTGCGGTCACCAGGTGTTGTATTCATGGTGCTTGTCCTTTGCATCCTCCTTCCTTTCGTAGGGGGCCTTCAGCGTATCTGGTGGATCCAGGGAAAAGCTTCCGCTGCACATTTGGAGGGCTGTGGGCGTACGAATCGTGCAGTCAACACGGAAGTATGACCATCGACGTAGGCGGTGCACGCTTTAACATCCGATTAATATAGTATACCATCAAATCGTCCTTATACCCTTCTGTACCAAAATCTGTAGCAGCATTTCAGCATTCCATCCGTACTCAAAAAAGTAAATGTATCGTATCATCGCTGCCATACTACATTTCCCACTCTTCCCAGAGTTCTGGTGGTACGAAGGCCCCTGAAGCTGGTGTCACGGGTGTAATCTCCGCTGTATCGACAAGCTCCACGATCTGCTCACTCAAACCATCTTCGTCATCTCTCCCTCCACGCCACGCAACCAAGGGGAAAACCGAGCGTACGCGTGGGGCGTGTAGCAGTCGAATGTCGGCACCCTCAATGACTTGATCAAGTCTCCCTGTTTGTACGTCGCGAACCTCAATAAATTCGGAACAGAACAGCAGGACGTGAGGTGCGCGGTGCAAGAACGAATTCGCTTTGATTTCCCAACGTACAAAGCTGGAATCTCGCGACGGTTTCCCGTATTTCGTAATGTAACAACCCATAGCTAGGTAAAATTTGGTCTCACCACGGGGTAATTTACGACATGGAACAAACACTTACTATCATAGATCACCATCAATTCTGATGCGTCACAGGGTACGAGTCCAAGCGGGCGGGCAGCTTCGCAACGAACCTTCAAGTCCCCTGTAGTTGAATTCGAAGGAGCACCCGAGAAGTCCGGGACAATGGAAATGATCGCTCTTCCAGGACTACGCACGGAGTCGGGATAAGCGCAGGAAATCGGACACTAGTATTATGATGCGGCGCTCACTTTTGTGGATCGGCGATCACAACTCCGCGATCCGTAGCAACGGCGATCGTCTTCGTCAGAGTCGTGATCGAATAGGGTTCTTGTGGAACGTAGAAGGGCTATAATGCAATAATTAGGGTCAATGCAATTTCTTAGCACAGGAGCATTACCTCGCCATAGGGGCGGAAGGATAGCGTAGGAAACTGTAGCGTCCACGGAGATCTCATCCCTAAATCAGTGGGACGGCAAGCTTCAAGGGCATAGACATAGGTATGCATGAAGCCCTTGACAGCGTAGACCACTGTAGTATTTCAACATTAGTAAGTCGGTATCAAAACTTGAGACCATTACCAATAGTGCGGTCTTTTACTTTTCCGGCCTCACAACAAATAACCGCTCCATCTTGCCCTGCAATGGTTTCAAGGGATGCATCTAAAGCACTGGCAGGTGACTGGTATTGAACCACTCGGGCGAGCACCTCGAGAGAGTACGACAGCAGGTAACCATCGTGATGAATCAAAACCTTGTTGAAGTCTTGCAGCACGATGATTTTCTTCGCGTTTTCGTAGGAGAGGATTCTACGGAACACTAAAAAAACGAGATGAGATTCAAAGTACCATGATGGATCCGACGGTGCACACTTTCACCCTGACGGCCAATGAATATGCCAGATGCACAACCAAATGTCATGAATTTCTTTCCCCCGCTGGCAACTGCAGGTATGTCCAATTCAACCCACAAGGTATGTGATATAAACGGCATGACACATACTAAAGGGAATCGCGTGAATGACCCTTCCAGAAGGAGGTTTCCGGGAACGGCCACTTCGAGGACCAGGAACGCGGAAAGTGCCGTCATCTAAAATTTGCGACACGAAAAACTGAAACGTAATCAGCCCAATAGTGTACGCCGATCATGCAAATAGTTACATACTCGATTTCCCTCCCGTCTTGCATCGTCTATTGCCTTGGTATTGGCCAGGGCCTCATACCACTTTGTTCGCGCTGCTTCAGTTGATGCATATAGTGTGTACCTACGGGTAGCTTTCTCAAACGCATGATACACCGTGAATGGATACATTGGTCTATGTGAAACTCGTAGGAAGTTCCCTTCCTCGGGCCTCTCCTTCCTGTTCTCGGGAGGACCGTCAAAACTGCCGAGCCGGAGGTATGCCAAGGGGATAGGCTTGCAAAGGTTGAGTACCGGAAAACAGTCTGTCTAGGCAGGATCAACACTCACCCTTGAAACGACCAGATGTCTGATAGTGTCACCAGGCATTTTCTCTTCTTTCGTTATCAGAACTGCATCACCGTCAGCGTCGAACGATACACGAGCCAAATGGGCTCACGGAAGTTATCCAGCAACGCGACGTAGAGATCGTACCACGGGTTCCAGTCCATCTCCAACTTTGATCGCCGTGCCAGAGTGCCGGCATACTCTAGGGAACGCATGTCGTTGTACAAAGCCAACTCCTAAAATGACTTGAAAATTCTGCAGCGGCTGCATGAACCGGGAAACTTTACTATGATTTCGCCCTTGTTGAAAGCGAGACTGTCACACAAATTCCAGAACTTGACCTTGCTATCTGCTGCTGCAATGCCAGGTTGCGTGCTTTTCAAGAAACCGTCAAGGGCGTCTAACACTAGAGGCAAATCTTTGGTGTCCGGGTGATCGGATTCGGTCCGCTTCTGCAGGTGTTCGAGGATTAGATTGAGCCGAGGAAGACGAGTGACTGGACGCGACAAGAACGTGACCAGATCGCGTTTCCTGGTACGAGGATCCCGATAACAGCGCTGCACGAAGTCTTTATAAGCCTTGTTGTGATTGAGTTCTGTACGATGTCGCTCTTCGGCCAGCGGGTAATGCTCGATATATGACTCGTAGTCAAGCTTAGAGTGGAAGAAAGCTAAGGAGTCTTAGAAGGTGGCGGGACATAAAGCGTCTGCTAACCCACAATCAAGAATCAGGTCCCATACGCTCTGCACTAACGGATGCTGTTCTCGTTGTCGAGCGAATAGAGCCTCTAAGAGTCGGTCATGGTGCGCCGTGATTTGTTCCAGGTTCCAAAAAACCGTGGAGAGGAAGGTTTGAAGGCGTTCGGCAGGCGATATAACGGGCGGTGAAGCAGATTTCAGGCGTTCGACGAAAACCTGGCAAAATTCGCTCAGCCTTTATTATCCATTCAGATACGGAGGCGGCTGCCTCACTTCCTGAATGACGTGCAGGTCGTACACGTAGTCCCGTTCTGACTTGAAAACCTCGAACAGGATGGATTGGCGCTCCACCTCGCGTTTACCAACCGCTTCGCGAGCTTCAGGTGGGACGAGAGAGTGCCATGCTTCATCCTTTTCATCTAAAGAGCCATTTTGAAAACGGTTTAGGCCTTCTTCGGATTGGAGGCTGCCGAGAAGAGACGATCAAGATCCAACCCCACAGCATGCGAAAATAAACCACATACGTCATGTTTGATAATTCTCGGGTCAGCTTGTAGACTTTGGAGCCAGGCGACTACATACGGCACACGTCGAAATAGGCACGGATATCGTAAAAAAAAGTAAAGGTAAGGATCTCACCTCCTCCGTACTCCGAGCGGGACTGATTTCGAAAGACGGAGCTGGGCCAGGAGTCGCAGGAGTATATGAACGAGCCACATAATCGTCCTCCGGTGACCTTCCAGCGAGAACGGTTTCTGACTTGCTTAATCGGTGTCTGTTAGGGTTGACAGTCAACCTCTGAGAGACAGATCGGTGTATTTCAAGTTCGGGGGATGAGATGGTCGGCGGTGCAAACGTGCTGCGCGCGCGGCTGAGCGGCCTATCTGGCACTTCGAGTGTGGTTGGGGGACCTCTCGCAGTCGGCGTCGCGTCCCATGCGCTGAGTATACTATCGGAAGACTGGGCTGCCGCTTCGAAGGGGTAGGGTGAGTATACTTCGGGGGGATGATATGCCGGTGACCGGGACCGCTGTGGTATCGTGACAGAAGGATGTGCACGATGGTTCTGCATTGTTCGATGGTTTCGGTGCGGGTCTTGCAGGCTAGTAACGAGGAATACACCCAGCTGGAACCGATGTCCCTCGATTGGCTGACTGGCAACGCTTTCGCAGTGGTCTTTGCCTTGCTTGGCGTCACTTTGGCAGGTATGACATTATCTATCCAAATCACGTGAAGATCACTATGATATTGATCCCCTAATACGTCATGCATCATCAAGCTATCATATATCAAGCTTCATTCAAGTACATACAACGACTGGCAGTAGCAGTAACAACTTACCAAGGACTACAACATGTTACATACAACCCATAGAACATACAACAACAATGAGAGGAGATACCAGCAGATATCTAGACGAATCGATCAACACCACATACCCGCCTCCCCTTACACGCCTTGCTAGAGCGCTTGCGCCAATGCTTCCAGTGCTCCTCGCCCATATCCCACGCTCGAGAGGCCATTTTCTCATTGTCGAGCATCGCCTGTTGAAGTTCTTCAGCCATCTTCTTCGCGTTACTCCTGGCACGTTGAGCACGATCAGTCATCTCCTCCACAATGCCTTTCACCTCTTCTAAAACTTTCTCCTTTCCCTTCGACGAGGATTGGACGCGACTCGCAACAGCTTCTGTAGCCTCGAACAGCCACTTCGCACCACGTTCCGTCAGTTGCTTGGCTTGCTTCCTCGCGCGAGAGTTTCTAGCGTAAAGCGCATCCTTAACACTTTCCAACTTCTTCACGTTCTCCTCCACGGAGGACACAGATCGTTGTACAAGAAGGGCCGTTTCCGAAACGAACGTGTGAACCTGTCTGGAGATAGCCTGAACCAATGCGTCGAGTGCGTCAAGAATGACTTGGACGTCGTTCGCAATGGTGGCAGAGATGATGGGCATATACTCATTTATGATGTTAGGGGCAGAACTGAGGGTCAGTGAGGACGTAGTGGCCGTAGTAGAGGCGGAGCTATGATACTGTCCGGTCGTAGTACTCGGTACCACAGAGACCGACTTCTGCTGGCTTTCTGGAACAAGAATGGAAACAGTGGGTCGCAATACGAGATCCTTGGGTTGTGACAGGCGCTCATGTAGCGTGTAAGGCGACATGCGACGAATGGCCGGTGTGTGTGTACAAGGGATCGAAACCGACGTCAACTCAGCACGGAAGACGGGGAGTGAAAAGTCATGGCCCGGCGCAGTTGTCGGAGATTCTACGGCGGGAGGAATGATCTCCCTCGCGCGCTCAGCAGCAGGTAGGAGGAGCTGCAATATAGAAGTAGAGGTGGAACTGCCAGAAGTGGCAGCAGGCGTAGGGATAATCGAAGTCATGCGAGAAACCGTCATGAAGGCCGAAGGTGCCATGATGCCGAAGACGAGAGACATGATGGCAGAAAAGATGGACATCCTAAAACCAGAGAACATGTAAGAAAGTCGAAAGCGGGAGAGTCAAAACAAAGGCACATTGCCAGGCAACGAAGGTCATTGATAGACGCCCTGCCGATGGGTTTCTTGTTGCTAGACCAAATGCGGTGAAACGCACGGTATGCTGCGATGGGATCCAAGTTATCGATGTCACGTTCATCGACGACGGCGGAGGCGCCTGGCGTCAAGCGCAAGGCTCGACGTTCAGGAATGTCTGAGAAACTCCACAGTTGCTCCGAGAAACTGTACGGCATACTTAAGTCGTCTAAAGCAGGAGCTGCTACGACGGGTAGATAAAAAGCAGGCTCGGGGAGATGTGGAGGACGAAAAGGCATATAAACAATTGACAATGAAGGAAACGGCGTAGAGTGTGTCAAGGATGGCTGTTGAGGGTTGCAATTAATTCCGCACGAGAAAAACAGAAACAACCTACACCCTCTGCTGGATAGCCGTGATCGATCTTGTCGGTGACGGTGATGATGTGAGGGAAGAGTTTGTCTGAATGGGTGGTGGCGGAAAATTGGCGTACAGAGCTGTCTTCCCCAGATACTGTGATGGTGACACCGGCCCCTTCCGCGACTTTCTCCAGCAACGAGGTGACTACGGACCATCTAGAAGGAGTGGGATAGCCATAGAGGGTGATGTTAAACTCAGATGCAGGGGATGTGCCAGCCGGTAAAACTGAATCTTGTACTGGAGCCACCTCGCGAGTTGCTGGTGTTTCCTCCTCAGCCTGCTGAGGAACTGGAATAATGTCAGAAGGTTGGGAAGCTTCCGAACAGCTTCCGATATCTTCGTAGGATGATTCCTTGAGTTCCTCCCGCGAACTTGTGATTGGATCGGGGAAAGAGAGGCGGAGGTCACGCACAGAGTTGTGCAGGGTAGATGCATGGAGAGAGCTCGATCGCGAGGAGCTCAACGTGCTGACCATGCTCTGGTCAAGGCCTTCGTTTACTCGTTGCTCTTCGAGCGACGTCTCCTCGTTGGCATGGATAACGGGGTGCGATTCTTCGTGGGGGTAGAGGGAGACCGGAGGCGGTACTAAGGCTTGGTCCGGTAAGGCCTCGTCGGCGCTATCTTCGATCATTCCTTCCCACACATCGATGTCGCCATCCCGAGAGCTGCCGTAGCTCAGGGAAGACTGCCTTGACCTTGAACGAGAAGCATGTTCGTGATCAGTGTCCCTACTAGAGGAGAAGATGGAGTCGTTATCGTCCGACTCTCTGTCAGTGCCTGAGATGTCAAGCCAATCTGAGTCAGAGAAGGTCTCTGGTTCTGAATACACTGGATGGTCTACTGCTGGATCTAGCATATCTGGGTGTCTTACTGAGCGGTTGGGAGCGTTCATGGTGGATGTTCGGATGAAAGGGATGGGGGGGGGGGGCTTTATGTAGATGGGGCCACCCCCTGGCGGACATTTCCCACGCGTCTGTCCTGCCACAGTACTAGACGCATGATGGACATAATAAACCATACGCTAGTGACTTGGTGACAGAAACTAATTGTTTAGACCGGTACAGGCATGTGTTCGCTGTATTTCCCTGCCAGGTGCATCGTGTTCGTTTCTGCAGGCTGCCGTGTGTTTACCATGAACACGTAGGCATGATGTGTTATACACGCGGCCCATAGTCCCAGCCAATTACATACTACCATTTGTGAGTAGGATCAGAATCCGATACTAATACTAATACGCACAGTGACTCAGAACTGCGGGCACCAACGTGACTGCGACTGCCAGTTAGAAGCCACACGTCCCGGACCGGGCACGGGACGGTCCGGAGCCTGTATCACGTCGTCGTCCTCGATATTCTTGGCACAGCTTCTGCGGGGCTCCGTGTTCCACCACCTACTGTAACACCTGGTTACTGGAAGTATGGTAGTGGAGAACATCGATGTTATGCGCTAGTGTCTAGTAAAATCGTGTAGACTTATTAGCCCCTGTCGTCGAGTCCAAATTGTCCAATGGCATAGCACGTGAGTCAATTGGAGGCAGGCTGTCAGTTGCTGCCCGATCGTGATCTAAATCAACTACACATCCCAAGTCCAACTCCACTCAGCTCTACAGTAGGACGAGCCTAACTCGAGGATCGTTATTCGGTCGTTCTTAATAGAAGTTTTCGCCACAAGTCGGATACAAAGTGACCACGCGATCAATTCTGGACTAGGTCTTGTCAGCCATCCACGCCCGCGTGCCGTTTCGATGGAGCAAGAGATCCACAGATTTATACAGGCCATACATATTGCTTGCGATCCATCCCAAGTGGGGCTCCATCAGCAAGCCCTGGAGTATCTCTCTCATGTTCAACAAAACGCACATGAGTCATGGCGTCTGGCTCTCAATGTCTTCGTGGACGTAGATCCCAGTGGACAGGGTCGAAAGTATCCTCCCCAAGCAAGGTTTACTGCTCTGCGTATGCTAGACGAGTTTTTTGATAATCGGTGAGTGTGCCGTTCCTGTGCTCGATGGCCTTCTGTGAGGACTCCGTGTTACATCTTCATTGGTGTTCCTCCTGGGGTGGAGTTATTATAACAGTAGGAACTTGATTCTTACGCGCACGCACAGGTTTGAACGACTAGACGACGACACCTTCCACTCTCTGCAAGAGTCCATCCTGTCTTATATACAAACAGAGTACGTTTACGGTCACGCCGAGTCCAACGCATCATGTACGTGACGCTCAGCTCTTTCTCATGCTTCAACTATATCTCCGTCTGCAGTTCTTCGCAACAAATTCTCTCATACATTAACCTTATTCTTCCTCTGCACGTACGTCGAGCAATGGCCAACATTCTTTACCGACCTGTTCCAGCTCATCCGCAATGGGGATTCATCTCAACAAAAGTTCAACCGCCACGTCTCTCTTCTACTATTCCATCTTGTCGTCGAAATATCTGGCGAAGTTGCCGATCAAACTCTCAAAGCCGCTCGGACGTTCAGTCCTGTGCGGCACGCAAGGGATGGCCGCGTGAGAGACGCCGTGCGAGAACGTGACGCCGCTTTGATTAACGAAGCAGTGTTGACTATCGTCGCAGACGCAGCTGAAAGGATGGCGTTGTTGAGGGAATCGGGCGCGGAGTCAACGGCCGTGGATGAGGTTGTGGAGGTTGCAGATTGGGGTGTCAGGACATTCGCCTCTTACGCAGGTGAGTATTTAAACACCTTGAACATTCACCGTGTGACATCGTCTATCCGCAGGCTGGATCGACATTAATTTGACGGTGACCCCTACAACGGTCCCACTACTATTCTCATTGCTTGCGGACCCGTCGCTAGCTATTAGACTGGCAACTTCGGCAGCGTTGCTCCGGATCGTCTCAAAGGGCTTGAAGGAGCCTGAAGACAAGTTGCAGTTGATAAAAGTACTATCGTTGGATCAGGTAATCGACGCCCTTGAAGCCAAGACGCGAGCACAACAAATAGAAAGAGGTTCTGACGAAGATGAGGGGGAGGAGTCATACAGAGAGGCTTTAGGAAAGCTTCTGAATGTCTTGGGCCTTGAATTATCAAAGTTAATCGAGGTGACCATTCCGTCTACACGCCGTGAATACGTATGCTCATGCAACTACATGTTAGGAGTGTCCCAAGCCTCAAGTCGTTGCTGAAGCAAAGCAGTTCCTCAGCCGAGTCTTGCCAATCATGTTAAGATTCATGGCCGATGAGTACGATGATACTTGTTGCACTGTATTCCCACTCCTTCAGGCCGTTCTCGGCAGCGTACGTCCCATCTTTCCATGTACTCCAAGCGCATATTGACTTTGTCTCAGTATAAGAGGAACAAAAAAGTGTCCCCAGGTCCACTGGATGAATCAACGCGATCGTTTCTCACCTCCTTACTCAATGTCGTTCTGCAAAAGATGCGGTGGGACAAGGAAGAGGACCCAGCTGACATGGATCTGGACGATGTAGCAGCATTCGAACTTCTCCGAAAGGTAAACTGTCTTTGCTGATTCTTGACAATTTGCTCATGTTCTGGTTAGGATCTCCGATCATTCATGGACTCGGTTTTGACCATAGAACCAGACCTTGTTACACAGGCCATACGAACTCTAGTTCTCAGTACGCTCTCTACCTACCGCAACGGTGTTCCTGTCGAATGGCACGATGCGGAGCTTGCGATTTACCTTGTTTACATATTCGGAGAAATCAGCAAAAGTGTGTACTTCACGTTGACTCTCCGCGAGATTCTGATTGTGTCTATTTATAGGCGGAGGCAAGGGTCGTGCAGCGTTCTGCTTAGCACCTGCGGTACCAAAAGACAAGAGAAAAGACGTCGACTACTCAGATTACCCTCTCACCCCTCACGGAGAGATACTTCTGGCCCTCGTTCAATCCCAAATCTCGGCATATCCTCATCGCGCAGTGGTCATGCAGTTCTTTGAGACTGTTGCACGGTACTGTGACTTTTTCAAGATACGGAAGGATTGCATCATGCCAACTCTAGAGGCTATGGTCGATGAGCGGTAAGCGGTAGTTATGCAACGTGCGTGTTAGGGTTACTGAGTTCAGTTTTAGTGGTCTTCACAGTCCTGATATTTCCGTTCGACGACGCACGTACTACCTTTTCCACCGTTTCATCAGGGAGGGTAGGAACGACATCTCGTCGGAGCTTGCAGTCAGTTTAGTAGAGAGCATCCGAGATTTACTTGCTATTCAGGTCGATCTTCCAACACCAGACAGTCCAGAAGACGACTTGCTCACAGAAGCCATTAAGAATCCTGGGCTATTTGACCATCAGCTGTATATCTTCGAGACGGTTGGCATCCTCGTGTCCCTTCTTTCGAAAGCGCGGGATCAGCAAGCTAGCATCCTTCTGTCGATCGTGACGCCACTTTTGGATGGTTTGTCGACGAACCTGACATTGGTCAAGAGCAAGGAAGACGTGATACCCATTGTGCAAGTTCATCATACCATCATGGCGCTCGGCAATATCGCCAAGGGTTTTCCTGATTATCCTTCCCCGGTACCAGAAGGATACTCGTTCTCCCCTCTGGAAGTCTTCCGACAAGTTTCCCATGCGATCCTTGTTGCATTGGAAGCGATGAACGCCTTCAAATGCGTGCGCGACGCTGTGAGCTTTGAGTCCTTATTTGCATTTTACATGGTACTGACAGTAGATGAAGGCGAGATACGCCTTCGCACGTATTATTGCAACCACAGGTTCTAATGTAACGGACCTTATTCCCCCACTAATGGCCAACCTTTTAGCTCATTTTGCGCCGTCGGAACTTGCTGACTTCATGAACTTCATCGGGCTTCTCATTCATAGGTTGCAAGTACGTCTCCCTCACGTTCTGAAGTGGCTGTTTTTTTCCTAACAGGGGTTTGTTTCGCAGAAGGATTTGTTTGAAGTATTAGACGAGCTTCTCGGCCCGCTCAACGCACATATCGCGAACTTGTTGTCTCAGCCCGTCACGGGTACAGATGATGGTTTGACGCACACAGAGACTAAGCGCTCATACCTTGGACTTCTCACGAGCATCATATCCTCCGAGCTACACGGCGTCTTCGTCTCCGAACGTGAGTTTGATAATTTGCGATTCATGAGTCGGCTCATCTGACCCCCTGAGATAGGCAATAAAAATTCATTGGAGCCTTTGCTCGAAAACATGTGCCGATTGGCTCAGGACATGTCGGATCCACCTAGTCAGAAAGCTACTTTCGCATTTTTTGGTCGCGCTGTACAGGTCTGGTGCAGACCAGAACCACGTCGTGGGGATGTACAGCAAGGTTTAGCAGGCTTCGAACGTTTCGTGTATGAGCGGCTAATTCCGACTGCTTTTGCGGTGCTGTCTTCTCCTCAGTTCAATATAAAAGATGGGCAGATGGTGACGGTGAGTCTGATCCTTTGGCTAACAGCGAGATCTGATCTGAAAGACTACTTCGGTGGTACAAGGTTATGCTGGAAATCGCCAATTTCCTCCAAGTTGTGTATAGCACACGGAAAGCAGAGGCCCACGAGTTCTTCGTCTCTGTGTTTCTCCCATCGCAGGGCTGCCCTCCGCATACCGCCATGGAGTTTGCATCGAAACTAAGGGATCTGGATGGCAAGGGATTTAGAAAATACTTCACCGAGTTTGTGAGATCGTCCAGATCGCAGCCCTCGTAGCATGCGTTTTATTGCTAGTTTACGTAATGCCAGAAACCTGCTTCTAGTATTACTTAATTCGGAGTGTTTTGTGATGGGGTTGCTTGTCAAAGGCTTCGGATCCTAACAAGCGCAAACAGAAGCTCGGAGGAACGAAGAGATGATTGGAACGGCAAACTAGGGGTATCCCAAAGTATGGCAACTAGTGGGTAACCTAAGCATCGTGTCGTATCCACCGTCTGACTATTGCATACGTAGACCGCCGTCCTCCGAAGCCCAAGATTGTACGTCGCTATATATTCTGGATATGCGCTACCTAACTGCGGGCCACCGTGTGCATGTGGTGCACAGAAACCAGCCCGCAAGGTACGGATGTTACCATGCCAAGTCGCAACACAAGGTTGAACATATACAGCACGATGAATTTTCTCCAGAGGACACATGGAACCGGCTGTCCAAGAACATCCGCGAGATACATATGCACAATGCGTCCTCTCTCTCCTTTGAAGAGAATTATCGATATGCATATAACATGGTCATGTACAAGAGCGGATCCATGCTCTACAATGGCGTGTGCGATCTAGTGGCCGAGAATGTGGACAGGTTAGCCGAGGAGGATATCATTCCTTCATTCCCGAAGGGGTCGACTAGCGATCCTGTGCAACAAGGGCAGGAGAACGAGCTGCTACTCAAGGCTTTGAGGCGCGTTTGGGATGACTATACTGGGAATATGTCTAAGCTTCGTGATCTCCTCAAGTACATGGTAATTGTTTCGCTGGTTATACGGCTGTCGTTATGCTCATACTTTTGAAAGGACCGCGTATACACGAAGGGGAACAATGTTCCTGAGATATGGGACGCAGGATTGGATATATTCTTAAAGCACATTATTCGCCCACCGATACAGGACCACATCTTATCCGCGATCGTCACTTTGATTCAGATAGAGAGGGACGGCTACGTCATCAGTCGGTCTGCCGTTAAGGAATGTGTCGATGTACTTCTTCAGCTGCACTCCGGTCAACAAGACAGGGTGACAGTATACAAAAGAGACGTCGAGCCAGCCGTTCTCCGGGCGAGCGAAAAATTCTACAAGGCGGAAGCGCAGCGACTACTCGCTACTTGTGATGTACCAGAATTCTTACGGAGAGTGAGTTGTATGCGCGTGTTTGCTTCGATAATGTCTTGACTGTCATTCCGTAGGTCGAGGTTCGCTTCCAAGCTGAAAAGTCAAGAACCGACCATTACCTTCACTCTCAAACTGGGACCCCGTTGCGGAAAATATTGGAAGAGCATCTTCTTATCGATAACTTGTCTATCGTGGTCGAAATGCCCAATTCCGGTCTTGATCCCATGATTGACCTGGACAAAGTCGAAGATCTCAATCGTCTCTACAGGTTATTTGACATGGTTCCTCCTGGACTCCCCACACTCAGGCGTGCCCTCAAGTCTTCTGTGCTGCGCAGAGGCAAGGAGATTAATCAAGCATCTGTATGTGCAGAGAGCGGGGAGGCCATCGACGCCGAGGCCGACAAGGTAGAAACAGAAGTCGGAAAAGTGAACGGAAAAGCCAAGGGTCGTGCTGGTGGCCAGCCTCAAACTCATATACTTGCATTGAAATGGGTGCAGGACGTATTGAATCTCAAGGACACGTTTGACAAGCTGGGGAAAGAAGCTTTCCTTTGTAACCGGGAGATTGAGAGTGCTCTGTATGAGGTAATGTACAATCCGACAGCGTTAGATTTCGTTATTCTGATTGAGACATGTAGGCTTTCGAAGACTTCATTAATCTAAACGACAAGGCTCCAGAGTTTATTTCCTTGTTTATCGATGAGAACCTTAAGAAAGGTCTCAAAGGGGTAATTCCGAGTCGTTCTTGGCCGCTTTCCATACGTTAACTTCGCTACATAGAAAACAGATGTCGAGGTCGACACTGTATTGGACAAGACGATCACCGTCTTCAGGTACCTTACCGAGAAAGACGCGTTCGAGCGCTATTATAAGAACCATTTGGCAAAACGTCTTCTGTACGGCAGATCCGTTTCTGATGATGCGGAACGAGGGATGCTTGCTAAGCTGAAGATTGAGTGCGGATACCAGTTCACGCAAAAATTGGAAGGCATGTTCCAAGATATGAAGATATCATCGGACACCATGCAGGCATATCGCAAGCACTTGGAAAGTACCACAGTATGTTCAACCTTTTACTTCGCAGCTACATCCTCATGGCTGGGTTAGGCACCGACCGTTGAAATGTCCGTAACGGTGATGACCTCAACATTCTGGCCAATGACGCATTCTGGAGCGACATGCGTGCTTCCCGAAATACTGACGAAGTCCTCCAAGTCCTTCGAGCAGTTCTATCTCTCTCGCCACTCAGGTCGAAGACTAAAGTGGCAACCATCCCTTGGCAACGTTGACGTTCGCGCGAAGTTCAAAGCTCGGAAACACGACTTGAATGTATCGACCTTCGGGCTGGTAATACTACTGCTGTTTGAGAACGTTGGCGAGAACGAGTTCTTGACCTACGAGGTAACGAATGGTTCTCCAACTTCCCGTAACCCGATAAACACTACTGTATGCAGGAAATACAATCGGCGACCTCGATACCGCACGCCGAACTCAAACGGCATCTACAGTCGCTCGCGTGTGCCAAATACAAAATCTTGAAAAAGCACCCACCTGGCCGGGACGTGCAACCGTCAGATTCCTTCTCTTTCAATGACGACTTTACTTGCGCTATGCAAAAGATCAAAATCGGAACGGTGTCTGCGAAAGTTGAGACGACGGAAGAGCGAAAAGAAACGAGGGAGCGCATCGACGAGGAGCGACACTACCAAATTGAGGTTCGCCTTAACTCGTTGTCCTTTTCGTATGACTACTTGACCTTTGTATGAAGGCTTGCATCGTTCGCGTGATGAAGGATCGGAAACACATGACGCATAACGATTTGGTATTTGAGGTTACGAGGCAGCTCGCCTCTCGGTTCCAGCCGAATCCACAAGGCATCAAGAAATGCATTGAGAATTTGATAGACGTGAGTCGTACCGCACCATCATCGTGCGCGTTGTTACAGCTCACGGTTTTTTTTTCCCCTATAGCGAGAATACCTGGAACGCTGTGATGATCGGAAATCATATAACTACCTGGTGAGTTGCGATGCTTGTCATCAGTATTGTGTGCTGCTAATGATCGTCTCAAGGCATAGCTTTATAACTTTGTAATATGCACATTTGTATTCTACATCTATGCAGAGCTGCAGTATCCTTTGTTTATCAGGCTATGATCAAACACCTGAGCCTGCTACCACCCACAATCCATATCAAGTACCAATGCTCATGAGCAGAAGTGGTACTTGAAATGGATACTGGTGACAAATGACCATTGTAATCAGTGCCCACAGCTCTGACAGTTGATGGGCAATGAACACATCCACAGTACCTGCCACACAGTAACATGACATGACTTCTGCACTTTTATTGCCTCATGAAACATTGATTCATCACTTGTGCTGGTCAGAGCAAAATCAAATATATTGCTACACATCGCCAGTTGACAAAGGATATGTAGGCTCAGCAGACTAGAACTAGCCCTCCAAGACTTGTAATGGCCTGGGGTAATTGATTTGAGATAAATTGGGATCTCTCCCTAACTACCAGTTGCTCAGTCAGGGACGTCGTCATGACTCCCACCCATTGACACTGGTACCTTGCCTGCTCAATGGGGTTTCACTTCCAAAGTCTTCCGTTCTGAAGCACTGGCCCTCAAATATGGAGAACTAAGCCACCCACCAGATAAGTACCCAGTAGTCACACCATAGCAAACACTACGCACATTCTCCTCGGCCTCAACGAGGCATTTTGGCCATCCAAACACCAAGTAGCTGTTTGGTCAGCCCAAATCACTAGCAGCGTCGACGACACGCCCAGCACTGGCGGTGCAGGGCACGGACATCTCTCGCTATCAAAAACTAAACGGGACGTCAGAAATCACTGTCACTTCACAAACTGTAAAGGGGGGTAATCACCTACTGTCGATGATAATCGACCAACTGTCGCTAACCGTGGGGACACGCCACACTTGCTTTGGGGTAATTGATTTGCATACTCTCCAGACGCATCACAATCTACTGCCTCATGGGTCGCCATCTTGCACCCACAGTGATCGTATATCAACGTCGGAGCTCAAACTACGAGGATGTAAGCGGGCAACCACGAAAGCAAATTATCAGGCTTACCTATACTGATGACGGATCCCAAATCCACATCATCACGTCTGGTTGGTCATGCCTTGACCCACCGGCCTCCTGCAAGTAAGAACTAAGTCAACCATGAAAACGAAGTAATAAAAAGGCGTACATCTGGGCACTCGGTGGTCCTCGGTATACCGTAACTAATGGCGCTACTCAGCAGCCGCATCGCGCTGAGAACGACATCAAAATGGTGTCGACCGAGTTTGCACGAAGGACACTCACCTTCCCGGGAACACGATGAATCCGTCAACAACGGTGGGCTCTGATATAAAACGAGCTGAATAATCGACGTAAGCCGGATTCAGTGGTGTCACCACGTACCGTCAGCCGCACCGAAGGGGTTTCCCAAAGAGAAGGTAAGCAGTGAGAGCGGAGTTTATATAATGTGGTAACCGTCTTTAGGGCTGGTTCCTCGCACGGACCACGTCATGTGGCACTGCGGCTTCCAATATTGGGAAGTGTTAGTAATTATCTGCGTCATCCTCTCTGCTGAGATTGAGGAGACATACATTTGAGATATGATGGATTGACGTTATTTAGTTCTTTTGATCAGTATATTGCCTCTAGCCATACATATATACTCGTAGTCGTATTCTGTAGCTACATCGCCCGTCGCCGTGATCCTCAGCCCGTGAATTCTAACACCTTGTAGCGGATTAACCAGTTTCCTAGAATGAGAATGACTGCACTCCATGAAAAGTTATTTAATGCTTGCCAGGCTGATATGGTATGATGAGGCGTGATTTACATAAAACCGCGATGACTGCAGACGTCGTGGTTGCAGCGGGTCGTTCGGGTGCTAACTGCCATTGCAGCCTATGATAATATGAACAACGGCGACCTGTACCAGTGTGAGTGCCTATTCGAAGAATTGGAACCACCCACCGTCGGCCGCACCGAATTGTATTTCCCAAAGAAAAAGGCGAGACATCGGAGCGATTATTCGAAAGTCAGAAAAGTGAGGCAAAGGGTCCAACGTCTGGCAACCGTCCAAAACCTGCGCCTGCCGAGGGTATCTGTACCCTCCAACGTCCTCGACATCCTCTCCCCTCATCCTCGCGGCTTTCCTTTCCCGCTCCCTCTCTTTTTCCGTATTTCGCTCAACTTCCCTTCACACATCGCTGCCTCCTTCGCGAACAATTGCATAGCCTGTTCCCGTCCGAGCTCCCAATACGCATCGACATCCTCCATTGTTTTCACTTTCGCATCCGCACCTAACGCACCGAGCCTCTGGACTCGCTTATCGGTCCAATAGAGCTGCTCAGGGATATCCATCACCCCGCTCATCCAGCATCTTCCTCCATCGTTTCCTCACAGCAGGTTACCGGAACTGCGTCGCGTACTCTCTGAATCGGGCGAATCGATGGTTTCCGCAACGTACAATTCGGACGAGATACGTCGGTCATTGTACTGGACTCTGAATGATACGTTGCTTCTTCGTGTTCGAGCTGTACAGCGTTGGTTATACCGTGCAAAGACAAAGCCATCGAGGATTCGAGGACTTTCATTAGGCGTCTGCGTAAGGTATCTGTCCCGGCCGTGATACCGCCGAAGACGACGAAGACGAGGGAGGACCAAAGAATGCTTTATGCTCATTGAAGTAGCCCTCTTCAACCTGCTTGGCAACCGTTCTTGCCGACAAAGACGAAGTCTGTTTACCCGCAGCTTTGGCCACGACGCCAACGTACCCTAGATGCAGTGGCATCGATTGTTCGTCAGTACACCCAACCCTTGGTCTGAGAGTCAGTTCGATGGGACGGCATGTGACCATGTTGTTGTCCCTGGGAAGGACAGTACATTGAATGACATAGCCGACCGAGGAAAAAACACTTACTTGGGAAAAAACTTGCCCGAGAATGGCCTCTAACACGGAACTTTTACCTGAGCCAATGACGAAGATGCTGGACAACTTCAAGGAGTCACTCTGATCCATTCTGGTGAGCATCTAAGCCGTCGCTACCGCCCAAAGAATTTGACGGGGTGGACATGGTCATCGCGACGAACGCCACCATTAAAGCCTACGCTTCAGGAGAACGTTTGCGATTTCTGCCTTCATTAACCGAGGGTCCGTTGGTATGATTACCATTATCCACCTCACCGCTGTCGTTGCTATCGGAGGCAAAGAGTTCCTTAAGGAATCGCGGACGAATAAGATAATGCGCGAACATGTAAATTCCGGAACCCAGATGCGCCCGAGGATGCAATTCTATGTCTGAGGCGAACTGCGGCAGTCGACTAGGTGAACAGCATGTCGTGCTGTCTGTGCACTACTGTTGGGCTGATATCGTCCTTCTTGGCGACAGAAGCTGACTTATCCCGACATCTGTTATGTATAGCTGATCTTCCACCCACGTCTGTTCACTGTCATGGTGTCTGCCACGGGCTTTTTGTACTTACTTGCCCACTTGCGTAAAGCCGGAAGCAAGTCCACTGAGTGTCGGCAATACACGTGCAGTTACGTGTCCCTTTGCGTGGAGGCTGACTCTGGATTTCTGTTACTCTACTTCGATCGCTGTGAGTGCACAATTCCAAATTCCTTTTTCCATTGAGGGGTAAGTGACTCCGACCGTGAATGTCTGGAGTGGAGTTCTGTCAGTGCCCTGCTGCTACTTGCCGACCGAGGTTAAGACCGTCGCGGAAGAAAACCTCCAACAGTTGAGCCCTTCATACGGATACAGCTAATATTGTAATATTGATTTCGCAGCGTCTACTCACGTGTCGGCTAAACCAATCAATAGTCTCCAACCACTGGATGGATAATCAAAAATCCCGAGCGGTCAGAGCTGGCAACCCGGATGGTATATTAGGCCCGCTGCTTAAGCTCGTTGGACCAACCAACTTTCGGTTAACGTCCACGTCATGGATTCCCTCTTCACGCCTTACCTCGCCACTGGTGTCTGCGTCGCCCTAGTTGTAGCATGTTCGTTCAAGCTTCTTAGGCATCCAAATGTAAGTCGTGCATGTCTTAATGAAGATCAGGCATCGTTGAAGGTGTCCATTGCAACAAGCTCGACCATATCCCTGTCGTAGGCCCTTCGAGTTTACTGGCGTCGTACTGGTTTTCAAAGGGATTTGAAGTCGACCTTGCGCGGCTCGCACAGGAGGGATTCGACAAGGTGGGGCAGTTCTTCTATAGCGGTCTTAGTGACGTTGGTACTGACTGCGACACTCAGTACAAGTCTGGAGTATTCAGGGTCGCTAATCTGACTCATTGGGTCGTGTATTTCCACTCCAGTCACCTTGAGCAAGTGGCGAGGGCTTCCGAAGCTGAATTTTCTGCTTTTCATGCATCGGACAAAGTAAGTCAATGTCATCCTGCCGACGTTGGTGTAATTCAAGGCAGGTCGACGCAGTCCTTGAAAACGGAATATACGTTCGGGGTACGGATGGACGAACCCCGTCAGAGACTCCTCATTCAATCGCACCTTACTCGCCGCCTTCCAAGTTTATACGCAGATGTGTGGGATGAGATTGTTGTCGCATGTAACGATCTTCTTAATCCCAAGCACAATGGTCATTTTCCGCATCACATCTAGCTGGAAGCTACTAAACGCGCATTGGATCACAGAATGGAAAGCCGTCTCGGTCGTACGTGTCATGTCGATAATCGTCTGCAGGGCGACCAATCGGAGCTTTGTTGGCCTCCCTCTTTGTGAGTCACTTAGTTGATATACTGTACACGAGCCACATTCGCCATTTATCCCTAGGCCGTGACCCCGACTGGCTCGATTTCAATGTAAATCATCCTCGGGTAATTATGCAAGAAGCAAGAACTTTGAGGCTCTTTCCTAGTTTTATGGTACCGTTAGTTTTTTCGCTACCTTCTCACTGTGCTTTGCTTTACAATGAAGCCGGATAGGTTGGTTGCAAAGTTTGTCACCAATCTCTCTGGACGGACCAGGCGGGGGGTCGCCTTAACCGGTTCGATAATTAAAGAACGTCTGCAGCATATGGAAGCGGAGGGTCCCGACTGGCGTGGCAAGCCGGTGAGCTTAATCGTTCGTTATACTTTGGAAACACTAAGATCTGTTAGAATGACTTCTTGCAATGGTGGTTGGATACCTCGCAGGAGACGTGCCCTGTTATGGTGATGCGTCATATGCTTTCTATTAATTTTCCTGCTATTCATGTTAGTGTGTTTATTTCCGTTTTTTTCTTGGTCACTTACGCAACCGCAGTCAACCTCGACCGTACGTCCTTCGTTACCAGTAGGACTGACGCACTAAATTCGGTGTGCTGTCTCTGCTCAGACTTTCTCCGAGGCGCTGTTAAATCTTGCAGCCAATCCACAATATATACAAGAACTCCGCGATGAGGTCGAAGCGGTTGTTAGTCAGTACGGGTGGACGAAAGGGGCCCTTTCAAAGATGCCAAAAGTCGATAGTTTCCTCAAAGAGAGTCAGCGCCTTGAAGGCATTGGAATTTGTGTGTATTCCTCCCCCGTTACTCCAGCAGGGTAGCTCAATTGAACTCTGATTTCCAGTTGGCTTTCCCCGGACAGCCATGAGTGACATCACACTCGCTGATGGAACCTTTATCCCTCAAGGGACTATTTTATCCTTCCCAATATATGCATTGCATCATGATGGTGCTGTGTATGAAAACCCAAATGTATTTGAACCATTTCGATTTGCCGATATGCGAAAGAAGGGGTTCGATCGCTCCAGGCATCAGATGGTCACTGTAAACCCAGATATGTTGGCCTTTGGCTTCGGAACACACGCATGGTGGGCATGAAACTTCTCAGCTAAGAGTGCGCCCTCCTCATTCACGTTACATGCATATGTAGCCCTGGCAGGTTCTTTGCGGCAACCGTGCTGAAAACTTTGTTGGCGCATATCGTCATGTCGTATGATATCAAACTCGAAGACGGTAAACCTCGCCCAAACAGCCTGCATCTCGGGCGCTCTATTTTACCCAACCCCGCTGCCAAAGTCATGTTCCGGAAAAGAGTCTATTAACATTAACTGCGGCTTACCTGGATACAAGAATTACTGATTACAGCTAGTCAGTAGCTGTAGCTTCAAGCTGTCACAGGCATTGTTGTATTTTGATACGAACAACTCGAAGCTTTCATGCTCCCTCGGCGTTTGCAGGATTCGTTTTCAGCTCCGAAGTTATTTTCCCTTCCACGCCAATAGTACGAGAATTCAAGAAATGTTCTGCACTTCATGTTTTGGCAGGGTATACATAATGTCACAATATTAGGGCCTTTGCACTCACACCATCTGACTCGTAGTCTCCCGCAAGTGCTCGTTGGCCATATAAGTCAGCGACGACTACGCAACAAGTATATCTAAGGGATATGGGATTCGGGGCATGTTGGTTTCGATCTATTCATGTCTTCTGCAGCGGCGTGCAGCAGCTTGCTATTGTCAGAGAAGTGGCTCACATCAATCCATGCACTCGATAGAAATCTCTCAAGAGGGTCTAGTCTTTCGTAGATGCGAATAGGGTGGTAAGGGTGGTACACTATAGCCTACAACTCGTCTCTATGGTTTGATGGCCCATAGAAAGCGTCTTCTAGCTCTGGAAATCCCATAGTCAGCTTGGTATCGGTGAACATAGCAAGGAAGGTCTTACTTCCGCGCAAGGTAGGGCTGAATTCCACCGGTAAGATGACATTGTACTCTATGTAAAGATTACCTCGGCTCGATTGTCCAAAGACCGGCATCCCTTCTCCCTCTATTACCTGGACATACCCTGGGATATATGATAAATAGAAACACCACATACGGATGGACATGCGATACCTACCAGGCTGCGTCACTGCTTGGCGGTACAAGTCTATGACATGCCCATCCAAGTGCGTAAGATTATGTCTGAAGCCCAACAGTGCCTGTGAATTCCGTCAACTACCGTTATCACGAGGGAAGTAAGGAACGGAACCTCGTCAATACCAATTGTCTCTCGCCAGTAAAGACTGGTCTCCTTTCTCCGCCAACCACCTTGTGCTTTCTTACTCCTTACCCGCATAATGATGTCGCCTGCCTCCCAGTCTGGGCTCTCGTCGCCCTCACCTTCAAGTACGATTTCATGACCTTCCGGCATTCCTGGTTGTATTTCGATTGTGAAGGGCTGCATATACTCGATGACTTTCTGCCCATTGCAATGGGGGCAGTTTTTGACAATGACGGTTCCACGTCCACCACATTCGTTACATGTGGATTGCGTTTGTGCGAACATACCAGGGAATATTTGTTGCTTGGAGACCTTGACGCCGGATCCTCCACAACCGCGGCAGGTATGGACGTCGCGGTCAGATGCCGCGCCTGAACCGCGACAGTGATCGCAGAGTATATTCTTTTTCATGGTGAACTATGTGCAGAGTGGTCAGCTCGCGCTCTGTGGGTAGATCCGGTACCTACGTCGATGGTAGCGCCTACGTACCTAGAGGGCAATGAGTAATCGGAAGACAATTGAAAACGAAAACTTACATATCCGCTAACGAGACCTCAACATCGAATACCGAATTTGGTCCACGACGGGTCTGTTGTGCTCCAACTAGCCAAGTTCCAATGTGAAGTCGGTCAGGTGAGGACAACTGGACACTCACATCCACCGCCAAAGAAACTCGAGAATACGTCGAAAGGGTTGGCATAATGTTGTTGACCACCTTCCTGCGCTCGCAATCCTTCCTGTAGCAGATGTAAGTCTTCCGTAAGGCGGGCTGCCTGATCAAGCGTACCTCGCCATATTGATCGTATATTCGGCGTTTCTGGGCGGGGTTAGCATGAGCAGAAGACGTATGCGGTATGACTTACATTCTCGTCCGATAATACCTCGTATGCTGCGTTGTCGTAAGGCAACATGCCAAGCCATGGAAACGATATTACTTGCCATGTGCTATTTCGACGAACTTATCCTCGGCACCTGGGTCCTTGTTCTTGTCTGGATGATATTTCCGACTAAGGCGTTTATAGGCTTTGCGGATATCCTGTTCTGTTGCATGTTTGGACACTGGACGCGCCGAGATATATCAGCCAAAGGTGTAACTTGAGTGCGCCGTAGACTAACATTCTAGGGCCTTGTACAAATCAGCAGCTGCGACGACGACTCCGAACAAGACAAAGAGAACAGCGAGAAGGGACGCTGGCAACATCCCGACTCGAAATTTGGATGACAAGTGCGGGTTTGATTGGAGGCCGACCGTAATATCGACCACGTATGTAGTTGGCACGTGACTCCGCCTGGAGTCCACGCTTGCCATTTTCGGATCAATCACACCGCCGTCGATCCACGGCTGAACAACTAACTAACAGCAATGATGTGGGCGCGGGCAGGGCTCAAACTTAAGAAGTCTTGTAGGAGATGCTATTCACTTAGCATCCCAGATTATCATTCAAAAGTCAGAGGTCACTCGGTTTCTGACATCCTTCTGTCAGCAAGTCTTTGACCCTCATCTTTTACAGCAATCCCATTTGCGTTCCCTCCAGAAGTTGCCATCACGCACGTAGGGCCAACCGCAGCCGCAGTGACGCGGTTGTTCTCGCCTTCGACGATGCGGGAGGAATTAGGTTGCCTGGCCGGCTCCTTCATTGCCAAGCACCTACCTGCCATCGGCTACAAAACCATTCAACCAGAGAGGACACAAGCATTGTATTATCCTTCGTGGTGCATCGATGCAGAAGCAGAGGCAAAGGCTTGGTTTTCTCCCAACCCAGATGACCCACCTGAGGTGAGCTCCTGTAGCGCTTCATGTAGTCGCACTTCATGTCCCTCGGATAGGTCCTCACCGTGCATTTCCAACATGCGTGCGTTTACTGCCGGTTCACGTCATTTAATATTCATTTCTTGTTGTCCCATCCAATCCTCCCAGAGAATTGCCTGGTAAGATTCGACGTCCTATGCTGCTGTTCACATCTAATGTTCATCAGGCAATGGGATAGAACTGGCTCGTATATCCCTTCGCGACGAGACCATCACGTACAGGAATACAGTGCCATTTATTCCAGCCCTTACCAACCAACATGGTTCTGAAATCCTTTGCCTGCCATTCAACATCAATCCACTGGAGCTACTGAGTAGAGCGCGTGACCTATCTTTCGGAGCGACTAAGATCGACGATGATTTCCGGTTTGACCCCCGATCAATAAAGTTTAATTTGGTGGGTGTCGTTCATGTGCAACGGACTTCGTCTTCAATGGTTTAACAGGTAGCAGCTTACCCCATTTTGATTCCAGTGTACGTCCTGCAATATGCACCGCACGGCCCGTACTCTCGCGTGACGGTCATTGTGGAAGCGTATGCCGAACCGGTGAGATCCATTGCACAACCGCGTACCTGCACTTTCTCCAACTCACGATTGATAAACAAGGGACGATATTACATTCACTTCGTTAACAGCCCTGACTTGAGAAAGCTTCCAGCCCAAGAATTTTTCGATGAAGACGACTTCATTGCTATGGGCGTCTCTGGCAGCAAATGCCGCTTTTCGCCATGTATCATCTCGCCCCGAAGCCGTCCGAGCGCTCCTGAGGATCTATGTGCATGGATGTCAAACTTTGTGGAGGACAGGGATGCACCGTTGCGATTAACAAGCAAGCAGCCCATCGACATGGACGATTCCAGAGTACGTGAGTGGACGGAAGAGGAGGTTTTGCCTGTCCATGAGTGGATGCAACTGGGGAAGGACCTAGTTCGTATCAGGGGGATGATAAAGGTGCAGCTTGGCCTTGTTTCTCGTTTCGTCAGCTCATGCATCCGCCCCAGACCATTTCTACCGTCAACGTAGACCAAATTAAGGTGTTCGAGTTTCCACCGCGGATGAACACCGATCCCAAAAAGGTCGCAGCGGGTTTGCAGGGGTTCTTCAAAGCAGAAGGAGAGAGACTACGGAAACTTGAAGAAACTAGAGCGGCACAAACGCCTGCATGGTGGCGGCAGTGGCAAGACAGCCAGAAATCCAGCTGAGATTCCGTCCCTCTTCTTCAAGGTACACATCTGGCACGTCACCTTTGCATTCTGTATTTAGGCTGCGATAGATAAATAACATCCATTCCCCATAGATAGATAGATAAAGGAAAGTCTAATCGATTTTACGGGACCATTTCCTTCCTGAAGGTGAAGCAGTGTGACGTGGTACGGGAGATGACCCAGGTGTGACGACAACGTCAACCCTGCCCCGTCTCTCCGGCGCCCAGTCTTCCTTCTCTTTCTCGCTCACGACGCCTATAGTTGTCTTTGAGTAGGTATCTTTTCCATCTTTACCCCAATACATCCACATCTGCATCCCCAACACGATATTCAAAAGCAGTGCAAGCGCGAACCCCGCAGATACGATCGGATCCCCAACTTCAGTGGCAGTCGTAAGCAAGCGGGCGAGGCATCCCACAATTTGGGAGATGACGGCAAAAGCTGACAGCTGGCCCGTGGACCGTGCACGGGAATTTTGGGCGATCTGAGGTACTTTAGAAAACAGCGACAGCGGAAGCGTGCCCATTTGAAGAAGAGCCAGAGTTTCCGCGGGCACCAAGTACAGTGCAGCACCGGACGCAACAGCTGCGATGGATGTCAGGATGAGCTTCCCCGTGGAATCCTGCGCTCTGCGTAGTGCCGACGAAGGGAAGTAGATTATCAGGAGTGTAATTAGGGTATTTTGGATCATCAGAAATAAGTTCTCTCCGTAAGTGGAGAACGGGAAATTGTTCCTGTATGAATATGCAGTTGTGATGGCATAAGAGAGTGTCTCGAGGGCGTGGGCGGAGAACGAGAGGCCACGCGCAGACTGCGCGGAAAGGACTGCATGGTGTTGATTTGGCGAGGATACGACAGAAGGGAGGCTTACTTACTCAGTAGTAGTTGAGGAACCTTCATTATGGAGCCCCCGACTACGATTCCGAGACCCAAGCCTTTAGAGAGTGAGTATTTGAGACATTCCACGTCGCCAACATTCAAGTTCTGGACTAAAGAGGAGTAGCATTTCTTTGCAACCCTATCAACAAGCGATTAATAAACGTTTGCGATACACATACCTCTCCGATGACAGCTGTACCAAGATCGACAATGAACCAAGGCAAGTTTCGTGTAATGGTGGTCATGGTGGTTGGATATGAGCCCCAAGTGTACAAGGTGTCGACGTGTAGCAGGGCGAGTGGCTGTGCACCTTCCCTTTCGGACGACTACAAAATTTCGGGCGGCTGTTGAGATCGCAGAGGGACTATCGTCGAGGATGGCCGAACACGATCTAACAAAAACGATAATTCCGTACCTGGACCGCCATTTGGCATTCCCACTACTCGCCCATCTGGTGGAGACACAGCTTTTCCCCGTCGAGGAAGTACAGGCTGCACAATATGAGCTCGCCAAGGGTACCAACATGGTGGATTACGCGGTCAGCTTGTTCGAACAGCTTTACCGCGATCAAGAAATCCCAGAAGGTGTATACTTGTGTTTTGTTCCGTCTCTTTTGTTATCTGAACGTTTTTGGCCTCAGAGTTCTCGAGAAAGAGGGAAATGGCCGTCTGCACAAATGAACGACTACAGCAGGAGGCACAGGCTGTCCTGGATGTGATCGAAAATCCAGATGTCGCCCAAGCGCTACGTCAAGACAAAAATCAAAATTTAACATTCCTGAAGGACAATTACAATGTAAGTCCCTGGTCACTTGGCGTCCTCTTGACCCCACCAACCAATCAACGCGGGTCAGGTTACCTTGGAGCAAATCAATGCGTTGTACAACTTTGGCCAATTCCAATACACATACGGGAACTACAGCGGGGCTGCTGATTATTTGTATCATTTTCGTGTACTTTCAACCGACAACGAGCTCAACACCTCGGCTCACTGGGGTAAATTAGCCTCTGATATCCTCACCGGAAAATGGGACACAGCTCTAGAAGAGCTGAACACCTTGCGAGATGTCGTCGACTCCAGAACGCCTTCTTCTCTTTTGACGACACCGACCGAGCCAGCTGCTCTGGCGCAACTCCACTCACGAACCTGGCTGGTACACTGGTCGCTTTTCGTGTACTTCAACCATCCTCAAGGACGTACTCTCCTCCTCGAAACTTTCTTATCTCCCACGTATCTGAACACAATACAAACTTCGTGCCCGTGGATTCTTCGTTATCTCACTGCGGCTGCAATCCTTTCCCGAAAATCTGCCGCGGGGGGGAGCAACACCTCTTCTCGCGTGCGGTATTCCATCCGAGAAATTGTCAAAGTCATTCAAATGGAAGAGTACCAATATCAAGACCCAGTGACTTCTTTCCTAAAGGAACTTTATGTTGAATTCGATTTCGAAGCCGCTCAGCGACAGCTGTCGCTTGCGGAACGAGTCGTCACGGATGACTTCTTCCTGGGAGAGTTCAGGGAAGACTTTTTGGATAACGCACGGTACCTTATTAGTGAAGCATATTGCCGCATCCATCAACGGATTGACATAGGGTATTTGTTTCTGCACTTTTGTGATCGTGTGGGAAAGTGACGAATCGATATACAGAGATCTGTCGGAGAGACTGAACCTCTCTCGTGACGAAGGTGAAAAATGGATCGTTAACCTTATCCGTGAGACTCGGATGGGTGCGGAAGCCAAGATCGACCTTGAAAAGGTGTGTTTCTTTTTGGAATTGGATGTTCTCTATTCTTCTAACGCGCATTCCAGAACGTTATCGAGATCCATCGCACAGCACTTCCAGTATACCAAACGGTCATCGAAAAGACACGTGGATTGGCATTCCGCACGCAAGCTTTAGGGGCTGGGATGCTACATTCTCAACAAGCGGTGCAGAGTCAGTCCCAGCCGAGCATTGTCGACGGGGCGAGATAATTGCAGGCAGAACTTGGACAATGTAATTTTGTGATGCGTTATCACCCATGACTTTCTTCCAACTTCTACTGCGTTCCAACTAGCCGGTGGGTGCTCCCACGCAGAGTGACAAGGTGAGTTGCAGGAATCATAGCGGTGTAGTTCCAATTAGGTTCTTGTTCCCTCGCGGCGATGCGCTTGACGGATGGCCGACGTGGATAGCCAGTACTCGGCGGTACTGAGCATCATTACTCCGAGTGCAAGTGAATAGTATATTCAAAACCTCCTAAGGCTCATCCGGTTACCGGCCATCTATCCCTGCAAAAGTGATGGTATCAAGATTTTCTGCTTTGGAAGGTGACGGAGACTATTTCGAACCCCAAGATGGAGAGCCTGTATACCACTCTCCCCCTCGTTCTGGAGTCTGTTGTTGTACTAGAACCACTGGAGTCCTGTCTGGGTGGACAACAATGAAACTAAGTCCTTCCAATGTCACACAGGTATCTCAACGCTTCTGCATCATTCCAACGTCAGACGGCAAGTCCTTTGTTGGACACTGTGGTATACTAATAGTGGTTACCGTTACTTTCCATTGCAACGGTCATTCGCTGATGATTTAATAATAGTCCAGGATGTCCTCATGGGACAAGCATGACACGCTACATCCTTGGAAATTCACGCAATTTCAAATCGGCTATTAATTGCCTTGTGCGTTGACCATTCACCGGTACATGTGGTCAGGAAGGAGTCGGGTACTATGATGCTTCGATATTCGATAGTAATTCTGCGCAGCCGTTGGGACCTCGGCACTGTATAAAAGCAAAAGGCAATCGGACAATTAGCCGTTGGTTACTCACTTTTCCTCCGCACGCAGGCCTATAGTTCCTGCTAATGTCCACTTCCACAGTATCCCCCCTTGTCGTCCTTGTCTCCCGAGCTCAAGGCTGCTCTGCAGGAACGAGTTGAACACCGTCTGTGGGATATAATAAAGGCTAACATTGCTACTCGTTATGGTACTTCCGCTGCCTCCCTTTCCCTCTTCCATCAGGTTATCGCGGACAAGGATGTGAAAGAAGATCCGACAGTTATTATCGATTCCGCCGAGATGTGCCGCTTACCGACTACGATTCTTACAGTCCCTTCATAGCCAAATTTTTTGGCCACCCCCTTAACAATCTGAGCTCGAGAATCTACTGGCGCCTGGCCTGCCAAGTTTCATCGCCGTATCCAGTTTCTACTTCAGGGAACAAACCCAATCACATTCTGAAATACCCTCGTAGATGGACCACTGTAACATATTCTCGACATTTGCACCTCAGCAACTCAGCAAAGACCGCGTTCATGTACTGTTTTGCATATCGAGAGTTATTGGAAATCCTGGGTGAGGATGGGGAAGTAATGACGAAGATCCCTGTGTGTATTGGGTCAGGTGGCGGGATTCGTAACACAATGAACTGGTCCGTGGAGACGGATGATATTCGTATGGGGACCATAAGTGAAGTCGAAGCGCTTCATGTGGTAGTGATTCAGTGCCGCTGACGTGTAGTACAGTGCCAGGTCACGTTTCACCATGGGCAACAGGATTCATCACTCACCACCGGTCTTTTCTTCTGATCCACGCGTTATTTGCGCTCGTCGGAGCCGACACTTGAGATAGTCATGACACCATTTCTAACTTTCTTCGTCGATCTCATCCTCTACGTCCAGGAAGAATGGGATGTGCTCCTCACTAGCATACGGGATGGGGTGATTCCCGATATCGACCATATCGAGCATGTCCGGACATACTTGCAAGTAAACTTCCAGGCGAACCCACAGCGAGCGGAGGAACTCCAGATTGTAGGGCCCTCCACTGACATGCCCGGGTGGGCACATCACATCTGGCGGAGCCTCAAGACCCTCGCATGCTATGTAGCGGTACTTTCGCTACAGTAATGCCCAAGGTAAGGACTTCTGTATGTCATATCCGGTGAGGCAGTTCAGCTTATTCAAGATAGGCAAGGTCAGTTCTTGGACCAAATATTCTTATTCAAAATCCGGGATATGGGTGTACGGAG